>JAOWBP010000001.1:96696166-96723042 GCA_028571105.1 Tragopan temminckii | reverse complement strand
GGTGTAAATGAATCTTCATTTCCATTCATACTTTGCTTCTTAAAGATTAATGAATTCAATATTTGCAGCTACTTTCCATCCATCTACAAAAATTCTGTCAGATTGGAACAATTCATCAGCCTACTTTAATTGTAAATAAATTAATAAAGAAAGACTGGGATTTTTTAATATTAATACATGTGCAGTTGTTGATATCTCCAAATCATGCTAGACTTTAACCATTTGGAACAACAGAAAAATATACACAGGGTTTCTCTTCACTACACCTGAGGACTTTGAGCAACTTTGTTATGTATATCAACATTGAAGATAAACACCACCTCTGGAAGTGTACTGAAGTCTTGACGAAGATAATTCTGAGGATTTCTCATTAGCATCACAGATAATAATTAATGGACTGGTGCACCTCTCCTATGAAGAAAGACTGAGGGACTTGGGATTGCTCAGCCTGGAGAACAGGGTGTTGAGGGAGTGGACCTCATCAGTGTGTACAGGTATCTTAAAGGAGGCTGTCAAAAGGATGGAGCAAGACTATTTTCAGTGTTGCCCAGTGCCAGGACAGAAGGCAATGGACACAAACTGGACACAGGACATTCCCTCTGAACATAAAGAAGCAATTCTATACTGTGCTGGAAATGAAGCACTGGCACAGGCTGCCCAGAGATTCTGTGGGTCTACAAGGAGGAGTCCTTGGAGATTTTCAAAAGCTGCCTGGATGTGGTCCTGAGCATCCTGCTCTGGGCATCCCTGACTTGAGCTGGGGTTGGACCAGATAGATTGCCAAGTTCCTGCCAACCTCAACCATTCAGTGATCTTATGCAATTCTGATCTTTAACAATTGGCCACTGTTGGATACTAGACTAGATTAATCTGTGGTCTAATCCATATGATCATTCTAATGTTCAAATTAGAATTGTTTGAAAGCGTAATAGACAGAGTGAGCTGCATTTAACATGAACATGCTTTTCACTCTCAAGACTACGTGAGCATGTTATAGAAACAAGTAACCTGCTTGCTGTATTATATTCAGTATTGCTTCTCTGAATCCACTTGCCCAAAAAGACCTGCAACTATGTCATGTTCTACAGAAAACCATGCATTAGTACTGACAAGTAAATGTCTATTAGTGTGGTCAGCAGTGCACTGATTCACTTCCTTTCAGTGTACTATCACATCTCTATTATTGCTACGCTATCTTTTGCACTGTCAAGAGATATAGTCATTCATGACATTATTTTAACCCTGTAACTGATGCAGTAAACAATCTCTTAGGATCTGCTGGCATCATTCTAGGGAAAAACAAAACTTGAAGCAGCTTCCAGAGCATTCCTAAAATCCTTTTTTGTTGATACTGTGACTATCCTCAAATTGATACAACATGACCAAACATGGATAGGCATGGAAAAGGATGCATATTGTCAGTAGAGGAAGTATTTTAATCTAGTGTGGACTAATACTAAAAAAAAAAGAAAAAAAAAAGTCATATCCACCCCTAGAATACAACCAACCCACGCTGTGCTGCTGCTTGTGGTACTGGTAGTTTGGGATTTTTAGACTGCAAAGATTTCAAACTCCTGCTAAAAAAAGAGATCAAAGAATGTATGTCTACTCTTTACAATCAATATTACCCTAATTCAATCTCCAATAAGCTACAGTCCCTTCTTTTGATGACTGGGAAATCTAACTTGCAAATTTCATCAGAATGTGTGGGATCAAGGAAGGGGAATTAACATTGACATATACTTCCATTTTCTTCCTCCTGCCTATGCAGAAGTCTGAAGAGTTATTTCTACCATTGATTACCAGAGTAGTAGTCTACAGTTGGTTATTCATCTAACTTTTATTGTACTACATTTTGATCTACTAATAAATGTTATTACAGGTTTGACATAAAGAATCTAATTTCTACCAGCCTAACACAATCTTTACTACTGTTAAGATATCCACCGTGCTTTAGTAATTCCTTCATGTTATTTTAAATACAACAGTAAAGGATTCAAACAAATTTTTGCTCCTGGTTTCTTAAAAAAATGGATACAAGGACAGAAAATTTGAACCTTCTTTTAAATTAATAATTGATTATAATTACTGAGATGCTCCCAGTGACCACAAATTCCCAGGAAAAGGGAAAGGAAAAACAAAACAAAACACCACACCTTCCTCTTCTGTATATCACAGAACTTCTTTATAGCTTGAGGAATTTTAACACTTGCAGAATGAACAAGTAAGTCGTTGATCTTCCTCTCTGTTTTTCAGTCTATGCAAACATACTTATTTTCCAAAATAATCTTGGACAAAACTGTCACTCTTCACTATGTAGGAAACAAATTCTTTCAGCTTCATTCCACTATTTCTACTGTGCTCACACTCAGTGAGCCCTTCTAGAGCTACCACAACTGATACATCAAAGGAGGCTAATGATAAACTTAAAGAGGGAGCAGGCCTTGAAAGTCACTTCACAAAGATAACAGTGACTGAAGGTATTTATGTATTTTGAACTAAACAGAAAGCTCTCTTAGGTGAGCTCTCCTTCAAATTCAGTTTTGTTCAGTGTGTCAGCACTTATTTTCATTATCCCAAATATATACTAATTAAGCTACTGATCTTATCATTGGGGAAAAGATTGTTCTATTTTTAAGTTCTTGGGAAACATTTTGTAGAATGACTGGCTGAAAGGAAAAAATATATACTTTATGAGAGCTTAGTATTAGTTATCTATAGCACCTATATTAAAATAAAAACTTCCTAGTAAAATTTTTTCACAAAAACTTTACTAGGCCAAATTGTAATCTTGTTTACATTTATTTCACACTATAAAAGAGCTTAATTCAAGAGCTTAGATGGCTAGAGGCTTATTTTATATTTATGAGCTATCGAGGTAAGTTACAGCAGCAGAAAACAGTGGAACAGTAAGACATTAAAGACATGTCAGAAATAGGTAACGTTTTATTTTTCCTCAGCATGAAATCTCCCATCCTGAAAGTAAGAAACTCTGGTGTTTGTTCCAGAGGTGTTGGACAATACTGTTATGATGGAACAGACTCTAGACATTCATTAGTTTGGTCAAATTTTCCAAACACACTTACTTGTAAATGCAAGATGCTATCAAGACAACCAGTAATATTTAATAGATTAGCCAAAACTCAGTTCCTGAGTATCATAGGATGAACCGCAGTCTCCATGTGATAATAGGCTTAATCATAAACACCATTCAAATTATAAGATTTAAAGCATTTATCCTGATAGAACTGAAAGCAAGCCAATTTGAGTAAACAGTTGAAAAGTAACAATTCATTTCAAAAGAAATCAACTACTGTTACAAAATCAACAAATCTCTTTCAGCTCTACACCTGCTGTAGTAGCACCAACAGCAAAACAAATACCAGGTATTATAAAATATCAGGTATTATAAAAATGGGAATTTTTGTACATACAGCATCCCAATGAGGTAAGCATGTCTAATCTGGGCCAAGTTAGACCACTGTTTTAAACACAACTTCTTTATCCATCATTAGCACTCTAGGTTTTTTTTTAAATACATAATGGCTTTGAAAATAGTGTTCCATTTGTGTTATTTGGAATGAAACAACAAGCAAGAGAATCTTCATCAGCAAGTGTAGTTACAAGCAAACTGAAAAATACTGACTCGAGGAAACAGGCAAGCAATGAAGAGATTCATTCTCCAGTTCTTATGAAACTCTTATGACCATCTAATTGGGACTACATCATTCTAATGGCTTACACTATGTCAAGCTAATACATCATTATACACAACTCTTTCTGCAAACCAATTCTAATGTACAGTTTAAGATCGTGTGTATTTAATATACAACTAAGAAATTTTAAGATGTACTATGTTAGTTGAGGCATACAAAACAACTAAATAAGTTAAATTCCCAATAGTATCTAGACACATGGCAGAAATTCAGCTGTCCTATTCTAATACATTATTTTGCCTGCAGAAAACATTTTGCAAACTCATTTAGCAGAAATTATTCTATTATTGGAAAATAACAACCTAACTACATGCTCTGTTATTCATTCCCCACATCCCCAAACACATCAGCCCCTGAAAGAAAGCCAAAGGAAGCAGAAGAAAATTGGGATTTTAAGCTTGAGATGGTGGTTATGGTAATATTAGATTTACATTTTCCTTAATCTTTCCTCTAGGGAGTAGCTAAATGAGGAATAAATCCTACTACTACCTATGCAAAAGAACTACTTTCAGGTCTTGGAAAAGCGATTAAGGAAACTCAGTAGGTCTCCTTCTAGTGACCTATCATTAAAATGCAATTCTTTGAACATAAGATCTAACTTATAAACTCCTTTAAAATTGCACAGGTTGCATTTCTAGTGTGAATATATCATCATGGCTAAAATGTAAAAAGTCTATGCTTATGCCAGAAATAAATAAAATATAGGGAAAATAGAAAAAGAAAAGTATTTTGAAGTATAGCATCAGGACTTTAAGGTTAAGACTTTTCAAAGGATATATTATCAGAAGGTATATATAATGTAATCCCCTCCTCCAAAACCAATGTTTTTCTTCTTCTTTTTTTTTTCTCTCCTCCAATTTACTTTACTTCCCACATTCCTCAATAGCTAACAGTAAGAAAAAACAGCAAATTTGACTGCAAATGCTTAAGAATTAGTGCAGCATTGTATTTTAACTTTTTGATCAGTAAGATTAAGAGAGCAGTACTAAAGTTTTTCACCACTGAATTCTACTCTACTTTTGACTAACACACAGCAACAGGGTTTTCTTCCAAAATAAGTAAATTTTATCACAGATAGCTAAATCTATGAGACTTCAGTTTGGAAATTACAGGACACATATATTGCTTCCTCTAATTCCAGGAGGAAAAACCTGACCGGTCCTTGAAAACACTGAAATCATACCACACCTCTGATGAGGAATATGTGCTTCTCCTCTTGCTACTGCCTCATCTACTCTGCAGCACGTAGCTATTCCTACCTCTCCAGCAGAATGGAGGGTCAGTAGGAGGAGGAGTCAGCAGCTCACACACAGAATGACACAGTGTTTGTCAGAAGCCATATTCTCAATGTGGCACCTGACTAACACAGAACTATGACACACTGATGCGGCATCAGAAGTACCTTCAGTTTGCTGGTTTTTGCTCCTTACACTGTCAGGATGAAGAAAGTTGAACAGTGATTCATGAAAATGTTGACCCAGCCAATCCAATGTATAGAATAAAAGCCATATAAACTTTGCCACCTGTGCAGTAAAGCAATTTAAATGATTTCATTAAATGAGATCTAAGTATCTGTAACAGAAATAGTTGTTTTTGTTTTTGTTCTTTTTTAAGCAAGATAATTTTCACGAAAACATTTTCCTTATTTATTTGTAAGCATCTGACTGATGCAATTACTAGGCAACAGCATTTCTCAAGAAATGCATCCATCTGATGTACTAAGGCATTCAAACAACTGGATGAAATAGGTAAGTGTCTGTACCTATGCACTCACTATAATTTGTTTACTTTCTTTTAAATAAGCTTCTGGAACTGAATGCAAACCTCCACAGATTCATTAATACCTTTTATTTTTAAATCACATTTTCGTTTAAGCAGCTTAAATATTTTAAAAACAGCCTCTGGCTCTGTACATAACTAAAATAATACAGCAATATCCTTTGAAAGATAAAATGCAATGCAGTCAGCTGCATTCTTACATTATTTTTTGGCAGACTGAATTCTAAAGGGAAATTTCACATATGGGAAACGAAGAAAGGTAACTTTAAGATGCTTTTATTCTTTGTAGAAAAGACAGTGATAAAAATGACAGGTTAATATATTTCCTGGTACATTTATTCATGTGATTATTTTGCAAGCCATAGAATCAACTGTCAGCTTTTTGATTCACCTCAGTACACAGAGACTTGTGCTAACAGTTAGTGCATTTCAGATGCTCTAGGAAAAAAAAGAATTACAATCCATGCCCTTCAAATTGTACTTTATTGTACAATAACTGGACAAAAAAATAGAAACACAACAGTTTCCAGATAATCGTTTAATTACTTTAAGAAAAGAGAATTAGACTTTTATATATTTTTTAATATATATATATTTTTAAGTGAGATCTATCAAGGTAGCAAAACACAGTTTAAAATATTACATATGGATTTAAAAATCATACTAAAATATGTTTTCTTATACATCTGTTTACATACCTACACAGTAATGTAACACACACATACGTAAAAACAAATATACTAAGCTTATGTAAACATGATTTACTGCAGAAGTATAAAGAAGTATATAAAAGCAAGCTTTTCCCAAACTTTTGCCTGTTTTAGGAGTTAACGTTAACGTAATTCCATGCCTTCTTTTGTATGCTCCCATGCTGCACACACCTCTCTCCCTTTCCTCACATGCAAACATTTTCTTTCTTTTTTTTTTTTCTTTTTTTTTTCCTCTCCCACATGCACGCATAACCAACATGTAAAGATAAAGGAGATTTCTGAAGCATATTTTGAAAAAAGTGTGTCTAATTGGTGAGAAACGGAAAGGAAGGAAAATAGTGAAATTTTCATAAATATACTCTTCTTCCTCTGAATTTCTGAAGATTAATTTGCTGATGAAAAGAGGTAACATTTCCTCCCAGGTATAGGCAGTTTCTATTCCCATTCCCACCAAGAACATCCAGCATTTTATGCTGCATTAGCCCCTGAGAGTGACTACAGTAATTTTCATCCAATTTTAATTAATTTTGAGTTTTTTTAATATTACAAGTAGTAGGAGATACTGAAAGAGACTCCTGAACCAGACTGAAGGAACTACCAAGGGTCAGATTTTATATTACTCACAAATCAAATAAATAGAGAGACCACATAACCATGCCTTTAATAATGCATATAACTAACAGGGAGCTGTCAATACAAGATTGAATGAAGTGGGACTTTTTCAGCAAATAAATGCCAGAAGATCAGAAAAAAAAATTCAACCACTGTTTTTCACCTAATTGATTCTATCTTAGGAGGTTTTTTTTTTTAATTATTAATTTCAATGAAATCAGAAAACTGGCTTATTACTTGTGCATTTGTTATTTTTTCATCAAACGTTTAAAAGTAAATGATCTTTATTTTAGATAAGCCAATCATAGCAAACAGAGTAAAATAAATAGGATACTTTTAACTAATGGAGACAAGCGAAATAAAATACCACACACAGTCTTGAAGCCTAACTTGTTAACTCTGTTAATCTGATAATTTTTTCTCTTTGACCCTTTTCAAAAGAATCCAGCTTTGGAAGAATTTCTCTTTTACCTATCAAAGGATGAACCTTTCTTCAACATTCCCATCTGTACTCATAAGGACTACAGAAGAGTCAGGAAGTTTGAGTACTAATGTCATGAAGTCAGTAACTTTCTAGAAGACTTAAATAATCACATTCTAATTTTTGTGGTTTTTTTAAATTACGCATCCTTGTATACTTTACTCCTCCTGTTTATATAGCACCACTGTATCTGTTTATAAAAGCATTTAAACTAATCCACAGATATTTTATACTTCATATACCTATTTAGAACAGCAGATGAGACACAAACATGGAAGTAAAAAGTCAGGCTAAATAGTGTAATACTAAGATTCCATTTTATTTATTTATTATAGACAATTAATTCTATGTCAGTTTATTGACTGTTTACAAATGGAACATTAAAGCAAACTGTAATCTGCATTTTTAAGGATAAATTTGTTTTTGTACATACAGTTTGGAAATATAAGCAGCATACTCGCATATGTTTTTCTAAACGACTGTTTCCAGAACAGCAAATCTGCAGTTATTACTGAAATATTTTGCAGTGTCATGATTTAACATCTGTTTAGCAAAAGCTGTTGCAAACAATAATTTTTAGGTTTCAATTTCCCCACATGCTATTTTCTGCAGCATTTTGATAGCAATGTACCTCCTACAGGACTGCACTGGACATTCACTGACACTAAATGCACCCACAGTGTAAGGTATCTTCATCACTTTTTTCCTTATCTGTCCACTCCGTCCTTTGTATTCTGTGCAATGGGGTTGCCAGGAGGAAAGCAGTGCCCACAGCTCTGACACTTAATTTTACAGTCTTGCTTATTTGAAGAAATCACTTGAATTAACCAGTTTTAATTATTAAGTCATAGTTGTCTTAATTATTAAGCCACATCTGTCATGCTGCGCTACACAAAGGAATGAGATGGACAGCTGAAATCATGCTTGTTGTAACAGCCACAGGCGGGTCTCTCACTCTACGAGGCCTGGTAGTGGAGAAAACGAACTGCTAATAAAGAGGCTGCCTAACATGGGATGTGGGAATTATGCAAACTCTGAGTGCCTATTAGTCAAATTCATCTCCACATGCACAGTCAGCTTACACTGTGGTTTTCCTCATCACAAGGCCATTATGCTGGACCTTTCCCAGAAAATGCCAGGCTGATTACACACCTTGGAAAGATTACAATAATTGCAGACAATGCTGGAGAAATGAAAGTTAGCATTACTGTACAATAAACACTTAGACCAGTGAGCTGAAAATAGATTTCTGTAAATAATGCAACATAGGTGTTCAAACGTGAACTAATCACAGTAAACCACTCTTTCATCAGCTGTGTGAAGGGAAGTCACCTCAGGTGGGCCGGAAAATAAACTGTAAATGCTTATTCAACACAGTAAGGAACTGTTAATGAGAAAGGGATCAAAGCACTTAACTCAAAATGTACACAAAGTAGGTTACACGACTTGCCTCACAGAGATATTTCCCTGCAAGACAAGTATGTTAGCATAAACAGCTTGAGAAAAGGTCTTTACTAACTTGTGACTGGCTGGAAAACAGTCACAGGGGAAGATCAAGTCTTCCCATTAGCACTGTGCTCAGTGACTTCTCAAGGAGACAGGATGATTGATTTCATGCATAAAGCCTGACATGTTAAGAAATACCCCATAACTTGCTTCTCAGATGTTAGCTATGTGATGGCCCAACAAGGGCAGACACAGAGTGAACTGGGCCTTTCCCATTAATGCTGGAGCTGAAGTTCACCTAAGTGTCCCTACCCTTGGTGTGCTTTCACCTTAATTTGGAAACTCAGCAAAATGATGGCTGGCTTGATCCCATTCACAGCTGATCAGAACTGGAGGTCGCTGGCAGCCACACACACAGACTCCTGGCCCTGAGCTCTTGGTCCTTCCAGTAGCTTGTCCCTTGCACATGTTACCCCTGCAGTTATTGCTCCCAGAACTATAACCTCCGAGAATGTCCAATACTGTAACTAGGCCTCTTATCCTGCTCACTGTCCAGCCTCGCTTTTAAGTTCACTGGTGGTCCCACACACAACAGAGAAAATACTTGCACAGAAAACAGTCAGGAACAAAGTTTAAAGTAAGACACAATAGACTACAGTTGTAGCGTACAGAGTCCAACCCTAACAGTGTCTTGACCAGCAGCCTACCTAAGTTTGACCTGCCTTTTTTTATCAGTGCCCTCTTGCTTCCTGCCTGTTCCCTCCATTTTTACGTGCTTATTCTTCCTCATCTCCACCCTTGCTTCGTCCCAGATCAGTCACTTGCACCTAATTACATTTTTTTCTTACTTGCACCTAATTTACATATTTTTCTTACTGATCCCACAATTACTACAGTGTTCCCGACTGCAGGATTTCTCAAATTGCTCCTAGGTCACCTCAGCCTCACATGGTATCAGTGAGAGGATTACTGAGGGACCACTTGCCCTTGCAAGGCCTCCTTTCCCAGAAGGTTTCCAATAGTGTGTCCAGTTACTGATGAAGTTTGGCCACCTTTCTCATAGCACCTAACAAGCAGTGAAACACTGATCTCTGTCATCTCAGCTTTCCACCACATTACTATGTGTGCCCAGTGGATTCTCATATCACTACCGTCTGTTATTCTCACGGTTTCTTCAGCAAGCCAAACCTCAGGCCAGAAACTATTTGTCTACGTGCGTGCACATTATATTCTTGTGCTTTGTGGTTCACAGCCTCTGAAAAATGAGACCAAGAAGTATCCAATAGTTCTCTCCTGTTTGCCTCTTAACAGACGCCTTTTCAAATTCTCATTTAACTTCTTTTGCCAATGTTGGCAGCACCTGGCATCATGCCAAAAGTTTGCCCAAACACCACTGGCATTGGAATAAGACACACTCAAACACTATCTTGGCCTAAAATTTGCGAGTTTCTAAATTAGGTTACTGATTTTTTTTTTCTCTCTGCCTTCAATTTTGTGCTCTTAAAACTGAACATTTACCGCTTATTATAGACATTTACAGAAGAAAAAGAACTTAAATTCTTATTAATCTATCCAAATAAATTTGCTCACAAGTAAATCTGTTCTCTGAATAACTTTTTCCAGATGATGGAGGGGGGGAAGGTAGGGAGGAAAAAAAGGAAGGGAAGGGGAGTAAAAAAGATGCCACGCTGAAGAAAAAATGTTTTCCAAGAACAAGGGGAAATAAAGTCCAAAGACATAGCCCAGGTTCTTTTCCAGTGCACAGATTCTCAGTGGTCCTTCTCCCCTAAAGAATATCACACAGGAATGAAACTCAGCAAGCTAAACTAGCTCTCCTCACACTTGCTTTTGCTATTAATGTTAATTTTCTTATTCAGGCTGTATCATAATGCCAAGATGAAAGATTCAGACTGCCACAAAATAACGAGCGGCAATGAGAGGCTGCCTGGGGAAAAGATGCAGTTGCGCATCATGCAGTATAATTTTTTCCATTGGGACTGCTTGAGGATTTGAAGAGAAGCAGAGGAATGAGAAGAAGAAAAAGGAAGGTAGCACAAATTATCCCTTCTTTACGTCCACTTATTTTTGTTTCAGAAAAATATGGTAGCCCAAGTGCAAGACTTAATTAAAGTAGACTGAAAATTACTGTATGATGGAATTCAAATAACGTAACACCATAAAAAAAAGATACCATTACACTGAATATACTGTACAAGCTAATTGCAAAATACTGCTGCTCACAGCAAGTCACTTATAATGCTTTGTCTCCATTTCTAATATCCTTTCCTATTCTGGGCCTCAAATTTGGAGTAAATAAAGGCTCCATTGTTGAGTATATATTTGAACTTTTTAAATCTTGAAGAACAATGACGATCACTGGTAAAAGACTATTAAAAAATTGTATTCACCCTCATCTTTTGTCATTCTTATTGAGAACTTCAGATCTATCTGTAAACACAATTTTTTGTTTAATTATCATACGTTGTACTGTTATTCATTCTTTTAACTTTCTTATAGCCATGTATATTATATGTTCTGCCTCTCCACAACTTTCCTGAAGTCACTGTAGAGCAAACTTTGTCCAAAACCCAGTATGTGTCTGCTAGCACCCTTATTTAAACTGATAGAACAAAAAAGATGACGTAATCAAACAGTACTGAGTCCATTTTTTACTATTCTGTTGATTCTGCCAATGGTATTACCAATTAACTATCAGTAATAACAGTGTTGTACTACTATAAAGTAATGTCTCCAGTATTTGAAGATAGGAGAACAAATAGGCATTTTATTGATGTCACTAAAGTAACAAGAGCTAGACAGCTGGCCTACACATTATAAATTCCTCACTCACAATACCATGCTTGGTTCAGTACACTAGTTTGGTTCCTGCAGACTGCTAGTAGCACCTGGGCTGCTAAATTCTTAAATGCTTGCACCTGCCACTTCAATGCAACCTGAAAGCATTAGCATGTTGTTGCACGTTACCACACTGCCATCAAATAGCTCATTCTGCTCTATCATACAAGGCTGGAAACAAGTGATTTTTATCTACTTACCAGAATGTGTGTACATTCGTAGTTTTGTTTGATACTAGACAATAGTAAATAGTAAAGATTTTAATTAAAAAAAAAAAAAAAAAGTTTCCTGTCTGTCTTTTATTAGGAATTAGATGAAAGCAATGATGAGAAAGGAAAAGAAAAAAGAATACCAGTTTCCTGTTTTTTATTAGGGATTAGATGAAAGCAGTGATGAGAGAAAGGAAAGGAGAATCCTCTTTGATATCTGGACAGGCTGACTGATTGCATGCCTTTACAAATGACACAAAAATGTATTTTGGATAGTTTTGCCTAAGACTTGTTGCGTTACATGTTGTTACTAATCTTAACTTCAGTGTTTATGCTATTCATATTACTTAAGTAATATACACAGTGAATTTACATGGTATGTTCTTCAAGATCAGACTGGATCACTACTGAACACCTGTCCTGACTCCATAACTGGCACTGCTTTGAAAAAGAGGTTAGAGGTACTTCTCTAAGTTCTTTTCCAATGTGTACCTTCCTCTTATACAAATATCAACTTACAGGTGAAGTACAAAAAGTTGTAAGAAAAATTATACTTAAAATTTAGGATTTTTTTTGTCAGTCAGCATTTACATTATTCAGTAGCTTACAGACAGCTGATTCTACGTCTGTGACACTAAGCCAAATCCAGTGCAAAATTTGAACAGTCTTGGAGTTGAGCACATGTACATTTTCATGCAAAGAAAAACTCAAGAAAGAAAAACTATGGAAGGGACGTAACTCAAAAGAACAACTAAATAAAGGAAGTTAATATAAAAAATTATTTTAAATGAGAAAAATAAAAAGTGGAAGCAAAAAATAATGCCTCCAAATTAAAGAGTTACATGGAAAATGTATCTATAAAACCAGGCAGATCTGTAGCTGAATGTTTTCTGCTGGAATTGGATTTCTTCTTGCTCTACTATTAGATCTAACATATCCAACCTCTGCCTACTGATACTATCTATTCATCATCACTACTTAAATCTTAACTGATTTATGCATTTTGGGGCAGAGGGTTTGGAAGCAAATAAAGCACATTAAGTCTTCCTTAAGCAATGTACTAATATGTAACAGCACAAATTCTATTCCCCCCCTAATAATCCATCTGAAAGCATATTAAATCATCATTTTTACAACTTCCACAAGTAAAATAAAACCCTACTGAATGAGTAAGATTTGCCTCAGAATTCCGTATAACATGAAGTTAGAACAGTCCAAATCAATAGGTTCAGTTCCTTAGAACAAGACAAAATCTTGTAGTCAAGGAATAAAAAAGGGAATAAATAGATAAGCAGCACATGGTCTCTGGAAATGGTTTCTTACATTTTTCTACACTAAGATCTTTAGAACATGCTTAGCTTTGAGCACATTAAAAATTATATATTTAAGGATTTAAAAATTAAATGCATCTTTGAACATAGTGAAATAAAAGCATGTCTTGCAAAATGTACTAGGAAATTCATAGGCTCAAGATCTTTTTATGGTAGCAGACACAGAATCAGCATAGGATGTGAGGTCATTATATTTCTGGACAACTCATTAGAAAATCTTAATTAGTGTTTGGAGAAAAGTACTATAGAAAAATGCTGCTCTTGCTTTAAGCTCCAGAATGGGATGATCTGCCTTAAAACAGGCACAAAGAAGAAAGGAACAGGCAAGAAAACCAACTGTTAGGTGCCTGGCTCCTGCAAAATACAGAATTGGATTACAGTTGGAAAAAAACTCAACTTCCGTACCACAGCAAGAAAAGTGTTATTTTCAGAAAGAATTTTCCTGAAGTATGTGCTCTTTAGTTTCATATTTGTAGGTAACAGTTACCAGGTAAAAGTGCAAAGGTCCCCATTTGATATGCAATGTTAATGTTTAATTTATTTAACACTCAATTCTGCTTATTATTCCAAGTAAGGAGGGTCAGACTTTGGAGCACAGTTTAACATTTACACAGAAAATTCTGTGACTAAGCAATGCAAGGATCCTTGATTATAATTGTCCTCTTTTGTTTCATGGACTGCTACTGGAGTGAATGAATCAGAAATGCTGTGCTTAAAAAAATCCCCTAATTTCTAGATACTGAACCACACAGGGGGAAGTGGTGTCATTAAAATGACTTTTTTTTTTTTTTTTTCCCAAGACGGAGTAATCCAATGTTTTCTGCTCTATCATAAATACAGCCTACCTACTCCAGTACTCCAGCTACACTGACATACACATGCACATGCGTCCTTTACAGCTAGTCCCCAATTTCTTCACCTTTTTCTACATTATTTTTGTTGCTTTGGTAAGGCAGCCCCAACTGTTCTCAGGCTTACCACTTGTATGAGGCAAAAGTGCACTCCCCTCAGTATCAAATCTTTTAGACCTTCATATGATCATAAAGGTGAAAAGCTGAAGACCAATGCTTTGCTTGTTTTTTAAAGGCACATCATCCACAAACACAAAAGCACTCAGAATAACATGGAGTGTATAATTGTACTGCTGTTCTTGACAATTACAGAGTAAGGGAAGAAAATTACGCTATGAACCAATATAACCCTTTGAAATATCTTAAATCTGCAATTGGATCACAATAAAAAATGAAGCCTGTCCTAGAAAGAGACACACGTACACTATGCAGCTCTTTGGCTCTTTAGTTTTGTGGGGGGGTTTTGTTGTTGTTGTTGTTTTTTTCCATTTTTCAATCACTTTCTGTTTAAGTATGGCGGACCTGTCTCCTCTTCAGTCTTTTACAACTCTATAACTGGTTTGTGAATCTCCTGAGCAAGGCAGTAATAGAGTGAATTCGAAAAGCATATTACACCCTTCAGCAAACCATATAAAATGTGACTGAGCTGAAATGAATTGTTCTAAGAAGAATTTACATTCATTTAGGTTTTTAAAGTTTACATTTATGTAGTTTTTTTTGTTTGAAAGCCATGCAGTTATTTTTAAGTATGTCTTGTAATAATATATTAGTAGACTTCTCTCTGAATTGATTCCTCCATTACTGTATTTTAACTCTTTTTGTGACCTAGTATATATTACAGCAGTGGATGTTGGCATCTTGTAAATCTCATCTTTTTAGGAGGTGCCCTCCCCTTACTTCAGTGTACCTAAATGGCATGTCAGCATTTTACTTTGGTGTGAAATCTTATTCTGAGAAGTATAAAACCCAAAGAGTTTGCAGCAGATTCCATACATTCACCAAGCACATATTATAAATATATATATATTAAAGGCACTGCTGAGTGAAGACTGTGAAATTCCTCCCTCCAGCCTCAACAAAACTGCCTACAGATTATTAACTTTTCCTGAAGTTTTCAAAAAAGTCAATACATCAAACATCAAGAGTTCCACCAGAAAGTACAGCAAATTCCACTTGAAGGAAATTGAATCCTTAGACGTATTTTTATTTATCAGGCAGCAGCATCAGTCTAAGGTATAACCATAGCCCCAGCGTTTGCTACAGAACCACATCTCAGATACCTGCTTTGCTGGCCCTGCTGTCAGCATGAATTATTGAACATTTATCAGCCACTTGAAAAATCTGTCCACTTAGCTCAAACTCAGAGGGGCAGTTGGAACAGCAAGACTTTACATTGAAGTGGGTGAGAAACACTCTCCAATTCTAACTATGCATCACTTGTGTGTGTGCAGCAACACCTTCAATCAATACAGATGTTTCTTAGGTAAATGTGTTCCTGAACTCATGGATTGTTTAATGAAAAAAAGAAAACTAACTAAAATTTAATATATTACTCTCTTGACCAGTATTCAAATGCTCTGCTACAACACAAACTCAATGTATTTGTTGTGTTCATTTGTGAAACATATGCTTGAATTAATTAGTAATGATTAATTAGGATAAAAAAAAAAAAAACAAACTTAAGTGCTGTTTTCAAAAGAAAAAGCAAAGAAAGCACCTCTTTGAACCTTCCCACCACTGTATTTGGCCAAGAGCCAGTAAGCATACAAGTAAAACATTTCCTTTCTCTCCGCTGGTTTTAATTCAAGCTTTATATTAAGCAATTCACCATTCTATCCTCTCCTTAGTGGACAAATTAAAAGAAATTTAATTGAAAATACTGACAAGTCAGCACTGTAAGTTTCATTTCAATTTTCTTGTATCTTGTTGATTTTTACTGTTCATGGAATGATTGTAACGCAAGTCAGTACCTCATGAAAAAAAAAAATAATAAACAAAAATTTCCTTCTGCTTTGCACCTTTATCTAAAGACATTCATCAAATGGACTAGTAACCGAAGTACCACAAGCATACTGCAGTGCAGTTAATTCTTTAACTAGCCAACAGCATTCTCCTGCTTTTTGAAAAACACATTAGTGAGCATGGCAGTTGACTGAATGAAATATTTTCTGTGAGAAGGCTATGGAAGGCTGTTTCTTCAGATGGAAATGAGTTCTATTTTATTGTAAAACAGAACTTCACTTTAAAAGATACTTCACTTGATAGATTTTTTCCAGAAAAATATTTGTTTCATTCAAGGAAGTTGCTTGATTCAAGCAAACAAATAAACCCCGTTCTGGATCAAACAAAACCCTTTTCTCAAACTGGGAAGAAGACTGTTTGAGATTTGATTTTGAGATTGACAAATTCTTTATTAAATCTTGAAGACAGAAGACCTTTCCATTTCCTCAGAAATTTTTCACAAAGCAGAGGGAGATGAAGAAATCAAATAAAGCTGTACTATGGCACAAAAGCCGCAACGTAAAAGTGGACTGAAGGTCCATAATATATGGTCTTGAATAAATAAAGCAATAGAGGCTTTTGGTTTATTAGAGCATAGCTGGATGAAGTGTGAAGGTGATAACACTGCTTGAACAATTCCAACGTGCAAAACTACATTCAAACTGCTACTAAAAATCTAAAAAGGAAAAGAGTCTATATTAGTGACCAAATCAACTCATGTTTTCACAACAACTAAATGTCAGAAGTATCTTAAAAATTTTAGAGGTCTTGGACACAAAATTACTTGGCAGATTCTCTATTCCCAGGAAAGTGAACAGCAATTAACGCATGATACTGCATACTGCATGATTTGAAGGTTCAAGTGAAAGACAAGCTGAATTTAAACAGTTCATTTGTAAGTGTGCAAGACCCATCCTTCTTAAAAAGAAGAAAAAGAAAAAATAAAAAAAGTTGCTCAAGAAAATTTATCAATAAGGAAATACAGTATTCTGCAGGAGAACATTACACTGTCAGTACTAAGAACCCTCCCACTGGATTCTGGATCTGTAAGTAATTTTGTCCCTTGAGCCTGTAACCTGGCCTTTTAGGACAGAAATACTGAAACAGAATCTTAAAACAAAGCTGAGAAGATAACAATGCACATGAATTCTATCAGTTTTTGTTCTGCCTATGAATTATCTGCATAAGACATAAGAACTTCTTTTCTAAATGTACTCCCTCCACACTTCAGCCATTCCCATCCTTGAACAGGATAGCTGGACCAGATGACCTCCACAGGTCCCTTCCAATCTCAACCCTTCGGAGACTCTGAGGTACTTGAAAAATCTTTTCCATTGGTGGTCACAGGAGGTTCATGATAAAGCTTTTGTTCTCCAACTGAAAATAACTGAGTAAATAAAAACCAAGCTTTTACAAATATAAATTTAAAAAAAATAATAATTTAAGAAAAACAACAACAACAACAAACAGAACGAAGCAATCTCAAGACTTCTCTCCAAGCACATACAGCTTCTCTGAACCAAAAAAAAAACAAACTCTTGACAACAGGAGGTGCCAGTTAAATAACAGTATCAAAAATCACGTGGCAAAAGAAGCATTCTTGCATTAACTACATATGCCTAACTAAAGTTAGACTGACAAAGCCAAGAAGGTAAAGAAATGAAAAGATGAGGTCTGGTATCACAGATAAACCTGGATATTATTGCACCTTGGTATTTCAGTTTATTGAAAGTAAAAAGAAAACCTTGCACTGTACTTCTAGTATATGCCTATGTTTAGATTCTAAGACAACACAAAAGAGTAGATTATTCAGAAGGGAGTGAACTAAAAGAAAGTTGAAAAGAGTCTAAAAGGCAAAAGGACAGGTTTACTCTAAAAAGCTCTGAGACTTTTTGATTATTTTATATAAAAGAATCACAGTTTTGCTAATGGGTAATTAAAAGAAATTCAGTATTTTTTCATAAAAGTATTTCTCTAAAATCATCCATTAAAAATATAACCTTCATCCTCTTTAGAACAGCTCTGCAAGCGAAGCCAGTGCACTTGCATTCTAGGACACCTTCATCTTTTAAGAATTTATACAAGATACAAATGCCTTATGGAGCTGGGAGGAACTGACTGCCTTTTTGTTTGTCTTATGATTCCCTAAGATACTGTCTAACAGACTGTTTAAGTAACTCCTGTCTATAATGAGCTGGGGATTTAAATGACTACACCACACTCTGCTTGCCAACTATTTTTTGATAAAGCACAGGGTAAAATTTTAATGAAGAAGTCCTCATTGTTAGTAAGGAATGAGACAAGACCTCATATTCACTGCTACAAAAGCATACTAACAGCAGAGAATGAAGACGCTGTTACTTGGCCTTGCTGCTTTTTCTGAATTGTTCTAACATACTGAAGGCACAGTCATTCTGCTTTTTTTTTTTTTTTTAGCATACCTGACGATTTTAATTTAATGCAGCTAGGAAACCTCCCAGCCACAGACAGAGAAGTGGAGGACTCAGACAAAGTCACAGAAGATGAGAAGCAAAGCCTAGCTAATACTTCATCCAAAATTCATTCCTTGGCACCTCATTATAAAAGCACACAGAGCAAGTTCACCCAGTTATGTAAGATCTTGAATCATACATAAAAGATAATGGTGAACTATTTAATTCTTATCTTAGAATTAACAACTACTTAGCCCATACTAACCAAATATTAATCATTTATATTAACAGCAGTTAGAACTTCAAAATATACAAAGAAGTTGGACAGCAAATTATGTACCACTCCCTTCTCTTTCCTATAGGAATTTGAAATGGCCTATCTAGAATGCCCACTGAGTCCAGAATTTTTCCTTTGCTTCAGGATCTGGAAGACCAGATCCTTTAGACCACTTGTACACAGTATGAGTCTGGGTGCTTGTGTAATTCCGTAAACACCGTCTACACTGCCTATACTGTAAATATTTGTCTATACCTTTCCTGACCATTCCTACTTCCACTCTTATTTCCAAATCCTTTTGTCATTTTACAACAGCAGTACCAGGTACTTCCAGAGATTAATGACTAGCTAGGCTAATGGCCTGTAGCAATACCACAGGTTATCAGCTTCGCCCAGCTGCTCTTTAATCTCCACACAGTCCCCAGCACCTTCATCATTATTGGGTAATTAGCATTAATGAAAGCTATGCATACACACAGTGAGGATAATACACCCTCAAGCCTGTATGTCAGAAAATCTTACTTTAAAAAAACTGAAAGTATCCAACATAAATCATATCTGCACTGTTAAATGAAAGAGTATTTCCACATCTACCCAAAGGCATAAGCATCAGTAACAGGCTAATGATCTGTAAAATTTTGTGAAACACAACATCACTGAAGACTTCAGACACTAAAAAAAAAAAGTTTCCCCCCCTTCCCCCAACTTTATTTCTTCTCTTTTATATTTCCCAGCCCAGGTCCTATGACTCTACCGAAGACATTTTCTACCTCTTGGTCAATATCTTCTCCGTCAATATTGGCCTTAACAGATTTTAGGCAAATCATACCTTCTAGTTTTAAAGCAGTGAACGTGAAAATAATTTTAACCAGAAACATCTGCTGCACTTTGATATATAACAGTTGTCTGCATGTGCTACATACAATATTCAGAGTCTAATGGTCTATAGGAGAATTAACTATTCTTGGTAAAGTGCTAAGATTTATGTAGATGTGTCGTTTGCTCTCTACTACTCACTCACCTACTAACTGAAGAGAAATGTACCTTACATTATCAGTGTCCAAATTTAGTGTTTTCACCCTGTGGTTTCATCACACCCTCAACCTGCTAAGCTTTCCAACAATATCATGTGTTGGAAAACAAAATGGTCTGAATCATCTGAATCATTTAGAAGGACCTAAATACCTTAATAAAAAAGGATGTGGAAATAAATAATAACAGTGCAAATATTGGATATATATGATAACAACTGCATTTTTATTCAGCATTAAATTGCCATTCACTAAACCCTATTACCTCAACATGTTCGTTGTGATTAAACCTCCTTCCAAAATTGCAAGTTCTATAATTTTTCTTTACCTAAAGGCTATTCATGGTGACACTGATCTATTCCTTAACCATAAGGCTACATTTCAAACTGCTTTTTCAATGGAACCTGTGAGTACCTTTTAGCTATGATTTCCATCCTAGGTTTTGGTAGGCTTACACCCCCTGACATTGCAAGCCAAATTCACTGCAACAAAAAAATCTTATATTTTGCCCAAAGGAGGAATGGAACAACTTTGACTTATCAACATAAGCAACAATAACTTTGCTTCAAGTTAGACAATTTAGATCATTAGCTGGGTCTAGGAAACAGGGACAAAGAACAACTCCTTGACTAAACTCTCAATCATTCCACTGAAAATCTTTTCATTGTATGAGGTAGGAATGAGGTATCCTTTGACAAGATAAGTTTCATCATTTATACCAAATGTAATGTACAAAGCCAGTGCTACTCTGCAAACTTTAAATGGCTCATATGTTCAATTGCAATCTTCATTCTGAAACAAGTTTCTGTTAAAACTGTTTATTATAAATGATCTACAAAACATTATTCAGATCATTTGGTCATGAGGAGTATACTAAATATATTTTTCAAAAACCTTTTAATTAAACTCACACAAAATGTAAAAGGGTTTTCATACAAAGAAAGTTTGATATGACCAATTTGTAGCAGAGTACCTAAATACTAGAAAATATTATTTTCAATACATTTAATTCAAGTATGCTGTATAATAGTTTCATAAAAATATGCAATTCAAATCAGCTAATCCTCCATTTATCTCTGAATGCTAAAGTCTCTCAAATTTACTGAAATCTACAGTGAAGTGCTCTTATGATAAGAATATATGATCATAAAGGATGGTGTATGGGAACAGCTGAATCACGGCCTGAACCTCTGATCACCTGAGGCAAACAATGAGTCAGTCACAAGAGCACAGGTGAAGACAATTCACCTGTGCTGCCGGAAGGAGTGAAGCCTGGCTCCACCTCTCCTAGACCCATTTAAGAGCTGACTACCAGGGGGGAAGGATCTCTTCTGGAGATCCCTCCTCTAGAGTTTCACAGTGAGCCTAGGATACAGGTAAGTATTCTACCTATTCTCTTCTGGTATAATAACTGCTTAGCCAAACTCTCTGGTATATTTCATAATTATAACATCTGTACAATCATTGATTATACAGATGGTCATACAGTTCATACAAAGGGTTTTCATAGCCTAATGTTCAGCCTCTAGATGTAGACACAAATGGATGCCTAGTAAAGAAGAAAACAGGACAAACATAGATAATAAAGTCTTCTTAATATTTTCATAGCAGTGAGCTAGATTTCCCACGCTTAATGTGTTTTTCATACTTAGTGATCCCATGTGTCTCTCTCTTTCAAGTATTTGTCCAATCTCCAGTTTAACACAAATAAGCTTGCATCTGAAATGGCTATTGTGGAAGCACTTGTAATGTGTTATTTACTTGTGTTGGAAGTAGTAAAAGAAAACAAAACAACAAAAATTCCTCACAGAAATAAGAAAAGCAATCGATTTGTTGCAATAAAGAGCTGCAAGAGATAGCAAGCTTTTACTCTTAAAGAGCACTCGTATTCAAAAAGGAAGGACAAAAATTCTCAGCATTTACTTGCCCTATGTTATTTCCAAAGGCAGTAAAATCGTAATTTTGGATTTGTCTCATCTTCTCTGTTTCTTTGTTCCCAAAGATCAAGGTCCAAAAGACCTCTCCTAGAAGAGTTAATCATGTCTCATCTGTAATTCAGCAATGGTCTCCACTGAGATTTGAAAGAAGTCAGAATGAGAGAACAGTGAATTAACCACTGTCAACCCAAATGTACGTACAAAAGTACACATTACAAGAGCGTTCAATGGGACAGGAATTAGAATAAAACTATTGTGCATTTCAGGGTATCAGATGAATGTGCTACATCTGAGTAGAAGCACCCCCGCAGATGCACGTACAATTTCTGGAAATAGAGTTATTGACAAAGTCATCAGATTTCTCAGTTTACATAAAATGAAATGTCTTTTATGTCTTCAGATGGCAATTTCATGTTTTTTTATGCATTCAAAATAGAAACAGCACCAGTTTATACACAATACTAACCGCAAGCAAAATTCATACAAAGGCTTTTGTTTAGGCTGCACCAGACAATTAAATATGAAAATCTTCGCTAGGTTTCTACCTCCACTGCATTCAGTTACCTACTCAAACTCTGATGACTCATGCACTGTCTTGCATATGTCATGAGCTTAAAATTTCCTTTAAGATTTGAGTTTTAGGTTTTTGTTGTTAAGTTTACTGTCATATAACTTTTGCAGTTCTGTTAGGTATGCCCATGTTTAACACATTTCACTAAACAGAACAAGTCAGAAGCAGAACTTGTTCTTCCAATGTCATGAACTCCCTTTTAAGAAGAAATGAAATCAACTAAGAACCTGGGTAGATTTCTCTTTTCAGAATTTCCGTAACTTGCAAAAAAAATGTTTCATTGCTTTTTTAAGCGAAAATGTACTTTGATTGGTTTTTTTTGGTTCCACAATTATCTAAATTCTTTCTTCAGAAGCTTTCCCTAGACTAGACACATTCTTATCACATTGAAAGCACAGTTGGCATGATAAATAAATAAATATTCACAGCTAAATGAAGTCATCATTTGTGTGGCTTTGCAGATTACTCCAAGGAGATATCGAACATAATGCAAATTAGCAAGCAATAGTAATAAGAAAAATCTGAAAAACGCAAAATCAAAGAGAGGAATAATTAAAAGGAAAAGCTAATCCATCAAAAGCTGCTGTATAGTGTATGAGATCTTAAAGTAAATGAACAAATGAAGTCCTTTCAGTATTAGTGATAACAGCTATAAAATTACAATCTATCACGCTTGATAGTCTCTTTTTACAGCTGTCTGATTTAAGCACATTTCATACTGTAGTAGCTGACAGGAACAACTCTGCCCAAGTTATATGTGAAATGCTACTATATCTGGAAGTTGTTATCGTTTAAGTCGTTGCGGGGAAACTCACTTCCATCTTTTCTTTCCACTGTTTTGTGTTATTACATTTTCAGCACATTTTGCTTTGAATGCATCATCAAATATGTACTGGCAGTTGTGTGCTGTGATTCATCTGCTCAGTATTTCGTGGCAATACTCCTTGCACAGGATAAAGTTAATATTCCTTTGTTTTTTTCTCACCTTTCTTATGTTTCATCATCTTTCTGCTTTCATCCTTCATATTATCCTTTTATCAAAACACATGTATAAATGCAACTTCCAGACAAGATAATTAATGTAGAATACTGTTTATGTATACCTCATCTTGCTGTGACAAATGAATCTGAAGAGGGAAACAGTATTAAAAACAACCTGTTGTTGTTCAATCCTTTTGGCATTGAATTAATTCATTGACTATTAGGGAAAAACAGTATTTGAAGAAAATTTTCACAAAGTGAATGCACCGCATATTATCTAGATTGTATTCTAGACATACTTATTGCTGCTCGTGACTTGTATCGTCTCAAGTACAAACAATATCTCCTCAAATATATCTTTTATCTTCAACAGGAATTGTGTTATTAATAGCATCTCATTCCAAGAAAAATAAAATTTTGATAGTGTAAGTTATGTTAACGAAAAGAAAGGAACAGAAGGAAAAAGTGCAGATACACTTCTTACATTTTTAACTGTAAAGATTTATATATGTAAGTATTTTAATATATTCAAATTTAGAACAAAGTTATGGCTGTGACTACATATAAGATAATCACTTTTTTTTTTTACCTAAAATTTTCTTCAAATTAAACTTTCCTAGAAATTTCCAATCATTATGGCCTTGTTCAGTGAGTAATTAAGCATTCACTATGTTTCTTAGATAACTTCATATTAAAGTGTAAACTGAAAATGAGAACATGAAGAAAGAAAGAAAAAAAGCTACCCCAGATTTTCATGACAGAACATAGCTTTGTATATTCAGCTGTCATTTGCATTAGCCTGTGCCTAACTTTGCAAAGACTTTGAATTGACTTCCAGTTGTTTCAAGAGGAATTACATTCCCAAGAATTTTCAGCAGAGGTCATGAATATGAGCTGTTCACTATATTTTTTTTTTTCTTCCTGAAATTATCTAACAGATATTAGCATACTTCAATACTGTATTGTTCCTCACATACCGTTTGCATTCCATGTTAACATTTCACAAATAGCCAAAACTTGAAATACATGAAAATGAACGAATAAGTCACAGAAATCACTTGCTCAACTTGTGTCAGGCAATTAAGAACAGACATCCAGAAGTTGTTGTTGTTATTATTTAAACATTTAAGTCACATAAGTAGGGAGGTTGTGTGAAACAAGATTTTGGCCATCAAACTCATTACATCAAGTTTTATGGATTTACAGGGACTAATTTACGAATTGTCTGTTCTTCATCACCACAGTGATAAATGTGAGTAAAATATTATAGCCTTACAGACAGTTTCACTGTTTTAAGAAGCTTGTAACTTCAGCAAATGTTTTATATTATAAAGCACTTAGGATAAGCCCTTCCTGATAACAACAATGAAGTTTAATAAATTCAAAAAATTACATTATATTTTTCCTATGAAAAGGGAATGAAAACAAACAATACCAATAAAATAACAACAAGAGAAGTATCATTCTGCCTTTTTTTGCAATAAATATATGTTTATTCTTCTTGATGAAAACAACTCTAAGTGTGGAAATTTCACAAAAGCTAGTAAATAAAATAATTTATTTTTCCTTTCTTGGAGAACTATGATTAATCTTTGAATCTTCCTACTTGCATCTTTCGTGACTACTACAATAATAGCTGTCCAGAACTATATGCTGAAAAAGTACTCGTACTAATTGCTAATACTGTCAGAGTTGGTCACTTCTGAAAGTGTAATCAGAAAATACAGATTTTTCCTTTTTTTTTTTTTTTTTTCCTATCACAGCAGAATAAAACAGTATTAAATTATGAAGCCCTGGGTAAGAGGAGAAAATTCTTTGCTAGTCCAGCCTCATCCTCTGTTCTCGCTTTCACCAATGATACAAATCTTGATGGAGACTTTGGGAAATATAGGTGATGCTAGATTTGTGCAGCTATTGACAGATCTTATTACACCTTAATACAAATATCAAATATACATACATTGTTAACCTATAAGACAACATCTGTTTACACTGGAATCATAAATTCATACATGCCTACTGGAATCATTTCTACACTCAGATATTCCAAAGTCAATTAGATTCCTTTGCAAATATAGTCTTACAAAGGTGGGTCTTCAAATAGTTAATTAGGATTCAAAGAATATAGGCATAAAAATAAATTCCCAGGACTACGAGAGGCAAGGATGCTGAGACCAGTAATAGAGGAGGTTGGATCATGATTTGAATTCAAACTTCTCAGTGTTTTGTATCAAGTATATAATAGCCTTCAGTTGTTTATATTCAACCTAATATGGTATCATGCAGATCTACACAGATAAATTCTCACACTAGAAAGAACAATCAAATACAAGAGCAGAGGGAGAATTGTACTGGATGTAAGATAAATTCATCAGGGATATTGTACATTCTAGACTGAAGCTGCACATTATAAATTATATAAAAGTAAAGAAGCTTCACTGACCTCTCAAACATTTCTGAACAATTCTTTGTAGAAAAAAAAGATTTTTTTAAATCTTATACAAGACTTGAGGGGGAGTTAGTGAGCTGATGGTGCACTCTTTCAAGTGTCATACACTCTACATTTCTTGATGTCTATCCATTCACCAGCCATTACGGAAAATTTTGCTCTTAACTATTACTGAGTTTATGGAGACATATTTAAACACTGCTTTGAAATATTTGATGAAGCCCGTTGTATGCAGCAGGTAATAGGTCTTGTTCAGTTACCTTCCCTTATCACAAAAAGCTTTAGATCTACAGACATACATAATAAAGCATCTCTGTGCCATGTGATGTTGTTAAGACTAAAGCATGTAGATGCGAAATAAATGAAAAAGGAACAAAAAATTACATATCAGCAAATACACCCATGTACGCACATAAGCACACTCATGTACAGCCCATTAGATGGTCACAGGGCTGGAACACTTCCCCTACAAGGACAGGCTGAGAGAGAATCATAGAATTGCTCAGGTTGGAAAAGATCTTCAAGATCATCAAGTCCAACCACAACCTAACCATATTACTCTAACAACCCTCTGCTAAATCACATCCCTAAGCACCACATCCAAATGGTTTTTAAACACATCCAGGGATGTGTCTATTCTACCGCTTAACAACCCTTTCTGTAAAGAAGTGTTTCCTGATATCCAGCCTAAACTTACTCTGGCACAACTTAAGGCCATTTCCCCTCATCCTGTCACCAGTGAGAAGAGACTAACTCCACTCTCACTGCAATCACCTTTCAGGTATTTGAAGAGAACAGTTAAGGTCTCCCCTCAGCCTCCTTTTCCCCAGACCAAACATCCCCAGTTCCTTCAGTCTCTCCTTGTAGGGCATATTCTCCAAGCTCTTCACAAGCCTTGTTGCCCTTCTTTGGACCTGCTCCAGCACCTCCATGTCCTTTCTGTACCAAAGTGCCCAAAACTGAACACAGTACTCAAGGTGAGGCCTCACCTATGCCAAGTACAGGGGGAGGTTTACTTCCCTAGACCTGCTCACCACACTCATCACACAAGCCAGGATGCCACTGGCCTTCTTGGGCACCTGGGCACACTACTGGCTCATATTCTGCTGACTGTCCGTCAGTACACCAGGGTCCCTTTCCATCAGGCAGCTTTCCAGCCACTTCTCCCCAAGCCTGTAGGGTTGCCTGGGGTTGTTGTGACCAAAA
>JAOWBP010000001.1:96663381-96681378 GCA_028571105.1 Tragopan temminckii | reverse complement strand
TCCTCCCACTTTAGAATCTCTTATTTCCTCCCATAACAAGCATATACTGCAGCCAGCCCTTTGGAAAGGGCCAGCTCTGCATGCTTACTCACGTTCAAGTTACCCAGACCCATGTTGCCTTGAGGCTGCATAAATGTTGATATCTGCTCAGTTTCAAAGACAAAGGAAAGTACTGGTTCCAATAAAAATCACGGTGTAAAGAAAAGGACACAGATTATATGAAAGCCCATTTCTGAAGATCTTGAGTCTTTAAGCTTTAACCACTCCTTTTTTCTTTCTTTTCTTCTCTTTGGAACAATCAAAATCATACAAAGTTAACATAATTTGTACTTATTATCATGGAACACCAGTTGATTGTATTAAAAATTATATTTGTAAACACTTAGTTTTGGTTTTTGTTTGTTTGTTTTTTCTTCTGCTGTATGTTCTACAGCCCTGATATCACTACTCCTGTTCATTGCAAGGGAGTTACAATCACTAGATGACCTCTAAGGGTCCCTTCAAACTCAAACAATTCTATAATTCTACTTCTTAAGAGCCGTTGTAAAGCATTTAGTTTAGCTTTCTTCATATTCTAACATCCATCTGAGGCCTTCCTTCAAACTACTCTTACCTAGTTCTTTGGAACTGCTTTTAATGAACAGTACCTCACTTCTACATAATATGTAGGCTGATTACTAGGAGCAGTGATGTAGAAAAGAATCAGATAATAAAGCTTCTAAGCCTCCTTTTTCCATAAAATATTTCACGGTACAATGATACATGTAACCAATCATATATTAATAACTATTTTCATTAACAAGCTTTCCTGTCAAAGAAAATGCAGTGTATATAATAGACTGCCTACAATACTTCTGATTTGAATGAGTTCTAAAACCATAATTCCCTACATATTAGGTAGGTTATGACATTCTGATACAAACATATAGAGAGAGCCATACCTCTTTTTTCTTAATTGATGACATCTAATTAAAGATCCCAAAAATATTTCAGAGGAATAAAAAGTGACATGTACACTTCTTAGTAACTAATACTATTCACAATACCACAGCCAGGAACATTAAAAAGAGAATCAAGTTTCGTAATACAATAAAAATAGTAACTTCTCATAAGAGAGAATTTCTCAAGTGAATGGTAATCAATTCAACTTTTACTTTTAAGCAAGAGAAAAATCATAGTCTGGTAGTCCTAGACATGAATTTATTCCTGTTCTGAGCAGATAGAACCATTATATTGTCATACATATTAATACAATGTTCCTTTTGAGAAAATCCTCTTGGAAGAAAAGTACAAGACCACACTAGCGATAGGGCTTTTGGAGTGATCTGTAAAAGGAATCAATGAAAAATCTCTTGCGCGGTGTGCCCCTCTGCTTCCCAAGGCCAGTTATCAACCTTGGCATTTCCCCCCTTTCCTCTGCAGGAAAAGTAACTCTTCATTTTAATGAGGGTAATGATGAGATTCTGGCCTATAATTGAATTTAATTTAACATAAGACTTTAAATTATACCATTAGAGGATAAAACAATTCTTAAGTTTAAGGCCATTTAAACTTAAATTTAACTGCCTTTGTATTTCAAATTTCCAATAACAACATGAGTTATATAGTTGGTCACTTATTTTAGAAACTAGTTCTTCACTCCTACAGAAACAGTTAAAACTAAAGGCCCCTTAAGAACATGAATGAACTTACCGAAAACAAGATGGACTTCTGGGAAGGAAGTAAGGATTGTCTATACAATTGAATTTGAGGTATCAAGGTTGGGCTGATAAAAATAGACCAATATGCTTGATAATGTATGCAGACGTATTTCAAAAAATAATCTGTCTAACTGAATCCAGTGGTGGGAAAGGGGGAATGAAGACAGACATGCCTGCGCATTAACATTTATTAAAAAAAAAAATAAAAATGCACACATGCATCCTCCTTCTCTCACACCTAGGGGACACTATCATTTAGTTCAGGATTATTAAAGGAAGTAAGACTAACATTTAAATCCTCTCTGATATTTTTAGGATCTTACATGAGAGCTCTTCCACCAGAGCTGTAATGCTTGTCCTTCAATCTCATCTATAAAATTGGATTATTTCATACGAAAAAATAAACATTCATTATTGCAAAGAAGCGAGCAGACTATAACTCAGTGGCATACACCTGAGAGTCACAAAATATATTGCAGTGGCCCAATGTTAAAAGCATCACACTGACCAGTAAGCACATACTTTTTCAAGTAGTGCGCTTTATGAATATACAATGGCTGCTCCAAAAGAACTGCCTCCCATTTTATGATATTGGCCCATAACATCAGAGGCAGATGGTGGTGGTATAGCAGTAGAATTTGAACCTTCCTTTCAATGTTTCTCTATGCAATCTACAGATACCTGCTGTTAGTGGTTATATTAAATCTTCAAGGAAATTTACAGTACCATTGCTGTACATCATTGAAACACATGGAGTTTTCTCTTCTTTCTTTGATCATTGAGACAAATTGTATAGTTCTGCGAAGTTAAAGCAAAGCAAATCTGAAACCACAACTGTTTATAATATCAAATACATAAATGAGTAATTGTACAATTTCTTTCTGAACTCAACCAGTCCTTATCCAGCTACTCAATAGCAAGGAAGAAAAGAGAGCAGTCAGTGGAGGTACAAAATTGGTCCTGAGGCAATTTACAGAAAATGTGTCATTATCTATTCATAAAGATTATAATTTGTATCAAATTAATATTGGCTGTGTTTTCCCAGGTACAAGCAAAACTCTATCTGTTAATAATCACTCCTACTGGTAGCTCTCCTCTAACACTGAATCCAGGCTTACTGGAAGCTGACTTCCAGCTATCAGTACGGGATCCCCTTTTCACAACCTGATTTCCACTGACACACTAGCTTAGCAAGACTTGAAGCCTTACAGGCGCTGAATCAGGGCAAGCAGAGGTCAGTACCTTGCAGAACCATCACTTATGACCCAGCAGGTAAGCGGGCATCCAGCCTCAGAGCCCACTGCCTTGTTTTAGTTCAAATCTAGTTCTCCTTCTGATGGAAACAAGGTCTGGGAGGGAGCAGGACAGGAGGAAATATAACAAGGACTTGCATTAACAACTGTAGCAAAAGTAGGACAAAGAAAGTTTGGTCTGATTGTGGCCACTTAACAAACGAATTTTAAAGAAACTATGCAGAGGTAGGAATTGCTATTCTTAGGCATTTTTTGTTTTTGCTTTTATCTCATGCAAAATCTCAAAGTTCAGAAATAGTTAATTACTTTAATATATTTAGTTAAACTAAATGAAAAAAAAAAAGTTTTTACCAAACAAACATAAAAAAAAAAAAAATCTTACTACCTATTTTTCTGATTTAAAAAAATAGCAACAATAAAATAAATCAAGACACATGAGAATTAAATGGTATTTTCTTACAGTGTTATGATTCCTCACGAGAACTTTATATTGGATTCTTCTTACCTCTATTCTCCTGCGAACAAATTATATTTCACATAACGTTCCCTCAAGCTAACAGGAAAAAGTTATTGTAATGTGGATAAAGTAAAAGCAACCCCAAAGAAACCATTTTCAACACAGAATAAGAGGACCTACTGTACATCATACTTAGAGAAAAAAAATAATAAAAATAACAACCTAAGCTAAGATTTCACTAAAACTGAAATTTTCTAGGAAGAAATTATTGATTTTACAGAAACCACACTTCCAAAAAAAAAAAAAAAAAAAAATTCCCCATGGATCAATGACAAATTTATTTCTCAATGTTATAATGAGAAAAGAAAAAACCTACAGAGAAGTGTTTGGATTTCTTAACATACTTACAGTCTTAATTGTTTCACACACAGACATACAGATGGGAGTGCACAGCATTCCCCACTGCAGCTCAACCTATTCAGCTACTATCTCACCCATTTCTATTATTCAGATATTAAGATATTATTAAGATTATTCAGAATACACAGGATCTTCTAACTGAGAATCTTCACAGTTCCCAAAAGTAAGGAAACAAATAATGTGTTTACAGTAATTTTTTTTCAAGACATACATCTTTTGAATGACTGCTATCTGTTGAAGCCATACAGGCAATTAAAAATAGCCTTATAGAACTCTCCTGTCCTTGTGACATCTCGCGCCAGCTCCTGTGTTTTACTTGAAGCAGAGCCAGAAGTCTCATGCTTGCAACCAGACATTACATAGACTTCTGGGGTTAGCCAGACTTCTGCTCTTCTGTCTTCCAGTGGCAATAAACTGGTGATACTATCAGCAAGTGGTGCTATAGTTGGCACTATATGAACTAAAAATAGAAGGTGAGACACTAACTGTGAGACAACAGTTTGTTTTTCTTCAAAAGTCTATCCATACAATTGTGTATATGATTCAACGTTCAGAAGGCATTTAGGAAACTCCAGAAATTCTGCAAAATGCTTTACAGATGACTAACAAAGAGAGAAAGGCACCCTGTTTAAGTGCAAGGTTACATAATCCCTCAGTGAACTATGAAATCAAAAAGGTAAGAATTAAGAGGATCGTTTCTGCAAATTTCATTACAACTCTTGAATAGATACAATTTTGATGCAGATGTTAATTAGCCATATCCACATCATTTAGTATGGAACTACTCGGTACTTAATTTTTACTCACATCATTTAATGTGTGACCTCATGCTTTATTTGCTGTGTCCTATTCAACTGTGAAGTGGCAAAGAATTATCAGTTCCCATCATTACTGGTTTGGTGTACACCACACTAGTATCAGAGTGTTCCTTAATTCCAATTATTTTCATTGAGATGAAAATCTATTATTATCCCCATTACACAGAAATATAGTCAAAACAAAATACAAGGTCGTAATATCACCTAATTTTGAATACCTAATTTGAGATGGAGAAAACATTATTATTTACTACAGTATAACACTTTGTATTCCCAAATCAGAATTCTCATTAATAAATTCAATTACATGTAAAGGAATCAAGGACTGAGCTCAAGGCAATGAAGATTGTCTCCTTCCCACTTCATTCTACTGCCACCAGCCAAGGTTGTCTTCTTTACCCAGCTATCATTCTGTCTTCTCTTGTGAGCTATTCTTGCTCTAGGAAACTAAATCCACTCATCCCAGTCTTTTTCTAACCTGATACTTTTGTATCTAGTTAGTGATAGACTTATGAATTCACAAATCTGTCTGTCAGAACCTAACATAATTTTTCTTCCTCTATCCTAGCTTCCTTTCATCAAAGTTACCTTGGTTATTTGCCCTCCATTTCAGGTCCATTATCAGACTTTCCTTATTTCTCCCTCTAAAACTGACCCTTTTTAATTATTTTCCTCAAACTGTCTCAAGATGTCTGTATTAATCATAAAATTTTCCACTTATTTTCTGTCGGTAAAATATGCTATTAGGTATACATAAAAATATATACATAAAAGAAGAGAAGTAACTTATCATCTTTAGGTTTGAGCTCAAGGAAACAAAATGATTGCCACACGGAATATCATGTGCTAAAGAGATCACAGGTAACTGGAGACTTAAAGACTAATGTCCTAGTGGTAAAAAATAGTAGCTTGTTTAAAATGTCTACACTTCTCAGAGAATCAAGAGCAAGTATGTCTATAAAAGCATCATCAATATTTGTAACAGCCTTTACAGGTTTTATAGCTGATAAATCTAAGCGTGCAAATATTCTCATTTGTAAGCCTTCTGAGGCAATGAGGAGTTATGCATTCTTTGCTGGCCAGCGAGAAAGTAATAAAACAAAGTTAAGCATACTTTCAAAGCAAATATTCCCATAGCTAAATATAGACAGTGAATTACAACAGTGCAATCTACTATTGGAGAAAACCTTACATCAAACATAAAGCCTTCAAAGCTGAATTTCTTTACAAATGTGTATTTAAGTAAGAATTCCTATTAGTCTAGGACATATCTTGGACAACTCTGCCCCATACTTCTAATAGAAAATGAAAATACTTAGCTACGAATGCATATTGTAAATCCCATGGTTTTATTAACATCAGCAAAGTGAAAGTCAAGGCTTTGGCAAACAGCCCCAGAGGCAAACACAAAGCTAAAGTTCATCAGCCTGTTCCAATTTAAGTCAGCAGCAGAGTAGTACAAGAGACTCCCACTCTAGTAAGTGAAACACTAACCACAGGCATTCCACACACCAAGTCCACTGCTCTGCAGCACTGCACAATACCAGAAGAGCTTAAATTTATTTTTTCTTATGACTCAATCATTTTTAGGGTTTGAAAACCACACCCTATAATTTAGGCTGTGGGACCAAAACTGTAAAGGGTTAAAAAGATTGGCGTTATACACTGAACACCAGAATTACTACAGCAATGTAGGCATAATCTCTAAGTTCTGACTGTCTCCCTGTACAATGCTTCTTCTTCTTTACGAAAACAAACTACTAATTTATACTAAATCTTCCTTCTATATTATGCCCTTTCATAGAATAGCATTCCTTTGATCTCCTCAGCTATAACAATATCACAGCTATTACTAGACTAAAAAAGAACACACCCACAAAGTTGTAGTTTACCACTAGGAAGTGCAGACTAAAGAACAAGAAGCATTCTCTTCTTTCCTTTAGGGAATAACTCGAAACTGTTTCTGAAGGCTTGTCAATGACTTATTGTATTCTTTACATCTAAGAAAAGCAGTCCTAAATCAGTATAAATCAGCCTGTTCTCATGTTTCCCTTTATATTCCCACATCAATAGGCAAGTTCACATCATACAGTTTTGACATTAGACAGTTGAGCATGCAACCTACCTTTAGATGATTACTGCACATAGTGAAAAGAAAAAAGAAAAAACACCAAAGGAAACTCATATTACCCCCACCACCAAAAGAATGAGGAAATAAGCAAAGATTTCGATCAAAAACGCTTAGCGCTGAGGCAATTTCACAACAATGGCAAATGGCCCGTCTTGCATTTCCCTGCAGGTGAGATTTATTCAATAATATACAACGATGTGAGAGAAAAGCATGTATAAAAATTAAAGCTCAATTTCTGATCTGATTAACAACAATGTAGATGTCTGCTAGACTGAATGAGAACAGTCCCACTGTCTGTGCATTTAAATACTTCTATGAACCAATTCAAGCCCATCGACATTTTTGACAAAAATCCTCCCTGTCTTTCCCACTCTTTGCTCATATTCACATATTTGTATTTGACTTTCATACCAATACATGCTTTACGAAGAGTACACTTCACATTACCTAAAAATCATACCTCAAAATAACTATTTCACAATAATTGATTGTCAGGATAAAGGTGACATAATGATTTTCTGTTGTTAAGGACCGCTTAAAAACAACGCTGCTAAAATGCTTTCCTACCCTCCTCATCTGCATCATATAAGCAGATACCTAGTTTACTGTCAGAATTAACTTTCTCCTTTTGTGCTAGAGATTTTTAATTGAAATACATAGAGAAAGCTATACATAGAGAAGCTACTACATGTAGTATATTTTCCATCTCCAAAATAATTTAAATAAAGAAACAGTCTGAAATGCACAATTTGAACAAGAACTCTATATTCAGCAATATTTAAAGAAAAAAATAAAAAATCAGGCCAACTCTTTGAGGATCCTATATTTAGGTTTATGTTTGCATATTAAAATATTGACTTCACTTTTAATTACCTATGGTTTTCGCATTAATTAGGATAAGTGCTAAAATTTCCACAAACCCAAACTATACGATCTTCAACAACTATTTTCATGTATTCCCCTATCACTCTAAGACAAACTAAACCTAACACAGGTGACATTATACATTTTACTAAACGTATTCTATCTCTTCATGTGAAAATAAACAAGTTATTCATTGAAAAAAAGGGAAACACCAGATTGTTGTCCAGTAAGGATGCTTAATGCCATGTTATGAAGTGGGAGTTCTCATTTTCTGAAGCTCTTACGCTTTGTAATGTAAATGCACCAATGAAAGCAGGGTCTCATGACTGCAAACGAATTGCAAGACAAGAGTGAAAATAATTACTGCTGCTCCAACAAACAAATTTGGCTACTTCAGCACATGTTATATAATGATAAATATAAGCAGCTGGTGCAGGTGTTCCCAGACAGTAGAACATATTTCTTTACTATTTCAATTTTACTAATTTCTCTGCATAATATCTTGCATAGTCAGATGCTATGAGAAGTTAAGAGCAATACCATAGCTTCTGAAGAAGCTTGCTTACATGAAAAATAACTAACTATATTAAAAATACAGGAATGTTCTACCCAAACATTATGATAACAATTTTATTATTAATAACATAGAGGTGGGAAGAAACATCTTGAGACTCTGAGGTGGTGAGATACACCTTTGGAAATGTAAAAATTGATAATGTTGAGTGGAAATTCCTGAATTCCTACAGAGTGGTGTTAACAATAGTTTTATTAGAAGGGGGGCTCACAGAATTTTTGTGGAGTACTCGTAAGTTCCAGTTGTCCTTAGCATCACATCTACCACTGGTTATTGTATTAAATACAGCAGTATTTTTTTGGATCAGCATACACCTGTGGGAAAAAACCCACACAAATTCTACATCCCTAAAACGATAAATAATTCAAGAAGTATTTTCCTTAAACTGTGCGTGCAGTTTTGAACGAAGGTTTATTAATATTTGATATGCATACTACATTAGAAGGAGAGACAGGGATCTATAAATTGATGTCTGACAAAGAGATATATTCAATACCATCTTCACCCTGGCATGGCAGCCTCCTCCAGCATGCACAAGAGTGGAATATATATGTTGAGCAACTATCAGGATGATATGTTTAAGTTGTAATTACAAATAGTGAAACTTCATCAGATCCCAATTAGGAAATTAAAACATTTCATTCATGACAACAGTTTTATTTTTTTGAATTGTTAAAAGTGCCAGATAATTTATGTGATTCAATCTACACACAATATAAAAAAGAAATCTGTTTTCTAGAGCATTCTCTGTGGATTTTATTCTGTTTACTACAAAGGAAAAGAGGTTTATTTTTTATTTGTACTTTTCAGACTACTTTAGTGTGCACTTATGGAAACACTGCTCTATTTCCACTCTGGAGAATTCTTACATCTGTATGGAATGATTTTCTATTTCATTTCCCTTTTCCTTCTTACCAAATATATTTTCTATCAACTTCTATTTTACCTCCAATTGCAAAATGTCATCACAGATCCCACATGTCTACCTGCATTTAGACATCTGCATATAAAAAATGAAATGAAGTATCTTTCCACAGGCATTTGTAATACTTGATAATAGGAATGTTTCAGAGAGACTAGTTTTGACACAGCTCTGACAATTGCAAGCAGTTCTAATGAAAGTGTGCTTGGTTTCCATCAAGCTCATACAGCCAGACCTTTGGTAGTTTCCTTTATGAACTTGGGAAAACTGAGAGACTTTGCTCCAGAAATTAAAAGGAATATATAACTTGTAAACTGAAGACACAGTCCAGCTGAAATGGAAAGAGAAAACTGCCCCAAAGAGCAAGTATGTTTGAGAGATGGAGAGAAAGAGTTTTTATTCTGTTCTTTCAATTACTGCTTTGAAATCTTACACTTCCAAAATTCTGCATTTGCTGTTACAAAAATCATGCTATGAATATTTTGGGTGCTGAAATCAGTTGATTTGAATATAATTCCAAACTGTTTATGTTCTTCAATATTTTAAGTGAGGTTTCCATTGAACTGCGTCTTCTTTTGGGAAGATGGAACACAGAACTATTATTTTCAGAGTATCTTTTTTTTTTGTGAAAAGATTTAGTATAAAGAAAATTCCTACGTCTTGAACTTGAAATAAGTCAAGAGCCTGTACTGATGGAATAACAGGCAAAGACATCAACAGAACACAGTTACCCTGTTTCATTATTTTATTATTACAGCATGTCTTCCCTAGCCACAAATGAAAACTAGGTGAAAAATCTTCAAACAAAACCATTCAATTTTCTGTTAAATATATGTGATCGTGTTCTTGTATTAAACTGTACCTACATACAAATAGTTATAGGAGAGCCTCTCTTCCTAAAGTCACCTTTCCAAATATCTCTCAAGTTAAATTACAAACAATCAAATCTGCTGTAGAATAAAATTATTTGGAGAAGAAAAAAATCTGAAAACGGAGTTTATAGAAACTGTTTGAGTAACAAGCTTCACAATTTCACTATGTATGTCAGAAATCAAGGTGGTCCCTCCCCCCCCCTCCCCACAGCGATCCCTCTGAAATAGAAAAGGTACGATAAGCTTTGTTGTCCTAAATTGGTCTATATCTAGTTGAGAGACAAACCAGAGTCATAGTGACAGGTAGGTACATCAAAAATGTGAGTGACATGTTATAACTCAGAATCAAAGAAAGGATGAACGTTTCACCTTTCCTTATAATCCCCTGGAATTAACATAAGCAAGATTTTTTCCCTTACATATTATCTAATTAGAGTAGATGAAGTAAAATTTCACCCACTACACTTAATGTTTACAGCAACTCAAACACAGTAATATGTCAATTAAATACTTGTTATTTTGATCTAAATGAAATGGTGTACCAAACGATGATTTTTAACCAGAAGACTATTATTCTGCGCTTGCTACTGATGTGAGTAAAAATCTATAGGAAGAGAAGATATGTTTCTGCAAGTTAACATCAGAGATCTTTCAAGAAGCAGACAGGACTATATTAAACACAGATACTGTTGAATATGAAGCACTTATGAAAAATTTTAGAAACCCTATCCAATTAATAGCTGAGCTGGCCTTTAAAAAGCAAAATCATACATCAGTCTTTAAGAGAAATAAAAGTTTGTGGTAAAAATCTCATATCAGCTAATTTTCTTTATATAAAATCACTGAATACTAGAAACAAGATCAAAATATAAAGTAACAGTGGAGAAAAATTTTAGAGGATTTGATCTTTCCACGGCTTAAGCTTAGGAACGTTTTAGATTTCTTAAGAACTGAATATGAAAACAAACGAACAAACAAACAACAAAAAACCACACATGTAGAAGCTTTTATCTCACTGTTGCTTTCTGATCCCTAGTCTCTGATTGCTCTAAGCAGTTGATGACTTCAGATCAAAATAATAAACCCTCAATAAATTAATTTTGTTGCCCTTATATTTATTTTCACATCTCCTGAACTGATACTCTGAGAAAAATAATGATTTAAAATGAGCAAAATATCCCAAGATATTTATGCAGTTTATGTTTCAGAAAGGTGTACAAGAAAAAATTTATTTAAATGGTTCTACCTATCTTGATATTTGTAATCACTGTCTCCTCATGATTCTAAGACGTCCATAAAATAAAAATATTTCAGAAATCTATTTAAAATCATTATAGATATACTTTATAGATGAGATAAAAAAAATCACACCAGAGCATACTACTGTGCTATATTAATGAAGGTCATAGTCAAGGATGTATTATAACACATGTACATCCATTCTCACATATATGGAAAAGACCAGTTAGATTAAGATCATTAAGTTTAATGTTAGTATCATGAGAGAAAAAAAAGTCCACATAAAAAGAAGCATTCCTAACAGTAATTTAAAAGTACACCAATAAAAACATTATTTTATACTGTTTGTAGATAAAAAAGAAAACTCAATATGCAAAACCATGAAGTGTGCATTAAAATTATCCTGAATACACATGAACCATATTATGCATGTAAAACTTTATTGCTAGAGAAAAAAACCTAAAGCTAAACAATCTTTCAATACAATTTTACATCTTACCGTTCTGTTCTTTTAAAAATAATAAAGTGGAAGTTTTGTCAGTTCGTTACAAAAAAGTGAGCATTTGCCAGTTTAACATATAAGTGTCCACTGTGTAATATTTTTTCTACACATTTTATTTGGACATTTCTGTGACAGCAATGAACACATTCTGTCAAGTGTCAGATTTTTAATGGCATGCATATGTGATGTACTATAATGCTAAGATTGAAGTTGCTGTCTTACCCATTTTTGTCTGAAATTGAAAAAATTAAGAAGTTACACTCTGAATTGTATTCGATTTGTGTGCCTTGAGATAGACATAAGCATGGAAGCTACACAACTACTCAAGAACCTGGTAGTTCAGGTTGTCATTCTGAATTTCTAGTTTGGGTTTATTGCAAGGTCAGAAACTACGTTTTTTCTTTTAAAAGAATAACTAGTGATGTAAGTTCTGACTGATGATTTATGTCTAGATCCTGAGAGGTTTACCGATCTGTCTGTAAGAATAAACTTTGACAAGTCAGCCAGCAAGTCAACAGTTATTAATTTTTTTCTTCTTGACACCATTTTGGGCAAAATTCTGGTGTCAAAGGTTGATTCCTTCTTGGAGCACTTACATTTCTTTAAGTAGAGGCTGTTCCTACAAATACCTTTTGGCACTCCTCAGACTACAGGCTTCCTTTCTCTCCAGAGATGCTCGAACATCCATGAAAAATATAAACTTCTTCAGTCACTCAAACTGTTCAGAATTCTAAGAAGGCTTTTTTTCCCCTCCCCGTAAGCACTGAATGATACCTACTGAAACATGCATTCCTTAAGATGTACTGTCTTAGTTTCAGTTGGAGTGGAACTGTTTTCTTTCAAAGTGCCTGATATGATGCTATGTTTTGGTTCTAGGAGAAAAACACTGTTGATAACACGCTGATGTTTATTGCTCCTGAGCAGTGCTGTACAGAGCCAAGTCCATTCTCAGCGAAGGGCCCAAGGAGCTGGTGGGAAGCAGAATTAGGACAGCTGATTTAAACCAGCCAAAGGGATATTCAATATCATATGAGATCATGGAGAAGGAGCTTTGAAGGGGAGGAGTCCATCTCTGTTCTGCTGCTCAGGGGGCTAGCTAGGCATTGGCTGGGGGGTGGTGAGCAATTCTGTGTGCATCATTTGTCATTTACATGACCATATACATATATATTTATAATTTGTCATAATTATTATCCTTTTCCTTTTATCTGTTTTATTAAATAATTTTGTCTTAATCCATGAGCTCTGCTTTGTTCTTTTTGATTTTCTTCCCCATCCCATTGGGAAGGGGGACAGGGAGCAAAGGGCTCAGCCACCTGCTGGGATAAACCACAACATGTTTCCTCTTGTTAAGAGGAAAAATTACTTACCCTTTTAAAACAAAAAGAAGCAAAAAAAAAAAAAAAAAAAACCCAAACCTGTGTTTTAAACGTTATCTTTCCCCATAGTATTAACTGGATTCCTTTTTTGGCTTTTTCTTTTTTCTTTTTCTTTTTCTTTTTTTTTTTTTTTTTAATACCTCTTCCCATTTGTATGTGCATATGTTTTATATCCGCATAGCAATTTATATTTGGAATAAGATTGCTCTCTTGCAAAACAATACAAAATAAATTGCACACGTGTGAAATACACAGTACCTAGCATAAGACGTAGGATCAACACAAACCAATGCTGATGTAACAGTGAACTTATTTTCAGTATTACTTACTTATATATTTATTCATGTTTCAGGGATTTATAAAGTCCCTGTTAGTAAATAATTCATGATTCTCATTAAAATTGTTTCTGTATTTTTGTAATGTAGGCAAAAATATTTGGCAGATTGCAAACAACTGATAAAGGTCAGGTATGCTCCAATGCTATCGCCATTTTTTTTTTTTTTTCATTTTGTAGTGCAAGTTAATACTGGTTATTCCCAGAACACAGAAAACTATCTATTTTCTCTTTTCTAATGAGTTCACATAGAACCCATTTTCAAGAGAAGAAAAAAAAAACAAAAATCTGTTGTTTTACTATTATGATACTAGTAATACATATTTTAGAAAAATCTCAAAGGGATCACAAAGTATGAAGGGAAGTAGAAAATGAAGCAAGAATGAATACGAGGACAATAAAGGCAGTTAATAACAATTCGTCTGACTTCTTGTGTAATCAGATAATGTTCTTTTAAAGAACAGAAAGGTATTACATTTCATTTATCTGCACTTGGAGAAAGAGTATGGCACCTTGCCACAAGGCAAAACCTACATATGTTGGAGGAATTTGGATCAGAGCGATGGAATTAAGAAAATATATATTTTTAAAACATAGCAGGCTTAATCCCAGGCTTTTTAGCCTGGAGAAGACTGAAAGGGATCTTTTAAATGTTGATAATAAAGAGTGAGTGTCAAGAGGGTGGGGCTAGGCTCTTTTTGGTGATGTCCATCAACAGGACAAGAACTAATGGGCATGAACTGGGACGTAAGAAGTTCCAGTTCCACAGGAACATGATAAAGAACTTTTTTACTGTGAGGGTGACAAAGCACTGGAACAGGCTGCCCAGAGAGGCTGTAGTCTCCTTCTCTGGAGAGATTCAGTACCCATCTGGACACTTTCATGTGTAACCTGCTGCAGGGAACCTGCATTTAGCAGGGAGGTTGGGCTCACTGATCCCCGAGATTTCTCTTCCAATCCCTATGATTCCATGATTTCTTTCAAGATCAAAACTGGAACTAATCAGACTAGATACTTTCCTTAATGACTGACCAAACTGTAAGAGCAAACTGATGAAATGTATTTGACTCTAAGTTCTTAGAAACACAAGGAAGATTTGTGGTGCCTAGAAAGAATTGTGCAACCTTCATCACTGGAATAAACAAAAATAGGACTCATAGTTAAACATGATTGCAAAGCAAGTTCTGCTGTAATTACAAAATTAAGGAAAAAATAAGCAGAACAAAGCATATCTGCACATAAACAACGAAGCACTTTCAGCCCTGAGCATACTGAAAAAGAACTGAATAACAAAAAAACAAACAAACAAACACATTTTCATCTCTGAGATGGGAAAAGTTAATAATAGTGCTGAAAATAAATTCATTGAGGCAAAATTGAGTACAATTTATATTGCTACTGTTTGTACATTTTGAACTAAAGCAATAGCTCATTCTAAAAGAATAAACAGATACAGTTAGCTTTATGAAAAACTACAGTTTTACTCTTTTGCTCAAAGATTTAAGTACAGCCAAAACAAATGTCATGGAAAACTAGGTTGTACTCTCATTTTAATAATATATGATTTATCCCTGACTTATTACTTTATTTTCCCCACAAGCAGCAAGGCATTTCTTTATCTGGCACTCTCTGCAGAAGATGCCAGCAGAATATTAAACTCAGTAGAACTTTTTAAGATACAGCTGAGAAACATCCATCCATATGAAATTCTCAGGAGTTGCTAAAGATTACAGTCTTTTTTATTGATATTATTTTTTAATTCTGGAGAAAAGAAATATAAACAGGCTTATGAAGACCAGAATTGTAGGTGCAAAAGAAAGAGTCATTCTGATAGAAATATAACAGGCACCAATACAAATATGTTGTTGAAGCCCAGAGAAAGGTGTAATGTAGGAAATGTGTATGGACAGGGAAAAAAAGGACAAGCATATTAAGGGCAGGGGCCACAAGTGTTTATCTTCTAGCACATTGCCATTAATCAATGTGCCACAACCCAACCCTAGAAGAAGGGCACATGAGGCTCTTGCCTTCCTGTCCTCCAAGATGTTTGTGCAGTCATCTGAAATGATGACACAGAATAATCATGCCAGTTTTTTAGTGCATGCCTTTCCATTTGAACAAGTATAAATACATCATTTTGATTGAGAAATCCCTGGTAATATTTAACAAAGATTAAGAATAGAAGAACCAGCGGGTATAATAAATTAGTGGGGTTATTCAACAGATTTTCAGAGTAGAAACTGCATGGCAGCAAAGTAAAATAAAGCAACATACTGTTACTACTTTATATCATCTAAATTATTGATTTCTGACCAACGTAAGCATTTCCATAGCCTGCCAACAGAATTAATGAAGCAAAGCGTACACTGAAAGGAGGGTGAAAATCTTACTCTTGGAATAGGGAAAGTGATGAAAGTGCACATTCTGATGAGGAGTGTAAGTTGTCTCATTACAGAAATTTTGTTAAGAAGTCAAACTGTCAGCAGGAAATGGCTGAACAATAAGACTAAACCAGGAATAACTTTTAAGGATTCTTGGTCCACAACACAGCTACAGAAGGTAGAAATAATAATACTTTCACTAAAACTTTTTGTCTTCATTATTTCATGGCAAATGATTAGTAAAAATACTGTTCAATCTGAATAATATATAGTATTTCCATTATTTAAAAAATAAAAATAAAAAAATGCTAACTCTGCATCAGGAAAGAGTTAAAATTTACAATTCTATATTCTGATCAAAAGATAGAAAGAAAGGAAAAAAGGAAGAGGAGAAAAACAGAAAAAGAAAAAAAAAAGAAAAAAAAAAAAGACAGGAAGGAGAAGGATGAAGAAAGCTCAGATTTTAGTTTCATCTTCATTAACCTGCACACTGGAGTAAGATGCTCCTCACCAGACCTTATATTACAGCTGTCACATCCTTTGACGCCTAAGACTTGCAACATTTGTTCAGGTGACATTGTCATCAGCAACTAAAGAAACATGGCACCAGTAAAACTGCTAATTCTCCACTTAACTCACAGCACCAATCAGCACACAGTGCCTGGCGCAGCAGCTGCCTCCTGCCAACTGCCATAAAGCCATGGTGCCATGTGGTATGGATAATCCCCAGCCTAATACAGGCACCTGCCCTGGCCTCATCTCACCCCATGCTGCCACCCATCATGGTGGCAGCTCTGCCCCACCAAAGGGCTGGCCCCATCACTCAGCGATATCCAGACATCAGTGTGCTATGAATGCCATTTCAGCTGAAACTAGGACAGAGAATTCGAAATACCTTTGACCACTTGGATGCGTGATGTGGAAAGATACCAGAAAGCTGAATTCGTGTAAATGTATAGAATAAAACTAAGGAAAAATAAATTGCACTGCTGTAACCAGGGTTACAGCTGGATGTTTAGCACTGGTTTAGTAGAGGATCTCATTCTTGTTTTGTCCACTATTGTCTATGTGTGAATACTGGTCTTATGTTGCAACAAAAAAAAAAAAAAAAATCAAATGCTCTCCTGGAATGCATAGAAGTTTGAAAGATAAATGAATACTTGCACTTCACTCATCTGAAACACAGTACCGAGTTTGAAACGTACCTCAAAAAAAAGTGCTAAGAGGATGCAGAAAGAAAGAAGAGAAAGATCAGAGATTTAGACAGCATGACCCACAAAAGAAGAGTGGAAGAACTTGATTCAAGCACATAAAGGGTCATGGCAAAGAGGATAGGAATAATCTGTTTAATGCTGTAAGTAACAGCAAGAAAGATTCACGGTAGGCATTAGGAAAAACTTTCAACAGCTGAGGCAGTGAAGCTGTAGAACAGACTGGAGAGGCTGTGATCTTCTCAAAGGAAAGGATAAAAACCAATGAGGACAAGCTCAGGTTTAGCTGATGGTGTTGTCAGGAGTAAAGGAATAAGATTAATTTGCAAGATCCCATCCAGCTTTCTGGTTTTTATGGGTTTGACATATGTGAAGACATAACAAAATCAATTGACCAAATTTAACAAATACAAAAGTATAATACTAACCGAAAAATTTAGTGGATATAAAGTTTTAAAAATAATGCTCACCATGTTAGTGGGGTTTTTTTGTTTGTTTGTTTTACACATGCATTCATAAAAACCTGCATTTAAAGCAGTGAAAAAGAAATAGGGAATCAATTCCAATTTTATTTTGCCGCGTGTAAGTTAGTAATAAACTAAGTCAGCATGAATTTCATTTTTCATGGTAATTTGCTTAACATAAAAGGCTTGTTTAGCCCCATCATATTTGTTACTGCTATGTTGGATGTTTCTCAGAATTTTCCTCTTTGACGTGATAAGCTATGAAAATTGTTGTGCCATTAAGTGTTGTACAGTACATCAATAAAACCCAACAGTTTTATGTTTTTGGTGCCCTTTTCTAATGTTTTAATACAAAAGATTTAAAAATAAAGATGTTTTGATAGTTACATACATTAACTATATTATATATTTTATACACAGCCCCAATTTCTTTTCACTCAGTGTGACTCATGCAAGCCCAGAGGTTAGACACACAT
>JAOWBP010000001.1:96637656-96651081 GCA_028571105.1 Tragopan temminckii | reverse complement strand
GAGGTGCTGCAAGCAGCAGAGATGCGGTGCTTATTCCCTTCCCAGGTAAGATACCAGACACACTCACAGAAAGTTCACCAAGACCAGGCCTCGGGCTGGCGCTGGTGAGCAGGTGAATAATCTTAGTTCCTCCTCTCACAACTGTGGCACAAGTAACGGATTTTCGAGAAGACTGTTGTGGCTGTAAACTTGTATTAGCAGTTGAGATTACAAGCATTGATCTGGGGAAATGCAAAGGGTGTACAATCATACTCCTCCAAGCACTGGCATTAAGGTGTACTTCTGTGATTTCTGCTTCCTATGAAATTCATTTCTGCTGTGTGATGTGAAGTTTTTCCAACAGGAATGCAAGGATCCAGGTGTGCCCACAGCAGGATTCAGGTAGGTATTTCTACATTGTAGTTTACTGCCCAAGAGGGTACTGGATCAATAACAAATTAAAGTGATACCCATTTGTACCTGTCATAAGATATTAATAAGGTAAGTGCTTCAGAGTCACTCCTGGGGGAAAGCTAGGAGAAGGTAGTACTCTCTTGGGCTCCTGCTCTTGCAGTCAGAGTACAAGCTACCTTCAGAAAAGTCACGGGTTCTTTATTCATTCCACATCTGAAAAAACAGCATCAGCACAGTTAAAATCTCCTCTTGAGGGCGAGCTGAGCTGAGCTGGAAAGTTGCCAATGTCACTAGAGCCTCAAAAACTGCATGTGCTATAAAGAAATCTCACAAAAATGTGTAGTATAATTTATGAGCTGGTTGTTTAACTTGCAGTTAAAGTCTCACATAAACGTACACATGGCTCTACTGTGAGCCCTCTATATCTATATGATCTGTTAAAACAGCTTGAAGTGGAATCTTAAATCCCTCTGCACTCCTCTAGTTATTTTCTCAGACTACGTCTTCCTTCAAACCTTCCTTTTACTTTGAAGAGACACAACTGCATGCTTTTGCTTAATTGATGCTTTTGTTTAATGTTAATAGGATATCATCTTTCTTTCAAACTAGGAAAAAACAAACAAATTCTTACTTAAATTATATATCTGTACCTCACCAGTCAGAAGGGAATCTTTCTCCACTCCTGTCATTTCTTTAAAATCTGTTCCCCTTGTACATAACATTAGCAAAACTCTAGAGTGAAAATAATCCCCCTCTCAAACCTCATTATGAAATATTTCCACATACTTTATGGCCCTTATTCAGGTTCCTCCTCCTATTTTTTCCCAGATTTCCATGCACACATCAATCAACTCTGCCTCAGCTACTACCATTCCTTCTTTTTCCACAGATTAGTATCTTCTCTGTGTTACAATCTGTGTGTACTATGTACGCATATTCTGATATATGCCAGAATTTTAGTCCTTTTGTCCTTTATCCATCTCTATGATTTCAAGCATCCTGGCTGATCTCCACCAGCATAGTGTAAAATGTCCTCATTACCATTACATGCAATCCAAAATCTTTACTTCATCAACCTTATCACTACATGAGATAAAATTAATGAAAAGCAGCATTATCCTATACGGGGGCGTATATAACAGATGGTAGCAGTGTTTGTTTTTTAGCGTAAGGCTTACTGTGCATGTACTACATACTACGGTTCTTTAAAATGCAAGACAAGCTGAGCAGTGGGGAGAAAGTCTGCCTGCATGATGCTGGCTGCAGCACTGCGTATCCACTCTCTGGAGAAAAAAGCAGATTGCTCCATTCCCCAGAGGAACTCAGCATGCTTTGCGGGGCAGAGCTTCAGCATAGAGAGCAGAGCAGGCAGCAAGAGCCAGAAGAGAGCAAACCAGGAGCCTTCTGAGAGGAGAAGGGATGTGCTGTCAGCAGCAAGCAGGTTTTTCTTCAGACCAAAGGTAATGGAGGGAAGGTTTCCAAAGAACCCGGAGGGACATTTTAGAGTTAATTCAACTGAAAAGACACTGAACGTTGCAGAATTAGCAGGAAAGGTTGGAGAAAAGGACCAGACACAAACATAGTAAACATAGTAAAAAAAAAGGAATCTTTGTTTTAGATGGTCTTGTTTCATCTGTCTCAGCAGACCTGTATTTTCTATCTCTTCATAGTCACTGTATTCTAGCTTAATAGTTCATACTCTAATACAGTTAGCTTTAAAGACTGGGGAGCCTTTTGATGTTTTTTGTTATGCTCACTTCAAAGGAGAAGGTGGGGTAGTTCCACTTTAAGGCTCTGGGCAACTCAAGGTCCTGTCACAGGGGGAAAGGAAGAACCCAGGCAGATGTTAATACTGGATGCCTTTTTTGATGCACCAGAGCTAATAGGCTCAGTCCTCCAGCTGGAGAAAGGCAAAAAGGATAAGTAAAAAGAAAAGTTAATCCCATCCCTTGAAAATTGGAGCATAAGTACCACAGGAGCTTGAATAGAAAGGACTTGAGAGACTGGGTAACATTAATGGTACAACAGCTTTATTCAAGATATTAAAGGGAGGATTTCTTTTCAGTTCAGTCATTTACTTGTAACTTTTAGATGGGTGCCATAAACAGCAACTTAGGCAGCATCACTCAAAATCACTCAAAAGTGAAAAATAACTTCTAGGTGAGAGATGCCTAAGCAAAATATCACAAGACTTGTCTTAATGTTCTTATGTAAGATAGATGTAAGCTGCATAATAGGTGAATTTCTCTAGGTCGATAGATACTTTAGGACACAAGAAATCCCATCTTAAATTCCTCACAGTCCTGTGAATTAAGAGTTGTGAATTAGCAACTGCTTGGCTCTAGCATTAAAAAAAAAAACAAAAAAAACCACCTACATCTCTCCCTTTTCTGTCTTTAATTCTCAATGCACTTTCAGCTACTTCTTTAAAGGAACAACTTTGCCACAGATAGGACAAACTTTGCTCCACCTTCAGAAGATATTCCACTATGCTCTGGTTTACTGCATTCTCTCCTTCCTTTCCCTGCTCTCGAACAGGGGACACCATGAAACAAAATATTTTCCTCTCCTTTTCTGGACTGTATCTTTTTTTTTTCTTTTTCTTCTTTCTTTCCCTATTCCAAATCACTAAAAACAGTCCAAAAACTTTATTTAACTGACATTTGTAATCCATCTTTCCTCATCTTACCACCATGACAATTCGGCACTCTATCCTACTCACAGCACCATGCGTGCTCTTCCATCTGCTCTTCCTTACTCTTGTTTTCCCACCTCAGTTGTCTTGGAGATCATTCCACCTGGAAAGTGGGACTGAGCAAGCACAGAAGTCCTCTCAAGGATGAAGACTGCACACTTGAATTCCCTTACAGTCCTCATGCTACCTGTTACACGCAGACCTGTGTGCTTTACAAATCTGTTTCTGGATTTTCCAACTGTACAAATTACATCCAGCTTATCAAAATCTTCCAGACGGGGATCCCTATGCCCCAATCCTTTAAATATCTGATTGCCTCTCCACAGCTTCCTCATTCTCTTTGCCTGGCTACAGCTCGGTATTACAGGAAAATGCTGTATAATGGGTGATAGAGGTTTCAAATAAAAACATGCAAATCGTGCACAATTTGTCTAAATATGCTTATGCAGGCCAGATGCAATCTGCAGCTGCAGCGCAATCCTGTTTATATTCTTGATGAGTAGAGTTTACAGTCAAAAAGTTCAGCAATATTCTCAAAATGTAACTTGGGCCTCACTATATCCTCATCAACAATCCCTTCGCAGCTTACATAGCTCTCTTGTGTAGAAATAGTAAACAATTTTAAATGAAATACAAATGCTCAGTTTCACAGACCAGTGTGCTCTGTGTCACTATGAAACTAAATGTTCTTTATTTAGCAGCTGTTTACACATGCAGCTTAAATGACAACAAAATGGTGTCAGGAAGGTAAAAAGGAACAAAGGAAGCTGTTCTATTCACGTACCTTGTTCCACACTACATAATCAGCAGCCATGAGGTTCCCGCGGAGAAGAGTGCCTTCTCTCCTGGAAGGCCTGAGGTGGCTCACGTCAACTCAGAAAAGTGACTTGGAGTTGTGTTGATCAGCTAAGCAACTGTTTAACTCCACTATTAAAACTCTTGTCTAAGATAAAATACAGAATCCCTTCTACCTAAGTAATTCACAGGAACAGGTGTCCCAGAAGTCTAAGCCTTGATTCACCGCTGACCAGCTACCTGCAGGGCAAAACATACAGCCCCCCACCTCGTTCACTCCAACATCATACCACTCTCACTGCAGCCTCAGAGTTTCAGGAAGCTTGTTTAATGTTCTTTCTTGCCAAAGATTTTCCTTTCAGGTTATAATAAATCTTCAGTTTCCTACTGGTCCCACTTTGCTATCCACAGGCTTCCTTAAAACTGATTTTGATGTGGTCTGTTTCCCCAAGTAGGTATATCTTTTAGAAGTATCATTCTTTGTGTCACACAACTCGCTCATTCTCTGCTTATATACATACTTAAATTCAACTGAAGTGATTTAAAATAGTCAGGTGTATGTTCAGCATGTGTATGTGGAGTGTGGAATAAATCACATTTCATTTAAATGTCTAACCAAGATATAGTAAGGTAGTATTATAAATAAAACCTAATAACTACTGTAAATTGCATTAATTTGCAACATATGTATAAGAAAATAAATCAAGAAGTTAAAACTACAACTGCAGACAGCGGTAGAGTACACTCTCTGATAACATCAATAGCTTTAAGTAACTGTGGAAATTTAGTGGAAAAAAATACACTGAACAGAGGATTAAGAAATAAAAGACTTGATTCCTCCTATGGTCTAAATATGTGAAGAAATTCTGGATTTCATATTGCTGATTGGGGCATTCTTTCTCCTTTTCAACATTAAATGGAATAAAACAGTAAAGCAAAGCACAGAACACTTAATTACAATTTCCTAACTTTGAAGATGCTTAAAAAAATAAAAATCAAAGTAACTACATAGTCAATCAAGTCACGAGGTTATTTTGTTAGGCAAAAGGCCTAAAAGACTAAAATCATTTAGACGCATAGGAAATTTTGAAATATAACATTTTTCCCCCAAAACCTGTGGATTTATAAAGCATATGAACAAGTCTGGCAGATATGTTTTATTTGAAGTCTTGAATTAAAATATATATACATATATATATATTTTAAAACCTTCATTAAAATCTTAAAGATTCTTCTCCTGATAGATCAGAAAATATCATTTAGAAATGAATTCCTATTAACGATATGCATAATTTTGTGTTTATAAAAAGATTATTTACAATGTCACATACACCATCTGTAACAGCTTATTTCTACACTACAGCAAGGAACCTGGAGAGTAACTGAACTTCCTCTTTTCTTAAGAAAAAACTGAAATGGCTGGTAAGCTACCCATTAAACACTTTGGAGACATTCTCAGGTGCATTTCTACACACTAGTAAAACCATAAACACAAAATACATGTTTGATTGAGCAGACTTTTGCTTCTGACAATCACTCCCTATTAAAGTATAATGGTATGTAATACAATACACATGGGAAAAAGGAGGCAAGAGAAAATTTGTCAAGGCATCGCTGCATGAAACGTTGCATTAATAATATAGTTTGCAGTATAGATGTTCAGACCAGTTCAACTATGCTCTGTTTAATAAAAATGGGTCATTGTCAAAAAATTGCTGATGTTACGATTTGTTGTCGTGAATAATATGAGCAACACGGCCAGAACTCGCGAGTCATAATACACTAGACACAGAAAATGTTATGAACGATGGTAGCATTTGAAGCATGCTGTAATGTTACTAGATGTACTAAATATAGCATCAGTTAGAGGACACATGTTAAAGTTCCTTGGCATCAAACATGCCGGTTCTCATGAAACTAGAAAGCAGAGGTGTTTTAACCTCAACAGAGCATGCTACAGTAAGTTTCAGTGACTCTGCTGGTTCTCTGTAAGGTTCTAGGGTAAAGAAATTATCTCAAAATATGGTGCAGAGTCTATATGAAGGAAATAAATTTCTCCACAGTTCTTGCAGCTTGATCATTTTTTATATATAACGAAGAAAAATACATCAGTGGAATTGAGTATTCTAACTTCATTACTTTCATAATTACTTTCATTGGAAAAATAGTCACAGATTTTTTAAAAAAGAGGTTTAGTGATTGGTGACTTATAAGGACTGTGCTTGTTCTAAACATGCAGCTTCAAAAGTGAAAGGAATGTATAATGTTTAATTAATTTAAAAGCTGTAAGTAAAACACTGTTCCTTTAGAAGTTCAATCTAAAAATATCACTTGGTGCAAGGCTGTCTGAGAAATCAATTTGGCTTCAAATTTCTTCAATTCATAGTATAATTTTGGTCCTCTACTTTTTTTTTTTTTTTTTTTGGTCCTTTCACAAAATCTCTACTTCAGAGCTTTTAATCTCCATAAAGCAAACACAATGAAGGACAAACTACAGCTAACCAAATAACATATTGTAGAGGGAGACACTGCAAGGGAAAGCATGTATTTGCTACTTGAGCGATGTAACTGTCATGAACGGTGCTCCAGGTCAAGAGAAACATCTGAGATCTGTTTCCTGTCTTTTCTCAGCTTACTCCTTTCATCACAATGCAATCTGTACTTGCGAACTAAAATTCCCAAATCATTTAAATAATCAGCAGCTGTGAGCTGATGGTGATTATAAATGTAATAAAGCATCACAAGGATTAATCCATCACCCATCTTGGTCAATTTACTAATATCATATATATATATATATTTAGAAGTATATATATACTTTTGTAGGCAATATCAAGGACACTAAAAGCTCAGTTTTCCTTTTTTTTAAGGATTTCTAATGAGATTTATGGATGGTTCAGCCTCTAGAGGATTTTTTTTGTTTATCTCCATTTCCGTAAGTACTGTAAAAGGTAATACATGGCAGACAAAAAGGCATAATGCTTCAAGATGCACTTCCTTCCTTTTATGCCTGTGATATATCTAAGCCAGGTGATGTGAGCAAGACAGACAGGGCAGGATGAGAAAAAGAGCACAGTTTTTTCTAAGCATTATTTTCTAAAATGAAGGTGAGCAGAGAAAGAGATTTAGGGTTCCATTATGACATGGCCATAGAAACTTAGCAGAGGTTTCCTCTGTGGCTTCCTGCATTAACGCTGATTGTCAAAGAGTTGTCAACCAAACAGAAGTTAGGTGATCTAAAACTGCATCAGACTGGTCATGGATAAAACCAATCAGAGCCTACCACACAGTTAATAAAAGCTGCTGGTAAAAGCTTTATTGGTTTCTTCTACGGTCCATACTAAGATGTTTATTGCAATGATACTACTTGGTACCATTAACCAGAACACGTTATGCCTATGCTGCACTACAGCCCCAAGTGTTACTGCAACACAAGTAACAGAAGGCCTGTTTTGGCCAAATGCTTTTGTTGAGACAGAAAACATTCATGTGGTTTCTGTTGTGAGAAAGTTTCAAAGGTTGGCCAAAGGAGAAACATAAAAGTTAAAAAAAAAAAAAAAAGAAAAAAAGGAATCAAACCAAAAGTTGAGGAGAAAAAAGCAGCATAGATACAAAACACAAAATCAAAATTTAGTTAGTCATTCAAAACAGAAACAAAACCTGTGAAGCAGCACAACCAATGTGATATTACTCACTCCAAAGCCCTTCAGGCATCCAAAATGTATGTCAGTTATGTTCTTTTCTCTCCTTACAGAGAAAAAACATATTGGAGAAGAATTATATATTCACAACGCAGTATACTCCCATTTTAACACACGAAAAGTCTGATGACTATCGCATGCCTGTTCCCAACTAGAGTCCAGATCTCAAGACTTTACCCAGAGATATACCTAGATGCCATTTGGATGTACAGATTAGCTAATTCTACTCACGTATACCAGTAATGTCATACAAAATACATATTGGACTAAGCAGTGGATGTATGGACGATTAACCCATAAGTTCTCAGAGAATGCCTAACGCAAACTGATGGAATTGGGTTTCTTGCAAAAAGCAATTATGGCTTCTGTTTTCTCTTAAGAAAACAGAGGCCTCCTTTATTATATTATAGACTAGAGATTAAGTTACATTCATACAAGAGAGACTGAGCTTGAACTCTCTTTTGCCAGTGGCAATGCAAATCTACATTACTGACTACAGAGAAGTCAGACTGAAAAACATTACTTTGTAAAAGGTCTGGTCATTCATTAAACCACTGTAACCTGATCAAATTCATCACATATTCAATGTCCATCAATGAAATTGCGATGGCATGCTTACCAATGTACTTAACATAATGTGAATGAGTTTTACTGCTTCTGCATGATACAATTTCTCATTCTGTCCTCACTCAGAGCTTAAATAGGCAGCATTTCATAGGACTAGGCTGAAAAATAAGAAACTATGGGAAACTATTTAATGATAGCACTCTTCAGTTAGAAATAGTTCCACCTAATTTTGCAGCCATTATGTTTGCCATAAGTAAATACAGAAATGGAAAAATGCACACTCTTTGTTCTAACAAACTTTTTAAAAACAAACGGTAAGTGGAGAAAAAAAAAAAAAAGAAAAAAAACAATAAAGCATGTCTAAGGCTGAATATATTTTCAGAAAAAACTACATTAATCTTCATCAAACACATGCCGGAGCTAGCAGAAACATCGTGGTTATTTTGGGATGAACCAAGACTAAGATGACATCTGGCCAGTCAATGCCAGTGGCCAGAATGGGTAGAAAAATGAAAGAAAGAAGAAAGAAAGAATGTGGGAAGAAAATAAAGAGATAATGCCATAACAAAAAATGAGATAAAGTGGCCAGAAAACCAGTCTTTTACATTTTGCTAGCAGAACAAAATAAAACAAAAAGGAATATCCAATATGACTTAAAAAACAAATAAAATCAGCAGCTCAAACAAAACAAAGTCACTATCATGTTGACAAACACTGCTTGCTGGATGATGATGAGATATACATGGGAAATACCCATTGGGCTCATTTCTTCTGTTGCAACAAAGTTATTTACATTGGGTACAGAACATCAGGCTAGATAGATCCTCAGTCTGATCTAATACAGAATTTGTTTCATGTCCTTTCATATTAGTTTAGTTAATTTAGTTAAGGGGAGACAGATATTGATCGTTTTTGTCATATAGCAGTTGTATGGTTTTCTACTGACAGACAACGAACGGTTCTTAGTTTGAAAGGGTTTTATGTGACAAAAGTGAATGATGGAACATGAGTGAAATGATACACAGCTGGTATTAACAACATATAGTGAAAATTGACATTTTAAGCAGAGATGTAATTCAGATCAGATTTGGCCCACAACACTGAGGTTTTGTATCTATAAATAGCAAGAGTAGGACAACATGTTAACAAAAGCCAACTAGTACTAGCAAATGTTTTAGCTAAATCTTCAAAGAGAAGGGATGAGGGAGATTTTGGTGATTTAAAGTTTGTCTTTATTGTTTTCTTCTTCCTTGAAAGTCATTAGAACTAATAACCCTGAAAGAAATTGTACCCCAAAATGGTTCTTGTCTTATCACAACCTATTATTCCTAGGGAGAAATAATCACAGTTGCCAAACTAAAGATAAAGGAAAAGCATAAAGCAGATAGAAAAGGAGACTGTTGCTAAGAAAAATAAGTATTATTTAAACAACCAATAATAATACAAAATATACAATTACATAAAATACAAAATTGCAGCTAGTTACAAAACTTTATTAAAAATATGCTATCATAAGGTAAGAATGTTAAGCTAAACCCAAATTCTACCAACCAAAGAACTGCACTGTTACAGTGCCTGGCAGAATGATCTTAATCCATGCCCCAGGTACCACAAACCATGAAAAAGTTGCCTGTGACCCACACCAGGTAATATACTTCACATATAACTTGTAAAAGGCCAGAAGGGAGAATTCTGATAGTCAGTTATGGAAGACAGTGGGAATCAGGCTGCCCTGCCAGCAGCTCCCTTGCTGGACAGTTCCCCAGCTCCACCTGCAGCAGTACAAGGCAGGAGAAGAAACTGGATGTTAGAGAACTTGCAGTGCCAGAGGCAGTACCCAGTCTTTTTACCATTTCACCTACTATTCTAAAAAAAGAAAATATGCATAAATACAGATCCATACTTTTCCTTACAAAAATTTCACACCATCTTTATCCACTTTTGTAGGACAAGAAGGAAACACGGAACCTTCTCAGCAATACATAAAGACTGGCAACGTGAATGAAGTGCGCATTCTACAGGCAACACCCTTATCTTTCTTCATGCTTATTTTTGGTGAAAGTTACTAAATTTGCCTGAAAGCCAGGTAAGATCTCTAACTCTGTTATATTTTGGTAGCTTTCTCAGCTCATTGTAAACAACCAAAAATTGCTATAAAATTCCTCAAGCAGCTGAGATCTTAATTCTGAACTTGCAAGAGAGTCTAAGATTACAGACAGCAGTGACTGAATGAAATATATATTTTAGTACTTTTCAAACATAAATTGATGCACAGTCTTGGAACAGTCCTATAAGGCAAATGACAGATTGGAGACACGGAACTGACTGTTAACAGCATTTCAGTGCAGTTCCAGTAAATGCTAACAAGAACATTTTCTGAAAGGTGTACACACATACACATTCATAGAGGAATTATACAGGCATTTTAAAGATATCCTGGTGTATTTTAATTATCTGTTAAAAAATTTAGCTTCTGACAAAGGTTACCTTCAGAAACTCTCATTTGTTACCCATGTACTCACACCTAGATCTATAGATCTATCTATCTATATAGATTTATAGACAGAAAGCATAACTGCTTTACTCACTTTTCTGTCTATATATAGACAATGATATAAATAAATTTAAGAGTCAAAGAAAAAAATGCAATGTTCAAGCACCAGGTTATTCAACTTGCCAGCATACTGCTGAATGGAAAACAGTACAAGCAGATTTCTATAGATATTCCTCTAAGATCTTTTTTTCTTAAGCCTACACTACATCTTTCCTTAATTTGTTTACTAAGATGTTACATTTAATGTTTACAATGATCTTGGCAACTCCTCTGCTTTGTGCCTTCACTTACTACGGTTATTTTTGCTCTTAAGTTACCTATACTTCTCCTGAATAACATTAATGATAATCTAACTGCATATACTTTCAACCGAACAATCAATGACCTAACAGTTTGTTTTCTGAACTTTTATGAGGAAGAGGACAAATATCCATCATGAGGAATGCAAAGCACTCCCTCACAAGACCAAAGCAACAGTGCATGAAATTGAACTCAAAAAGAGCCTCCATTCTGTGTGACTTCTTGGCTGACACAATTTAGATATTTATAGCTTTACGAATGGGCCACTGGAGAAGAACTTCAAGCTTTTTCTAGCCAGGAAGGATTAATGAACATGTGCACCTGGTAATTATAGCACTCCATCTTTCTTAAAGCCCACACGATGCCTCAATGGCAAAAACTGTAATGAAAAGCCATTGAAAATATCAATCTGCAATTCCACAAGTCATTTAAATATTAAAATGTATAAGCTCTTTTCATACTTTCTATGAACTACCCTAACAATGGTATGCAAAAGAAATCACATGTAGACATTTTCTGCTTCACATTATTACCTGGAATGCCTCATTTAATATGTAAAACTAATCCGACAAGAATTTAGTCTTTAATTCACTCTCGATTCAAATTAGAAAATCCATGGGAATAACTGTCAAACACTTCCTTAAGTAACAGCAGGAAGAAATATCAGCCCATGTGAAATCCTAAGGCATGCATTCCACAACACATTTCCAGAGAGAAGTTGACCGGAAAATAAATGTTTAAGAAGTTGGGATAAACATTCTGAATGCTTTCCATTAAAAAAAGGTATTGGTGAGGTGGAAACTCTAAGAAGCACGCATGCTACCACCGACGTTTTTCTAATATGCATACTAGCAGAAATCCACAGGAGTTTGGTTGTTAAAACACCACCTCCGTTAACTTGAAAAACACCATGCACTTCATACTGGATTTGGCGATTAAAAATGCTAGAAAAATACTTGGAAAGCATGGTGATACATAAAACCCACTTCAACGTCAAAGTCCTAAATCATCAGATTGTCTAAGAGCATCAACATTACAAATTTTCATCTTATTATGTTTGATATACGTTCAACCTGAAGCAGACTGACACATGAAGGGATGAAGCAGTCCACCCAAAAGTAAAAGCAGCACTACTGATACAGGTTATTTTAAGCAAAAAAAAAGCCACAACTGCTTGACAAGTGTTGTTTTTTTGTTTTGTTTTGTTTTTTGTTTTTTGTTTTAACACATTTTAGAGAAGCACTTAGCTATTACAGAATTAGAATGAAAAGCCAACTGTCACCTAAACGCACAGATATCTATATGGCTCTAAAAGTAGTCTGCCCAAAGACACTGAAACACAGTATGAGACGTGTGCATTAAAAATGGCCTGTTATTGCTAAACGGAACTGTTCCTCGGTGGATTAGAGCAAAAGAAAAGACTCCAATCGAGATAAGTGTGCATGAAACGCTCTCTCCAGAGCGTTCAGCCAAACTGCCTGCAATAAGGGGACTTCAGAAGCAGCAAGACAAGAGATACTCCAAGCACCTTGCAGCTCGGGGCTGCCGGCCTCTGCCGCGGGTTTTAATACAGTTCGGTTGAACTTGGGAGCGGATAAATAACTGACAGCGATGTTTCCCGAAAGCTTTGATCACCGCATCGTTCGTCACCAGCCCTAAAGTACTCCTCACGATAATAACACTTAATCCGGGGCGCCTTTTTGCAAGTACAAAGCATCCCTCCCCTCCCACCTCCTGCTCGCAGACTCCTGCATCACAACCGGGGGCTGAGGATGCAGCCCGCACGGCACTGACAGCCGCAGATGCCTTTTCCAGCACGCACATTTTCTCTTCCTCACCTTTAAAAGGCAGTCCGAACCGCGCTCCGCTCCCCCCGACGCTTTTAGCTCAGCGCATCCAGCAGTGCATCCGCACAAAGCTTTGCCATTGCGAGTGTGAAGAGAAAGAGCTGCCGGGATGCTGAATGGCACAGCAGCCAACTTTGTGTGTACCGGCGGCTCCCTGAAAAAGCCGGACCGAAATCTCCTCGCTCCGGATCGGATTCTCGGTACACAGTCACAGGGTGGCAGAAGATGGATTGGAAAAAGAAGAGGAAAGAGAAGAGGAAGAAGAGGGAGAGGAAAAGAGAAGTCCTGCCCCTTCTGGATGAACCTCACCTAGGAAAAACAAGCCGTTCTTCTGAATCCATCAGACACTTGCAAACTGGTCTGCTCTCAAGTTCTGACTGTACTGTGTACCACACTAGACCATCTATTTAACAGCTAACATCTTATTATGGACGTATTAACTATTTGTTTTACTTATATAGCATGATACGTACATAGCATGGGATAACATGAGCATTTCTGTCTTCATGCTATAATCATATAAGTTGTAATATGTGAAAAAATATATATACATTTGGTTAGTCTTCAATTTTA
>JAOWBP010000001.1:96620691-96634161 GCA_028571105.1 Tragopan temminckii | reverse complement strand
ACACATCCAGGGATGGTGACTCAACCACCTCCCTGGGAAGCCTATTCCAGTGCTTAACAACCCTTTCTGTAAAGAAGCGTTTCCTGATATCCAACCTAAACTTACCCTGGCACAACTTAAGGCCATTTTCTCTTGTCCTGTCACCAGTGAGAAGAGACCAACCCTGCTCTCACTGCAATCCCTTTTCAGATATTGGAAGAGAGCCATAAAGTCTCCCCTCATCCTCCTTTTCCCCAGACTAAACAGCCCCGGTTCCTTCAGTCGCTCCTCGTAGGGAATACTCTCCAAGCCCAAGTAATGGCACTATGGCCTGTGACCACGTTGCAAATTACATTTTGCCCAACTCAAATCTGCAGTGGGATGGGTAGCCAAAGGGAGAACAATCCAGGAAAATCGTAAGGAAAAGAATGGTTTACATTAGAGACAGTGAATATTACTAAAGCTGCCAGATCCGGTAGCTTTGAAAATTTGATTAACTGTTCTGCTCAGCCTGACAGGTTTTGGTCAAATCAACACCATAATGGGAATGCAGAAGAAAAAGTAGTTTGGACAGCATTAAGAGGACTGTATCTCAAAGACAGCATTCATTCTTTGCATTCTATAAAGTAGCTCGAAGAAGCGTGTTATAGGTCTTAAATTTGTCTAGATTATTTGCAAAAGGTATTTAGACTCCATAGGTGAACAAGATATATAGGCAGATCTATAAAAGGCTTCTTTCTATTACAAAATCTTTATTCTTACTGCTAAAAATACTACCATTTTAGCTTTATGGTGCTCTTGTCATTACTTGGCCAAAATGCCTGAAAATATAAATTTTACAAAAGGTTCCATCACACTTGAAAGCAGGCATAGTTTATAGGCTACTGTGGCAAGCAGGATGGAGGGAATTGCATTATTTCTGTTGAGAATTGCAGGTTGATAGCATTCCTTAGCTTTTTAGAACTTAAATCTATATCTCCTATTTCCTGTGATTCTCACAGAAATTCAGGTGTTAGCACAGTAAAGCAACAAAGGCCAATTTCTCTCCTTGCTGCCAGTGTACACATGCAAGTACTACAAGGATACAATCAGGACTGAAAAATTAAATTAAGAGCAAAATGGATAACCTTCAGTTAGGTCTGGGAAAAAAAAAAAAAAAAAAAAAAACCAACAAAAAACAACGAAGCAAGCAAGCAAACAAACAAAAAAAAAAGAGAACACCTCACCTCTACACAGTTCTAGTCACCATTCATAGCTGTTTAAAGCATGTATCCACAGTGCATCTTCTTCCATCACTCCCATGGGTGACAAACAAATGAAGGAGGCAAGAACTTCTTTTTGTTTGTTTGTTTTAAAGAGATCAATAGATATTGGAAGTAGATAATTCCAGCTATTAGACAAGATCAGGTCTACTTATAATTCACTAAATGCTTTCATGACAGCCTAAGTTTTTCTGAACTTCAAAAAGGAATTTGTTAAAAAATCTTCTACTCACCTACAGCTGCCATTTTCTTCTTGTTCTTTCTAGATGTCCTTACCCTCAGAGGAGAGGAAGCTTAACAGATCCTCAGCCTTAAGTTTGAACATCCTCCCTTCAGAATTATACATGTTTTTGCCAGCTGTATCATCATCCAGATAACCGTAGACACTGATTAGATATCATAACAGAAATAAGTGCTTAAATTACACCGACCTTTTCTTTCCAGCCTTTTGTCAACAATTTTTGGCAACCACAAACCACCAACTGGTTTTCCAATGCTATATATCCAACTGGGTTTGAAATTCTTGCATAAAAAAACCCAAGATATTCTGCAGGTAGACATGAAGTTGAAATAATGCCAAAGACTCTCATCAGAGAATTCTCTTAGGTCATTCATTGAAAAATGTATTTTGTTCTTTCCTTTTTCCATTATAATAGCAAAGCTTTTAAGTAAGCTAAGTTCTCTAATTTTCAGGGAAAGTGACAGCATTATAAACGCATACTTTTCTTAAGTAAATTCTAAACAGATAAAATTTATACTCAGGTATATTAGGATAACCTATCAATAGTAAGTTAATCACACGATTTTTAAAGAAGCAGATACATAAGAAGCTTCTTAATACACTGACAGCACCAAGTTGAACACAGAAAGGATTGGAAATGTTTCTTTCACCCTTAACTACAACAAAAAGTACTACTTGTATGCGCTGCAGACCCAGTTGTGCTCACAGCTCAGTAGGTCCTTCTGCCAATGCACTACCTTTTTCTTCCAATATGACTGCCATTCTCTGTTTTGAGATATTAGGGAGAAGGAGTCAACACAGAACTTTTATCTTGTCACTTCCATCATCATAAATTGATTGTTTCGGGCTTGGCCACACAAAGATACCAGATACAAGACTTCATGAATATATTTCTAGAGATTTATTAAAAGATGGTAATTTACCATGACAGTAACTGCTTTTTTTCTTATCACCCAACAAATACAGAAATAGCTTCATAATCATTTTCATCTGCAAATAGTAAGTTTCATTATTACAGCTGAGATAAAAAGTGATGATAATTATTTTACTGCTTAGTATTTTTAGACCAATTGACATACGTGTTGAAGAAAATTACAAAGTGCATTCCTGGAAAGTTGTCAGCTGCGTTAAGCACTCTAAATAGTTTCAGCAGCTCTAACATATAAGTTTACATATATAATCTTACCGCCAAAAGGCACATTTTAAAAATAATATTTGATTTTGCTCATTCTGCACGTCTTGTGGTTCTATCCAAGATGAAATTTAGCATGAGAAATTGTTCTATGATGAAATAGAGTATCGCTCGAAGTGTGCACACCATTTAGAAAGACGAAATTATTCAACTTCAAAGAAATGCGTGTTCTATTTAGACTCATATTTTATCACACTGGGCTTGGATCTTATGTAATCATTTTGATTATGTATTATTTTACTGATTTATTTCCTCATTAATTCACTGTCATAGTAATGTGATCAACTTCAATGGATATATTTAAGCCATTACATATATCTTATCTCTTTGTGCAGCACCAAATTCTTCCATCAAAATAGTTAATTAAGAAAAAAAATCAAATTTCTGTTAATCTCACACTAAGAGATAGTTTCTCCTTGAAAAAAAATACAACTTAATTATGAAAATGAATCCATGAATTATATGAAGACATGTGGATAATACTAGAAATGAGCATAGCAAATGAAAAGTCGACACTCGTAATGTTTGATGTAATACATCAAAAGTGAAGGAAGAGTATGTTGAGAGCGCTCACTGGTCATGTCATGAGAGATATATAATACCCTAATGAATGTAGATAAAAAGATAAAATATGTCAGTTTTGCTACTGAAAGATTTGTAATTATTTGTGTTTATTCCGGTGCTCTAGTTTGCAATGGCAGTGTTAAGAGCAAAAGAACATGGGACCTCTGGGTTTCTTCTTCTCAAAAATATTTCTTTCCTAAATCTTAAGGTAGAATTGCTTACTTTGTTTATTCATGATTTTCAAACAACCTTAAAGAGCATCTCAGTGGAATTGATGAACTTTTAGCGCCCTGCTTTCTCAGATGACTTTGAAAATCCTACTTTCTTTCTGTAATATAAAATTTACTTATCAGGAGTATCTAAAATGAAAAATGCATGCACATTGCTGAAAGATGGTGATGAGGTGAATGGGCTGATAAGGAAACATGGGGTTTTATTCAGGAATAAGGCAGAAATAATTCAACTATCTCCACCTGGCAGACTGTTAAGATTGTTTTAAAAAAATCTGCTTTCTTTCAGTAGTGTAAAAAAAAAAAAAAAAAAAAAAAAGGATAAAAAATTGTATTTTAAAGCAGATATGATGCCTTTAAATTACAGACAGTTAAGTCACTGAATGTAAATTGCTCTTTTTTTTTTTTTTTTTTTTTTTAAATCTGCTTTCTTCCTTGTGCTTTTTTTTTTTTGCGACCCAGTCACTGTGAAACCCCACATTTTCAGGAGCAGAAAGAACCATCATGTCTTATTATTGCCATCGCTGTAGCCAGTGTGGCAAGTTTGAATATTACAAGGATACGTCATCAATGAAAAGTGATATTAAAAGAGAAAAAAAAGAAAGGCTACACAAAAGACAGGCCATACTTTGTACCTCCCATTTTGTTTCTCACCCAAATTAACTTACATATTGATGAGAGGGAATTCCAGGCATGGCAAATGAAAACTCCTTTTTATTACTTGGAAGTACCAATGATTGACAACGCTTCAATCTACCAATATTAAAAAAGAAAAGAGCACTTCTGATAGCACGTCTACAGTTATTCAATACAGATTTCTTATAGAGCCATGAATATTTTCTGAGTTTTTGTATTTGTAGTCTTCACTGCTTCTTTCAGATGAAATAAATATCAGCTATGTTTATTTATTTATTTATTTAATTTCTTTTTGGTGAGGGGGGAGAAAGGGAGGGGAATAAAACAACTGCAAATCCATTACACCAAATCCACAAATCTAGCATTCTGTAAAAAAGGCAGCTAATTGTTTTGCCATTGTATGCCTTTATTACTTGTAAAAGCTTGGAATTAGGTTTGAGATGAATATATTACGTAAATATAAATCAATAAATGAAATCATTGTGTATTATGTTAGCATTATGAAGGTGAATAAAAATAGATAGCATCTCAATTGAATAAATTCATTGTTACAGACATGAACAGAACTCATAATAGGGCCACAGTTTAGCTAGATAATACAGTTGCAGATAATAGATGATTTTATCCATCATAGAAAAACAGCAGAAGAGTCACTGAACACCTTCAAGGTCAAATGTAAACTTGACATCGTATCGCTTATACCCCAAAGTCAGAAAATGATACATCACAGCTATAAATTTACTAGTGCAAATAGAACCTCATATGGCATTCGCATTTTGAAAGCCATATGGAAATTTTAACTCCTTAATTCTGAAAATACCCTATGAAGACTGTGAAGTATAACACAGTACAACAAATATAGTTATAGAAAAAGTCTCTATAAAAACTGAAATATGTAAGAACTGAATTAAACATTTTCCACGAGTCTCTATAAGGAAACACTGATAATTTCTTACAGACCAAAACAGGAAAAGAAGAACCTGAATGACTGTATGAATTCCAAATATTTTGGGACCTGTTAGTACTGGAAAGAACTTCACAGTCTTTTACATGTGAAAGTAAAGCCACTAACAAAGACTGTAACATTAAAAATAAATATTTACTGATGATTCCACTGAATAACCCCAGTCCATTAGACTAGGGCATAGCAGTTCGCTGCCTCTTCTGCCATCTGGGTAAGACAGAGAGCTCGGTAGGAAATTCACCCAGTAAGGGACATGAGACATCCCAAAATGTAATGGAACTGGTATCTTTATCCCCAGTTTAAAAGACACAGCTGTTTCTTAACTCCACCTTAGGTTCAAAAGTAGGGAGGGCTAATCACATGGTATCCCAAATCCAAGTTACTAGGAATTTTCCAGTGTCTGGGACATGGGATGTCTCCCATTCTTCTGATGTCTTAGGGGAAAATGACATCAGCACATAAATACCCCAGTAATCCTGTCCTCATATCTTACTTTACACCACCTTTTGAAATCCAGCACTGCATTTCTGACAAGTCTTTACTTTCCATCATTCGCCTCCAAAGCCCTTACCAAAAATACTATTTGTACATATTTATTTACGCCTTTGTTGCCCTAGTGTGGTTTGTTTTCAAAATAATGCAGAAGTGAAAAATCCAAAGTTTATGGAAAAATGTAACAGTGAGATTTACCTCATCTAACTTCTTATATCTACAACATGCGTCTCTGCATCTGAGGTGGTTATTTAAATTCCACAGACAATGGGAGTAAACAGATCTCTTTAGGGCACAAGGTGCTTTAAACATCCATGTTGTCATGGGTGACATTAGATGAATTTTGTCTTATATGCACCTATTGTCTTCAATGAGCTGAAAAAACAATTTAGAATAATCCCCTTTGTATACTGTATAAATTTAAGGTTAGGTGAGGTAAATCTCACCTTACATATCTACACTATGACAAACTATAGCACTTCTTTCCATTTTGCACACTGGAATGGAACTTTTACACATTTCCCCATATAAACTACTATGTAGTTTTGGTTAGGGATAGCTTTATTATTATTAATAATAATAATTAAGTATTCTACTCTAACAACTGTGTCCCTTTAGTTTCAAGCACAATCTTTCCCCTGAATATAACTACAATTGTTTGTGTAAGCCTTACGTAAGAGTTTTAGCTTCTAGACATAGAAGAATGGTTTATGTCGGGAAGGACATATTGTACATCAGTATGGTCTCTTAGAGTTTTCAAAAAAATATACCAGGAATAAGGAGTTTATGAACTTAAAACATAATAATAATAATAGAGTGCCACAGCAATCTAGAAATTCTTTTTTACATCTGCTTTGCAGTGCATCTCAAAAGTCTGATGGAAAGAAAAACAGCCATTGTCAGCGGCCTTTGACATGAGATCTAAAGCAGTTACAACAAATAACATAGTTTTATGTTGTTTTATTTACAGAACAAATCAGTGAATCTGTGCATACGCTGGGAACAAAGGATATAACTTTTCTAATTTATTCTGTAATAAAATTGCTTTGAAAAATAAAGTAAATAAAACATATTGCAGAAATAAACAGCAATCCAAATACTAAGAGAAATCTGACCCATACTGACATGAAATGTGTAATGAAATTGCAATCAATGGCATCCACCAAAACATCAATTTGAATGCTGAATCCTTTCAGTACAAGAAAGGTTCCATAAGGTTAGAAAGTCTGTAGTCAACTACTAAATCTGTCTGAAGCTCAGAAAAAAAGTTTTTAATATGGTAAACATTTGTGGATAAAGTTGCTTATTTACAAATAGACTGTCTTAATATCTTATATAGGTATTATAGTAAGAAAAGAAAAAGTATTTTAAATACGGTGTTCTTCATTTTCTACTCACTCAATATTGATATACAGTTCTGCTTCAAAAATAGTAGCTACACCTACAGCTATTTCTTACTGAAAAGGTTCTTGTTTTTGGGGGGTAGGTACAGAACAGATACAGCTGCTTACTCTGTAGATCATTTAATACAGACATGCATGTAAATTCTTTACTGTACCATTTCCATTCCACTTAAGACAGCAATGTTGTTTAGGAACAGAATGAGAACTGCTGCTCATTTAGGAAAAAAAAATCCTTTCAGTAGCCTAGTAGAAATCTAAAACAAATTCATGCCAAATTACTTTTCACACCTAATCCTAAAGCTGTTATCCTTTCCTAATTCTTATTCACATCCTATTCCTCTATGATAGCGTGGATATGGGTTCTCTAGCTGAACCATTTCCCTTATGCACTGACATTTAAACTCAGTTATAAAATAATGAGACATTTATTGTTCAACATTTTGAATCATTAATAGCATGAGTTGTGAGGTAGGTAACTATTCCTTGATTGGAACAAGTACAATATGAATTCTAGCAAAGACTCATTCATAAATATTTATTTTAAAATTTTCTTTCTGTCTTTCCCAAGCACTACTATTTATGTACACATTATTCACCTATGAAAGGAATTTCATACAAATTATGTAAAAGATAATATCTGATTTATTCTAGTCTTCACTACTGCAAAACTAATATGCATAATGAAGCCAGTTAAGTAGAATGGCTAAAATACTTGGTTTGTATTACACAACAAACCATTTAGATAAAAAAAAAAAAGCAAAAAAAAAATTAACCAAAATTGTTGGCTTAAAGCAGTTTCTCTGTCTTCCCAGTCACGAAAATTGGATTCATTTGAGAAAACTAAAGAACGTTTATATCCTCCCCAACAGAATCTAATGGGAAAAGCAGATGCAGGCACTTTTTTATGCAATGGAGTCACATCTTATTAAATCTGCCCCAGTTAGATTAGAATTAGCTTCACACTTGTTAAGGAGCAGAAGTACTAAGAATTTATTTTGATCATATTATTCAACATTGATTTTTTTTTTTTAAATTTACTCTCCTTTAAACCTTAGTAGGTTAATATTTTCAAAATCTGTCAGATATTTCTATGATGAGTGCACTAAACAGTAATCATTTAATACACTTATAGAAAGAAAACTGTGAGTAAATTTAAAGTCCATGTCAAATATGTATAACGTGTGGCCAAACTTCTTTCCTCAGTATAAATATAAAAGTCCTATTGTCCCAAGCATAAAGTGATAGCGTAAAGCACCATCCAAAAAGCCTCAGCATATCTATTTAACATCTGAAACATACAAAAGGCTTCAATTAGTAAATATTACTTTAATTAGGCGTGAAGCTGCTGCTTAAACTGGAGTATGTTAAAACCTGGATTATTTTTTTTGCTCTCTTTCCCCCCTTATCAGGGCATATCAGAGTACAGAATATAACTAAATAACTTATTTCAAAACAAAAACAAAAAGAATATGACTGTTTCTGTCCTCAAGTTTGATTTTGATAAAATGCTCACTAGGATTGACTAATCATGATTACTGGGAGGCCTTTACTGCTGAAAGCTAAGTATTGCAAAAAGTGTAATAACAAGTAACAAATCAAGTCTCAGTGTCATCTGCTGTAAACCAAAGCATTTAATACCGGAATTTGCAACACAATAAAAAGTACTTGCATGCTTCTTTGCTTCTTGCGTACCCCTTGCTTGAGCGTATTAACGTCGTCATAGCGTAATCCTGAATACTATACTTTGTTCATCTATTCCATCTGCAGTAAAGACCTCCTGCAGAAGACTTATGAATCACTAATTTAAGGTGAATAGCTCCCACCAATCAGAAAAATGCATTTTCTGAGAAGTAAAAATAAAATCCATATTTATCACTGAGATTTTATATGCACACATGACTGTTTAAAACATCTTAGGCTACATTACTCTTTGCAATCATAAAATTTCTTGGGGACTAGGAAGTTAAAACTTAAATTCACTGTACTGTGTTCACAATCACCTGTAAATACTCCACAAAATGAGATCTTTTAAGCAGTAGCCATCATTCTGACAATCAATTCTGCTGGCAATTGCTGTCTATGTTTGTATCAAATCTGATAACAAATATTGTCTGCAAGAAAAAAGAATTTTTTTCCCTCTTTTTGAAGGCCAATAGTATTAATATTCCCATCATTTCAGAGCTATCCTATGAGTCTGTAAAATCACATGATAATAACCAAATTTCGGAGGAAAAAAAAAAGGAGGGGGGGAGGAAAGAAAAAACATGTTAATCATCCATCTTTTAAGCTTTAAAATTGACTGATGACAATAGAATGGAGATGAATGAAGATATGAGGACTCCCAGTGAAGTTGTATTTGCTTAGCCCTTATTATTTGAAGTTAAAATGCAAAGACAGATTGATCTAAAATTAATGATTATTTCTTTCATACATGGCTGCTGTAACTGGGGCAAGATAATTCCTGAAATTTTTGCTAAGCTCCCTTTGAAAAAAAATTGAAGATATATTTTCTTCAAAACTTCAGCTAATTCCATTGTTCTAAGATGGCAAGTAACAGTGATAGTAAAAATAGTGTAATAGAACTGCCTCACTTCTATCAGGCACTAAGATTTAAAATTACTTCAATCATGCCACAGGATAGTCTCAGCACTCCTGTTTAGTCAATCAATCTATCATAGATAAAGTACCCTATCCTTGTATGAACCGCTCACCCAAGTCCTACCTTTTATCAAATGAGATTTTCTTCACAGACCATGTGATTCTCAAATTGAGGGGGGATACATTTAAAAAACTAACCAGAATAGTGATTTATGAAAGCAATGGATGAATTGTAGGGAGAGTTGACAGCTCACATTTGCCTAAATTTGGTGACTTTCTTGACACAATTTAAATACTTTCATGCCAAGGGTTAGGAAATCAAGTCTCTCAAAATCCTGGCCATCTTGTAAAGGACAGATTGAGATCAGATTCCTACAGAAATTTCTTCCAAATAGGATTGATACGTCTTGATCACTCATATATGAGCAGATTCACAGAAAACTTATTTTAAAAGGCCTACGTGGAAGGAAAAACAAGAATGAAATTAGAGAACCTAGAGCCACATACACTTCCTTCACATCGAGTGACTTTCACTCAGCGCTCTACTGGAGGTGGTAACAAGGTATGGCAACAGCAACTGAAGCTGGAAGCAGTGAATACATGTGCTCATACATTGCATCAACTGAAGTGTCAGCCTAATTGTGTTACTAGTTTTTGCATTTGGTAGGAGATTTTCCAACCTGTTACATCTCAAGCTAGCTGCCTTGTCAACTTCAACATCTTTGGTTTCTGCTGTGGAATATTTTTCATTAAAAAAAAAAAAGTAATAATAATAAATGCCTTTCCTAGAATTTACCAGATGTGGGAGTTTCTGTCTCTTCCTTGATCTGAACTAAAAACTAAGTTCCATGACTGCTACAAGGAAAAAAACGAGCATTCTTAGGCACTCCCTCAAAAACACATTATCCTAACTTAGATAAATGAACGATACATTCACGTGCATGCTGAAACACACACAAATTCTAGGAAAAAGTCAAACATTTAGTGTATTATTAAGCTTTAAGAAACTATTTTCACATGATTATCATCTTTTTGAAACAGTAGCTATTTTAGTTTTTCTGACTTGTTCCACCATAGCTTCAGCATAGTTTGGTGTTGTGTGATCTGAGTTCTGTTTTTGTCCTGAGTATATTTCCAATATGCATCTTGTGTATCTGGCAGTTTTTGCTTTCCATCTAGCACTGTAAACTTTCTTCAAAGAATTATTTATGCAAGGTATAAAAAGTGTTTCATTCATATGTGAAAATTACACTGCAAGATTGTTCTCCCAGGAGCCATAAATGGATCAGAGTCCAGTTTGTGCTATGAAAAAAAGAAGTATGAATCTCACCAGGATTTTTAATCACAATATGCCGACACTGAATTGAAGATCCATTTTGTATCACATCCCACTGGACTAACAAAAGTCTGCTTGTTTGCATTAGTTAAATTAAAACTCTTAGTAGAAAAAAATGATATTGAAGGTTTTGTCCAGCTTTCAGTGAAACTTGTTCTTATTCTAGAAAAAAGCCAGTGGTCATTTTTGAAGTGCATTTTCAAATCAATTGTTCATAACATAGTTACCTATAAGCATTTTTCCTGTGTTTCAGGACTGTTAGGAAATACTCTTGCAGAACTTTTAATAATTTTATTTTGAACATACTTCTGTACATGAAGTTATTTAAACTGTCATACAGTACAGCCTTCATCAATGGCTTCCAATATTTGCACTGTTAAGTTGATTAAATTACAACAGAAAACAGTGAAGCCATTCTTAACCTAATTCCTCACCACTGATTTTTGGAAAATAACAAAACCATACAGAATATTGTTCACAGTGCCACTCCATTTAACAGGGAGAGGCTGTTGACATTTTTTCAAGTGAAAAAATAATTTGAGATAGCATGAAGTACAGTAAAGAAAGATTAATCTAACATCTCTCTATGATTTTTGAAACCTTGAGTAAGCTTACATTAAAAAAGTTCTGGATCATTGTTGTCCAGAAGCTTAGGAATTCTGATGAAAATGGGTAACAGGATTATCAGCTGTAAGGCAACACTCTAGATTTCTTGATTATCCCCAAACTTCTTTTGGTTATGATGACTCAACAACTATCATATTTGGTAGAGTATGGCTGACAAACTCTAATTCACACTTGTACTGCACACATTGGAGTGACAGCTGTAGTTGACCGGAAATACTGAATGGAGGGGAAAAGTTTGTCTCCCATTGATTACTGTTCAGAACTATCTCAACATCAATGATAATGTAGTGGGAACGAATTTTGTTTTAAATTATGCTTATAGCTGAAGAGGTAAACAGGAAATAATACCAGACAGAAAGGGAATGTTCCCAATCTGTGTTAATATACTCGTCCCCACTTTACAGTGAAATATGCATGTTAGATAGTCTTTGTTAAACTCTTATCAACACTTGTCCTTCTTTGTCATTGTTCAAAAACTGGTATGTTAAATGTACATTTGGCTATATGTGTGGAAATTATAGATGCATGTTCTAATGCCAGATCTGAAAACTTCACTGATGTAAGCACAGCTGCATGAGACTGTTTGAACGCATAGGGCATCACTTGCTCTCTTTTTCTTGTGACAAAAACTTAACGCCTCTATTAGATAAAACAATAGCAAGCAAAGGAGCTTAATTTCAGTTCCTAACATTGAATTTTTTTCCAACTTGCTACTTAAGCTTTTTTCATATTTTCTTCCTTTTCACAATATTATGTAAGAATATTTGTGACAAGTTAGGATAAGAGAGAGCAGAAAAATCCTAAAGGTCTTAAAAAAAAGATTTTAAAAACTGTGGATATGTAAGAACAAAGATTAAAAGAACTAAATAGTAGTGTACGAATCAAATCCAACAATCCACCTAGTAATGGCACAATGGTAGATTCAATAGATTTAAGAGATAACTGTAATAATGTAGTACGTTAGCAAGAGTGGTCAAAATTAGAAGATTCACACTTGCCCATGCATACGTACACACACACATATACATATATATCAATGCTTTAAAAACTAGGGTTTTTAAAATTATTATTTTGAATTTGTTCTCCATTTTGAAAAGAAAGTTACTTCACCCACCTTTATATTATTTCATTACCTGATTAATGTGATGAATTCCTATGAAGCTAATGACAATCTAGTAATACTCAAAATAATTACCTGTTAGTACACATTCTAAACTTGGACTGTCTTTATAAGATCAAGTGCAGCTAACATTAATTTATGTCATTGTGATAAACCATCTCTGATGTGAAGGGTCTTCAACAAAAGATTTTAAATTAAATCCACATTTTACAAAAGCTGTTGATATTAACTGAAAAATAATTATATACTACTTGAAGAACTCCTGATAACATTATGAGTAACACAAAGATAAATGTGAGCACCTAAAATGAATAAGAAGTTTAATCAGGATTCTAAGATTGTAAACAAATTATAATCACACTCTTACACACAGAGAAACTAGTGCCAAAACAAAATGGTAAAACAGACATATTTGTACTTGTGAATCATTCTGCCAGATCCACAGTTCATGCATCACTGCTGTTTTGATTTTAAAATGCATCTCAGAAAAATTTCCCAGCTAAAATCCAAACTAAAAATTTCTAGACTTGTTCCATTTTAAATGAGGCTTAATATTCTGCATCAGATATTATTTCTAAGGATGCAACAATAAACTTAATAAATCCAGAGCTTTGCGATAACAGAAGCTTATGTAACAAATTACAGAAAGAATTCCTCTCTACAGTATTTTATGTATGCATGCTGCTATTCAGCTTTTGGAGGAGTGTCAAGAATTTCAGAATAGATATAAGAAATATCAGACAGTATACTCATAATTGACTTTTACAAATACTCTGCTTGTAAATGAACTTCAGAGAATGGGGCACATCTCTGCTTTTTATAGAAT
>JAOWBP010000001.1:96583440-96614928 GCA_028571105.1 Tragopan temminckii | reverse complement strand
AAAAGCCAAATTGGCTTCTCTTTGATTCACTTTCTCCTATTTCTCTGAAATTAATGCATAGCATCAAAAAACCCACAATTCAAAACTGAACAAGATGAAACAAAATTGATTCAAATGGACAAAACTGAACCATTTGGATTCAAAAGGAGACAAACAGAACAAGGAAAAATCAGGGATTATTTGCATTGTACAGATATAACTTTAAAACACAAAATTTATAAGATAAAATCCAAAATTATATACAATGTTTTATTTTTACAAGTTTTACATTCAGGAAAAGATAGCGCAAGCTATCTACCCAGTTACCACTTTTTTTTTGTGGTATGAAAATGTGTGGCCTCAAGCACTGAAACATTTGTTTTCTCCCATATCCTCTGATTCCATTTGTGCTGCATTCCAGAAAGAACTGTTTAAATTTAGTGGTTATTAAGTCATCAATATCCATATAATCCAATTTAGATATAAAAGAGAAAAATTATTAGCATGACCATGACTTTCAGTGCTGAAGCCTGGATTCTTTGTATTTTTTTGCTTCCAACATCTACAAGCTAAAAAATGTGAAGTTTCTGACATTATAGAGAAGAAAGGTCTAAAGAAGGCACTAGTCATTCACATTCTGTTACAGACTTTTATAAGTACGCAAAAAGGTTTATGCTGACCAATTCAATGTGTGAACAATTTAAGAGAGACATGTAACAAACCGTTTCACTAACCACAGTATGCTCAGAAGGCAAAGTATAATTAATAAACCCAATGCCCCAGAGTTCCAAAAATTACTGGTTTTAAGGTCTCCTGTGACCTTACAAACTAAGCAGAATTCTTGATATTTATGTGTGTAAATTGAGGTCAATAATTTAGAAATTAATAACCATAAGGAATATTTTTGAAACATGTAAATTATAGAAAAGAAGGTATAAAGTCCCGCCCTTGCTCTGACTGACCAGAATTAATTATTTTACCATTAAATCAACTGAACAAACAAAAAAACCCAGCAGCTAAAATGATAACATTAAACCTGAGTCCTCAGAGTAGATACTAAACAGTCAAATTCTTAATTGTTCCTGTGTAAGGAACAAATACTCTGGATGACCTGTATGCATTTTTTAAATAAGAACATACATTTAAATTCCCAGATAATGATTTGGGAACTTAATTTTACCGTCTAGTTCTCAAACTTTCGAAGAATTCATTTCTGTAACTGTTATGTTAGCATTTTTTTTCTATAGCACCTGAAAACCATGCCCTCCTGCAGTCAAACAGATACCATCATACTAATTGTTATCCACCTCTTTCATCCATATAAGCACGGCATTAATTTCCTACATGGCGGTGGTTTTTTTTTTTGTTGTTGTTGTTTGGTTTTTTGGTTTTACGCATTTTAAATGAATAGAGATGGAAGCTGCATGACAGACCACAAGAAGATGACAAACAATACTTTAACTTCCAGCCATAGTAAGATCCAACCACAAAGCATAATACCTGAGCTACCCTGATGATGGTACAAGACAACCTCACTGTCAGGACTACAGTACTTTAAGATCTTGTTTTCCAGAAAGAAACACAGACAAAATTAAGAGTCAAGTTCTCCAGCTATTGTATGAAAGCAGATTAGAAAACAGCAGCTGTACTTTACCAAAATGGGATCCAACTGGTGACATGACTGCGGACCATAAGAACAGACGGGAATAAAGACTGGGGAGTAGATAAAACCAAACTACATCTTGGTCTTGGCACAATAATAAGCGAGTATAAACTAAATGCCAATGGGGGAAGTTGAAGAAGTGAAGTCCCCACACATTAAGGAGTGAAAAGACAGAAAATCCTTTCAGCCAGAATAATGAGAAAAAAATTATCTTTGACTACTTTCAGGACAGAGTTCAATATGTTTCAAAAGGATTATATGATGTGCTATCTTTAAAATGTCTCTTTAAAGCTTGTGTCTCCTAATTAAAAAGTCAATTACAATTTCTTAAAATGATTTTTTTTACAACAGCAAAAAATTCACAATAAGAGTATTTAAGTATTCATGATCTGAAAATAACAATTCTCTTACCAGATTTTGTTCGCCTTATAGATAATGAATAAAAGTAGTATGATATCATCCCACTGCACTGCATAGCAAAAAGGAATAACAAAAATACACCTAAAACAATCTCTCAATCTATACCAACATAATCACCTAATTGTAGTGTTGACTGTTTCATTTTACATTAACATTTGACTCTATGTAGTAACTGAATGTTAATGAACACATGAATTTTTACTTTTCCAAAGTATTCCTGAATAGAAATAGTATTACACATCTGAATATTTTCTGTATTTTTTTCTAAAACAGTTTTTTGTTGATTTCAAAACTGTTCAATTGCTTGTGAAAGAATTTTTAGACAAATCCTGTTAATTCTGAAAATGGTTCTCTAAACAGCATGATCTCATTAATTAAACAAGTTGCTAATCTAGTAAATCAAAATGCTCAGCTGTTTTAACTGTTTAATGTAATGGAAATTCTAATGATCTCTTCTGCCTCACAGAAGCCTAATATTTCTCAAACAACAGACTTTCTTGATGCATAGCACTGTCAACAAGTATGCCATGTGAGATGCAGATTATTTACGCTAACCAATAAAATGGAGTCAAAAGGAACTGTACCAATGAAGCTTCAGATTAAACATTCTTTCACAAATAAATGTTACCTAACCTTTGATTACATTCTTGAAGTTAGTTGTAATATTTACAAGTTATGTGAACGTTCTTAAGAAAGGCCATTTTGGCTTTTGTACTGAACTAAATGAGATTTTAGGTAGATAAATTCGTGAGTTCCTGAGATTTCTAACACAATCGAAAATGAAAGAGAAAGAAAAAGCTTGATGGATTGACAAAATTAAAATTTGTTAGAAATCCACCCTAATAGCATATGTTCAAATGCTTGCATTGTTCCTACATAATAAATATAAAAAAAAAAATATCTATCTAATATAATGCATAGAAAAATAACAAATGGATAACCTGAGGAGGCTAGGTGAAAGAAAAATGTAGAACAGAAGCAAATACGTTCTACAATAAAATCTAAGCTTGCAGGGCATTATGTCAAGGTCTTACAGGCTGATATTCAATTCAACATGAGTTTCTTTCTCTACTAGAAGAAAATAAAGTTTCTAATCCGTTGGGACTGTGAAATGTTCTAACACACCTTGTGCATTTATACCACCTGTAACACAACTTGGTCTGGACACCCTCAAAGAACAATCTCTTCATAGAGATTTAGAAAAGTGTTAGCAAAAAAAAGAAGAAACACTTTCCACTGTTGTAAGTGTACACTTCAAGCTACTCATGGATACTAGAATAGTGCCTAGAAATGTGATTGAACAGGCAAGGCAAAGCAGAGGAAAGGGTAAGCCTTTGTGCCACAATATTACTATCTGTCACATACTCATGTCTTAGTTTACTCTTTTATCTGTTTTTCAAAGAAATACTTAAAACTGTGAGACAGAGAAAGGGAGACAAAACTTCAGTGACTTGGAAATACACATGATCTCCACCACCGTTGGTATATGCTTTAGAAAGCATCTTTAATGCCTCGATAACATTCTATTGCTTTTCCTTCAGCCAGATTTTAGACTTAATCAGCGTTTAAAGTCACAACAGTAATTCATAGAAAAATATTTACCAGTTAGTAACTTTTTTTCAGTTTTACTTCAGTATTACTTAACAGTTAACAACAATTTTTGTGCTTGCACTGCACAATTTGTTTTTCTCAGTTCTGCAGTTTTGCAGTCAAGAAATAGCAGCCTATAGCTTAAAAAAGGCATCTTTAAATATTAAAATCCAAAAGAAGAGATTAATAAACAAAACAAACACACACAAAAAAAACCTGTAGGCCAAAAATCAGTAGAAGCTGATTCTTCTGCATTCAGATAAAAAGCTGTACCTTTTATATTACATAGACCTAACTACCTTCAACCATAAATCCAGTAATTCAATCCAGCAATTCAATGTAAAAATGATGATTAGCTTAACAGTGATTTTTTTCCTTATGCACCAGTAGTAATTTATAACATGAAATCTGAGCTTAGTCAAGCCATTTTATTCAGCTGAACCTATCAACTTGCAAAACATCAGTTTAGAATTAATTCTTCAAACCCATTACCATTTCAATCATACAAGAGTGAAATGAAATAAACCAGAAACTAGAGTTATTATTTTCCTTATGATGCTCAAAGATCCTGCAAGATGAAAAGCATACAAATTGGAACTGGACACATAGGAACTAAGTGGCTATTCTGTCACACAGCATTTGACAAAATGCATCCTCAAGGTTCTTTGATTAAAACATGAAACAGGCAAAATATCAAGGTACGTGTAAGACATAGTTCATGAAATATTTATGTTACAGCTCAATTGTTAAACACATCTTACACATGATTTAAAAATAAAGCCTGATACTTTTGCTAATCATGTATATCACGTGGAAATCAGTGGGTACTTTAAACAAAGACCAAATGAGTCTGTAACTATGGAAGTACTGCAGTATAATTCTTTTTCCTTAACTTTTTTTTAATCATTAGTATTATTCTAAGTATTTTAAAACAAACTAGTGAAAATTCTGAGTTAATAAAGACAACAGAAATACCTTACCAAAAAATCTGCTGGACACTCAATACTAGAAATCCACCTAAAATGAACTGTAAAACTATGGAGTTTCTAGCAAACATCTAATTACCGACAAGAGGAAATGAGTTGATCAAATCCTACCTGGAGAAATTGATTCGTTTTCACATGACCCACATCTCCAGCCTCTATCTGTGCTCTTGACAGTTTCTCTTCAGTTTCAGTTAGCCACTCATTAAAGCTTTTCATTTCGCAATGAAAAAGCCGCCACTTTTCCATGGATTTGTCAAAGCGCCTGCAAGCATAAAGATGAAATAATGTATCAATAATTATTGACTGTAGAAAAAAAGAAAAAATGTTAGACGTCTCAGATTAAATTTCATGTATTGCTGATGGCACCATACATTAACATTTCTAACAGTCCTATCAAATGAAAACATGGTAGTACTTCTGACTAGTGAAAGTATCATTAAGCACATGTGCTAAAAATCAGTGTCTTTTATCCACTTCTAAACTCGTTTTGATGTTTCAGACAATTTCTGTGGTCATATCATGTTTCCAGAATCGTAGGCATACAGTACAATTTTACTGTGTGCCTCCCCAGAGGATACAAATGTCCATCTATACTTACTGAAAAGAAAATGGAACTTTCTTCAAAGGAATTTTCACTTCTGGAGTGAAAAGGAAGTATTCTCCCCTTACTTTTATTGACCCCTTATGTATATATAAATATCTATATATATGTGTTCTACTTCAATTTGAGTACTTGGTAAAGGCTGTTATGCAAAGATAGAAATGCCTGAAATACAAGGATGGTTGAAACAAAAAATATTTAAAAGAGGCTTTTGTATAGCAAGTAAAGATGAAAAAAATGTTACTATCATCTCCACAGTATAAGTTCACTACACATAAGACCATGTAAGTACCTATAGTGCTTTGGCATATCTAATGTATTTTTTGTTCAGTGACTGATTAATCTGTTTGCTCAAGGCCCTGAGAAGTACTAAGGACATGAAATTAAAACAAAATGTTTATTTTGCAGATGGCCCATGTCTTAAGGAATGCAGTTACTTTATGTTTTGGATTGCTGTTGAAAAGATCACTAATAAGAGATTAGCTAGAATGCTTTGTTAGCAGATTATCATGAAACATGTTACTGTTGTTTAGTTTAATAACCCTCTTTTGTAGGATTGTAATAGGTTTTAGATGTACTTCAAGGATAACAACAAAGACGATCAATTACCTTTAGACAAACTATATGACTGTTAGAATGTAAAAGACTATTTCACCAAACAAACGAGGTTGCTAACAGGAATACAGACCATCTCTTCTATTGTATGATGACTTTTTTTTTTTTTTAATAGAAGAAAATGTAAGTTTTTTTCATTTTCTATGAGCTACGCATGCCAATTTGGTTCACACATTTCAAAATCTTGTAATACCATACAACATGAATAGCACTATACTCCTTCTAGCCATCTACATAAGGAAAAGATGTTTTTACTCATGGTAACCCTTTTTGATAAAGATACAAAACAGAATTGCACTAGCAAACAGTGAAACAACTTTATACTTTCGTACACTGACTGTGAGATAGAGAACACATAAGACAGAGAGAGATAATACAACATATATTTTTTCCCCTAAAAAACTGTTTGATCACAGAAGGCAGAAGGCACAGAAGTACTCTACCAGTTTGTTCATAAAATGGGCAGGAATGGATTTTTTGTAAATTAAAACATTTAAAAACATGTTTAAAATAAGAGTAGAACAGAGTGCTTGTAATTTAAATTTTGCATAAAAGAGCAGCAAACTAACCTGTATCCATCTGTGAATCAACTCATTTCATATCTCAAGCACAATCTGATTCATGGGCCCTAAGGTTAATAGCTGCTAAACACTAGAACCTATATTTAATTTAAAATAGTTGCTCCTTAGTCCTATGCAGTCTAAATATACCAAATACTTCAAATCACTCAACTAAATGACAATGTGATCAGTAAACTTGAATGAAAACGGATACAGACTATCAGAATAGTTCAGGAAATCTTCATTCTCTCAAATTTAATATGGCTGCCTGTCTGGTAAAGCTAAAGAAGATGTCAGTGCTCAGACCTGACCACATTGTTACTCAATGCCTTTAAAAGTGGTGACAGATGGAGAAAGATGCAGCCTGGGACAAATAAAAAATACTTCATAAATTTCAGAATACATAGTCTTGAGAGTTAAAACCAATAAATACATAGAAAAAAAAAGACTCAAGTATAAAAACTGGTTTATTGAACTGGTTATCCTCTAAGCTTTCAACAAAAGTTGAAATCTCTGTTCCCTGTAAAAGGAAGCTGTATTAAGTTTTCCGTATATTGTGAACCTGTTATTTCAATAGCATTTGCACATTCATTCATTTTATTTTGGGACCCAGACCCAAATAACAAAGAAACTGTCAAAAAAGGCCAAATAAAAATAACTAAATGAAGTGTGCAAAACCTGTATCTACTTAAGAATAAAAAAATAAATTATTATGTATCTGTATTTATGCACAGTAGTAGTTGGTAGAAAATTGCTGTTGAGCCATCAGGTTGAATACTACAAAACATTTTTCAAGAACAATCAGTTCATGTACTCAAAATATTTTTTTCTTTGAACACAGAACAGTTTCATTTGAAAACACATCCTACAAAAAAAGCATTATGATAATCAGACATCTAACACACTGCTGTAATCACCACAGCTTTCTAATGTATTTTCTTCCTTTCGTACAGTATTACCTTCTTCAGATGGCTAGGTATTTGCTTCCACTTTTGCCCTATCAATTGTGTTCTTTGCATAAAGGTATGCCAAGTGAAGATGTGATGGTTTTCGAACCTCTGGCTTCAATGTTGTCTAGATTTCATTGCTCTTTTGAAACTTGGCCATAATCACAGTAAAAACTCTTTAAAATGTTTGAATTGCCGGGAAGAGGTACACTAAGATTCCCAGGTAACATTTACGACTGCCCTACTTTGCTACAGATGAACACAGGAGTTGTTCAAGAACTGCCACATGTGATGAATTTCTTAGTCACTGTAAGCAAACAGACTATTGATCCAGTTAAGAACTGTAGTTATTCACTTAATTCATTTATTAAAATGACTGTGATGATTTTTCAATTACCACACTATTTTACAGAAGCAGACTAGACACAACTGAAAAGCCCATTTTTACAAGTGACCTCACTCTAAATTAAATGGAAAAGTCTTATTTTACATTTAAGAAAATCACCCAGAAAATAAAACCTAAAATCCATTTTTTTTTTTGGTCCAGTATGGTTTCTCATTTTGAACACTACATTAAAACAGAACTCCTCCTATTCCTTGGAAAATGAAATTACTCTTCTCAGCATGAGGAAGTTTATCAGCAGCTTAAATGCAAAAATTCAGTGAGAGTTGATGTTAGTTATCACTGAATTTGCATTCCAGCTCTTGCAAATTGAATCTTGCCACTCTCCATCCTTCCTCCATTTGCTTTGGCTTATAAGAGTTCCAAAGAGAGAGAAGAGAAAAGCTGTACTGAGAGAATATGTACAAAATTATAAAAAAAAAAAAATTTACAAGTTGAAATATTAGTGCTTGTCATTAGGTCTTAATAAACAAGAAGCCAAATACTGTTAACCTTTAGTATAAGTATAGAGTAGTATTATACATCAGGAAAAAAAAAACAGAAAATTTATGGACAGGTAAATCCGCCCAAATAAACAAACAAACCAGTGCTCCTTTGCTGATTAGGCATATCCAAACTCAGTCACACTGAGTCAATGTCAACGTTGCTGTAGTGACAGAAGCAGCTCCATTTTAAATACTGTTTTGGGGGCCATCTCTGGCCCCTGAAAGTGAGGATTCCCCATTTAATGTGTGTAATACAATATTTTATATACATCACTACTTTATAGATTTTTAACATTTAAAATATTTATTTTTACTTCATATGTTTTACCATTTGTAATCCTGTTAGGATACTATAAGTTCAAAACCCACACAAACAGCTAACTACAAACACTGAGCTGCTAAGATGTTAAAGTCTTGGCACAGCAGAATGCAGATAGTAAAAATTCATAAGCGAGTTCATAAAAAGCAAAATCCTCTGAGGAGTATGAAAATTCATGAAGAGTATGTCTACCTCAGGAGTCCCCAACCACACCATTTGGAGGGAAGGAAAGACTTGCAATTATACTCTTATCTAGGGAGCCAGTCTTGCTTACCATCAGAAACAAATCATTGACCTAAAATAAGTAAGTAAGTGATATTCACTCATCTTCTTCATCTGCTGAATGGGAGTGGCTTGTAGACGACTGTCCAATATCTGGGCAGTATTTCCTCTTCTATTACTCACACTGTTCTGTTTCTCCTATGCTTGATAAGAGGGCACAAGCGGGCACCCTGAAGCCAAGCATTAAGTTCTATATAGATTCATTATAAACTATAGTGAATGACTTCCATATACCGCAAAGGGATTAAGCAGCATACATAAGCTCTGACACTAATTAAGGTAGCCTCACTTCTCTAATTTGAGTACATTAAAATTAACATGTGAAAAACAGTGGGCGCACCTTGTCTGCATACATTGACATCCCAGAAGGGAACATGTTAAGCACCACCTTGAGGAAGCAATTTCCCTTTGCGATAATCTGCATCCCAATTTGCATTGAGTTACAAAAATACTGGCACTTTTATTCCTTCAAAAATTATCACTCTACAGAATCTTTGGATTTCACTTGGAGCTGAGGGGTAAAGCTGCTCAAAAACCAGCATCAAATTAGCTATAAGCAAAAACTGAAATTCCTTGCTAGAATTGCACATGACATTGCACAAAAAAATTTGCAGATGTTTATTCAGATTTACTTTCAGAGGAACTTTATACAGTATGATTATGCTTGATGTTCCAAGTCCCAAGGCTGCCATTTTCAGGAAGCTACAAAAATGGTGGAAGAAAAGACTACCGTATAAAAGAAAATCACAAACATTAGACAGCCTGCAAAAGGTTTTCGGTTTGTTGCCTTAAGGCAAATAATTTTCACTTCGCATCTGTGTTACAATTCATTCCTTGAAATTTTGAAATAATTCCTTCATAATCTTTGAAATCAATGTCCAAAACCTATTCCACTTTAGTGAACCTTCACAAACCCACATAAAAGAGAACACTACCAGTTAAAACCTTCCTAAGTATTGTGACTTACATCGTGGAAATTATTTTTGTTAGAGATATGCAGTCTTCATCATCATACTGTAAAAACATTCAGTGAATTTTGTTTCTATAGTGTTGTTAAACAATGTACCACAGGATTATGCTAATGTTAACCTACAAATTATGCAAATTTGTCAACTTGATTCAGCACAATTAGTACCTTGTGCTAATACATGGAACTTCAAAGTACTATAAATAATTATGTATTAGTATGTGAGAGCATTAACTTTAATACTTAGGGCCATCCTTACAGATAATAATACACAAAAAACCTGTTTCTATCCAGTGACTCCTACAATAAAATTGCTTAAAGAAAAAGCTAACCTATTTTCAGAGGATTTAATGTTTTCATTTTAATTCACAGAATGTGTGTCTTCTGAGTGTTAGATTTACATATCTTCACTGAATTTGGACTATACATTTTAGTGATCATTTTTTTAGACACCAATACATTTAGATCTTGCTCCCAGCTGTTGCTGTATGTTACAGACCCATTCTGGGACAAGTCACAGCTGTACAGATTCTCTTCACACCTCTCTATACCATGACTTTCACCCACAAAACAGCAAATGATCAGAAATAAAAAAGTAATCATTAGAACAATGCTGCCCATTACTACTATTTATCTCTTCCTCCCCGAAAGCAGCATCACATATAAAATATAAACAGTATAATTTGCAATTCAACATATTTCCATGTTGAATTGCATTGAATCTTTTTCCTCTGAAGTCTGTAAGTCAACTTCCCATCACATAGACTCTGACATCATACCATTTCGTGTCACTCACTGTACCAAAGACAAAACTGGCTACGAAAAAGCAAGATCATGCCTGTCATTGCTAGTTTTTAGTCACGCAAATTCATTTTTACAAAGTCAGAGATATCAAGAAACTTAAAAAAAAAAATACAATTAATTATTATACCAAAACTCCACTGGGTTTTAACAGATGATATGTCAATAGTTTATATGTTCATTAACCATACGTTGCTCTTCAACACTAAGTAAAGTTATTTATGATACATATGAATTTGAATATCAGGATTCTAACTTTTTATTTTCAAGAGGATTTTCCATCATCAGAGCAAAGATGAGATCTCGTATTTTAGCAGACTTTGCTTAGGCACCTGGATTTAAAGCAGGTAAAAACTTTTCTCCAGAGAAAATAAAAAGTACTTGATTAATCATGACCCAGGGAAAGCATCAGCATATTGCAAGGCCTTACACAAAATATATTAATGAAACTGATAATAAACCCACAAATTTAATAGTTTGCCGAAGTGAAACTATATTAAATTGCCATGATAAAAAAAAACATACATATTAAATAAAGCATGAAAATAACAGTGGCTCAATTTAATAGAAATCCGAATTAGTGTATGTGGCTGCATGTAAAGGGCATTCAAGCATCTCATCCTCACAGTGGGTAACTGTGGACACTGTACTCTTAACTAAGACACACCAGTATATTATTACAGTTCTAACACTTGATAGATCAGAAACATGGTGCCTGCTCTCCTGCACTCCCACTCCTCTCTTTCCAGTTTGGGGCTGGACGTGTTGACTCTAACTTATAAATTTAGAGGAGACTCATAATAATTGCATGCGTTATAAATTTTAAGACTAAATGAATAAAAACAAATGATGGTTTCTACAGCCTGGAGTTACACTCAAAATGATTGGAAACTGACAAATCATGCCCTGCTGGGGGAAGAAAGCTCTAACACATTCCCCCAAATTACCCATAGCATAATTCACAAATAAAAAATTAATTTCAGTGAATTTGTGGCCCAGAGCATAAGTACGTGTAATACCGAGGGCATATATTACAGGATGTCTCCCAAGTACTTGCCTGTAATTACTATAAAGTACTTAAATCCTATAATTTCCCATGACAGAACTATAAATTCTCAGTTCAATCTGTTATAAAGTGTGATGTATCCCCCAAAACTGCATTGTTCAATTCTCTGTATTTACTGCCTATCTCAAAGCCCCTCTGCATCATGGCTTCAGAGCAGGAGAAGCAGAAAACTAGTTTATGCTAACTGTTGACTCCCTGAGCCTCAAAGATGTTACAGGCACGCATGTTTTATCCCATTTAAGGTGTGGCAGATGCTTCCAAAAATATAAGCATTGGAATAAGAAAATCAGTACTACTAAAATCATAGCAGTAGTAGAAATTTAACATTGTCTTCTAAAAATACTGGTGCTTGTATTTGGGTTAATTTTTACCTTTCAAGAGTTTTTCAGTCAGTTAGAAGTGATGTACTTTTCTCAAAAGTTAATAGTAAAATGTTACTTAAAAAACCTTTTCCCTTCCACTTGGAGAATTCATTGAAGATGAGAATCTTAAATCCGAGTGACTGTTGCTAGGTTTTATTGCAAAAGAAATATATAGTAAACTGTACTAATTTTCTGAAACTAAAAGGTTGATCTTAAATATCTGTGATATTCTAAATATCTTAAATATTTGAGATACTAACTACTTGTACAATCAGTGAATGTACAGATGTTATAAATACTAAAGAGCTAGGCTATGCTGTTATTATAACAGAGCAGAAAAGATAAGATGCTCACCCATATCCTGAGCTCGCTAAAAACCTCCAGAAGAGACAATCTCCAGAAAGAGATCCTTCCCCACTGGTAGTCAGCTCTTAAATGGGTCTAGGAGAGATGGAGTCAGGCTCCACCCCTTCCAGCAGCACAGGTGAATTGCCTTCACCTGTGCTCCCGTGGCTGACTCATTGCTCGCCCCAGGTGATCAATCAGAGGTTCAGGCTGTGACTCAGCAGTTCCCATACACTACTACAATAGAAAAACAAACAAAAATCCTACTATATAGCATATTTTTAGAGTGCGACATTTGAATACTTGCTTCTTAGTAAATAATCATTTCCTGTAGTTAAACAAAGTATTTGTAATATTCAGAATAAATAGGAAAAAGTAGAAAAATAGATGAACCTAAGATGAAAGGTTCCCAAAACACTGGCAAGTATTGCCATGCAAAGGATCAAAATTTTAAATGGGAGTGGTTAACAGAGATTTTATGTATCTGTTTATACACAGCTCTCTATAATCTCTATAAACATAAATATGCTGATTGCAACTATTGCCTCCATCTACTGCTCTTATTGCATAAATGTTGAGTTAAATTATGCATGTCAGTCTTATGAAAAATGAAATACCTTAAATACTCTTAATTATAACTCCTCAAGCTAGATGTTCTTATATCATGAATACAGCCAAAGTCATGTTGGTTTGTAAATATGATTGTGCACATCAGGCAATATGGAGAATTTGAACAATGTACAGCTTCCTAGGAGGAAGTTTTTCACACAGAGGGGAGTGACACACTGGAACAGGTTGCCCAAGGAGGTTGCGGATGCCCCATCCATGGAGGCATTCAAGGCCAGGCTGGATGTGGCTCTGGGCAGCCTGGTCTGGTGGTTGGTGACCCTGCACATAGCGGAGCGGTTGAACCTAGGTGACCATTGTGGTCCTTTTCAACCCAGGCCATTCTATGATTCTATGATATTCCTAGAAGAGTAAATACCAGGATGTTAATATCGACATTCTAGAGAAGGTGAAGCAACTTATCAAGCTTAGCAACTTGATAACTGTGTGAAAAATAGAATGATTGCTTTCATTCTCTGAACTAAATCATGAAGTCTCGAGCAAAGTGCCTACATGTTATCACAAGCCCAATAAGCATTTCCCTTGTCATTAACTTTCAAGTCAACGCAATATACTCCTAGACAAGTAAGACTTTCTAATGACAAAAATAATGTATTCTTTGGAGACCAGGAAATACATTTGCTGCTGATAATTATATTTTCTCCTTATATTTACTGACTCTATATTTATTCCTCCTCACATTGTCTATTTGGAGCTAATTTACACCAATACATTTTCTGTATTTCTTACGCAACAGTGTAATTCAAATTAACAAATGAGTAAGTGGATTTCATTTCTATGCCTTGAGAGTTATTCAAAAGCAGAACTCTTTCCCTTCAGTTTTTGAAGACTGACTGCGTACATCTGTTTGGAAGATGCAGTCTAGATGGATGTGGTACAGGCAATGCAGTAAACACTCTCAAATGTATTTCCAGACCAGCATGCCCATCCATACCCATTCTGGTGGCAGAGTGCTGCTTTCAGACATAATTACTGCTGCAAACTTCTCAGTGGAGATTTGTAAGGTTGCCACGCTGGCAGCCAGGGTAGCATGGATCTCCAGGCATCCCAAATAAATGGTTACAGTGGACCAAATTTAATGCAATCTCTACAGTGTCCAGATGGATCAAATTTATTATAAATGGAGAGCAAATGTTGCACAGGTACCTCAACCTTAGGTCTCAGATCTAAAAAGAAAAGGCATGTAGACACAAAGGGCCAAACAGAGAGGTTTAAAAAAAAAAAAGTTACCTGTATTAGTTTAGTTAACCTAAGAGTTGTAAGATTGCAATCTATCAATTTATAATTTATTGTACTTATTAAATTATGATTTAGCCAATTAATTAGCTCCACCTCCACTCTTCCATTTCTATTTGTCTCTTGGAGAAAAGGAGAACTGTCTGGCTGCTGGAAGGCAGGACATGAAGCAGAGCATGAGGTCAAGGGGCACAAGCAGAATTTTTCTTTGGAAACACGATAGTCTGCACAATCAAGAGTTTACAATATAAGTAATTGGGAAAGAATACTTTAAAAAGAGGCATAAAATGTCAAGCTTCACATTGAATGGTTCAGAAACAGGACTTATGGTATCTAGTATTATATATATACGCATGTAGAAACATTTATATATGTTTATGTATACTGTCTTTCTAATCATATAAAACATACATACGACTACACATACAGACTCAGGTATACAATGCACTATTTATACCACATTTCTAATGATCCATTCACCAGATTGCAAACCATTGTAGCAAGGACGAATGACTGACAAATAACCTTGATCAGGAAGACAAGTTGCCAAGAATTTTCCAGATTATGAAGTTGTAAAAACTATTAATTCAGAAACTGCACAAAATGAGGATTACCTCCACTGCAAATGAGATTCATGTGAGCAAATGGACTCCAGTGGAGGTCAGAAAGCCACCCAGTCATTTTAGTCTTCCTTTATAGTCCATGTAGAGATCAGATAACGTTTCTACATTTATATAAAGACAGTATAGATGCAGTGCTTGCTAAATACAGGCATACTGACATTGCAGGGTCATGTATATTTGCTGATTCCCTTGATAGCACAGATACTCAACCTTAGCAATATCCAAAGCAAACATTCACATTTCTTCCTGCTCTATGAACCTGGCACAGAAAGGACAAAGTGAATTCTGTGTATCTATTATTGTATCTAGCCCAAGTTTTTTGCTCATAAGCAGTTCAAATTCTTACAAAAACATTATGAACTTAAACATATTCAGTGGGTACAAAAGGAATTTTATAAGTATTGACAAGTAATTCCCGTTTCTCCTTCAAATGTTTTCCCATGTGCGTACAGTCACTTTGTGCACTATTTAAAGCAGGACTGCTCTCAAAACTCTCATCTCCACATTGCTTTGGAGCACATAGTTTTCAGCCTCTAGTTTAGGATCAATCTGACAAAATGATCCAGATCTTCTAACATCCTAAGCACTCCTGATTAACAGACTGCTAAGAAGTGACTCTGATATTGGGTACAATAATGTCAGAAATTAGCTGGCTTTCAGTGCAGAAAAGGGAAATCCAGTCACAATACTTTCTTATACAAATTGTAATGTGTTGCTTTTGAAAGTTAAAGAGAAATTATGAAACAATCTGAACATCCAACATTCTGATGTCAAACCTGGAGACCAAAGACCATTTGCCATCGACTACTTGAGCAAATACCTCCAGGCAAGGAAGGAGGTACCTGCATCTAATTGGTTGCTAAAGATGAACAGGCAGCATGAAGGCTTAACTTGTTACCACTGAATAGAAATAACAAAGGTTAGTGTAGGTGTTTTTTATGAATTTAGATCACATTTGGATTGTCTGAAGTCATGCCAAGGTGCAAACAAGAGAGAAGTTAGCAGTGCAAGTATGCATATGCAGTACCACTTGATCTAACTCAACCAGGCAACTTTAGAATGACTGGATGGAATAACTTCCAGAAAAACTGTCAGTTCTGGAGGCAGCTCTCAGAGGCATAAACTCTGTCAATAGGTGAGTTCAAGAGAGATTTAGTAAATAATCCCATTCACAGAGTGCTTCCCTTTGTTATCGTTGATCTCAAGCAGTAACAAAGCTGTGAAGCTAGCACAAATTCTGCAACTTATACTTAAAAGTCGTTAAGGTGAAGCTATGGACAGTTCTGTACCATGGGAAATGGATGCAAAGATTTTTTTGCCTTCATGATTTTTTTTCTGGGCAGAAAAGAGTCCAACAGTACAGCGGTGATGTGATATAAAACTGTTAAAGGAGAGGCAAAACCTTTTACCTGTTTTATAAACAAAAAAATCTGCCAGCATCACATTAAGAAATTGCACATCCTTTCTTTAATCACCAAGGAAAAAAAAAAAATAAGAGTACTACTGAAATAAGACTGTAAAGTTGTGCAGATGAAGACTGGTGATAGGTAAGTTTAATACCATTTCTGGCTTTAGCTATGTCTTATCTGAAGCCAAATTTTGCATTTCTATTTGTTAGAATACAGAAGCTAAACAGAGATCTAGTCTTTTGGGAACTGAGCAACACAGAAAGAATCAATAGAAGTTGAACAGACATAGTCCATTTATCAGAGAAAAGAAGCTCAAATATTACAAGACTTTTATCTCACATGCAGTCCATATGTCAGTCTTAAAAGACTCTGAGAGTTTCTGGGAACATGGAGCTTAAAAAGAAAAAAAAAAAAAAGCTTCATTTTAAACTGACTGGTTCAATTTAGAAGCATTTATTCATGCACAGTAAAGGAAGTAATTAGTAGAATATCTGTGTACTTGGATTAGCAGTGTTTAAATTAGTTCTAACAATATATTATAAGCTTGTTTACTGGTTCATTAAAATTTTGTATTGAGATATTAGAGCTCTATTTCGTAATATAATTAATATATTCAGTTTTCATCTGATTTGAATACAATAACCTTTACTTTCCTATACAACAACATGTAATTGCAATCCAAAAGGACTTCAGCTACATTCCATGCATAAGAAATTATGCAGAAGAGGAAAAGATAGATTTCTAAGTAGTTACAGTTAATTTCCTGTTATTAAGTGTCTCAGCCAGCAATACTGTTGGTTAATAATTGTTAATTGAACTGTCAGATACATTAAAACAGACTTGATAAAAATGTCCATTTGCCACTTTGCCATTGCTACTGTGGCCTAACTGTTTAAAAATGCTTATATTATTTCCCAGTAAACAAGTAAGAGAGCTGCACGATGCTATACGGAGTGTCTGTAGTGCATATTTCTCCAAGTGAACGTTTCATAACTCACTCTGAAACTTTAGAGAGACCTACTTTGGTTTGAAAATTCACAGCTATGAATCCTTTAAGTCTTACATCATAGCAGAAAGCTATGGAAATTTTATTACTAGGAGTTGGGCAGCATGATGGACTGCCTGTTTTTTAAACATGTAGATGAGGTTGTGTTAGCACCTACTGACTTTGGATGTGTGTCTTCAGCATTAAGAGTATTAGGGGTTTTACTGCCTCTCTTAGGCAAATGAACCATTAACTACTATGAGAGATGAAGACCAGAAACATTTCTGGAATGAAGTACAACTCTTTCTTAAAAAAAAAAAATAATAATGATAAAATAGAATTTGGCCTATTTCTTTCTGCTGATGTAGTCCCTGGGGACTACAGCTATATTGTGTCATAAAACACTTTTTAGGAAAAACTTCCAGGATCCAAGACATGAATATAGAATTATTTGAGTCTTATGTAGACCTTGTAATTTACCCACAAAATTAAGGAGATTGGAATAAGGAAATAACTCTTCCATGAAAGTCTTCCCTTTTCCTCAGGACACCATAATTAGATTGCTTGGACTGCAGCAGTGTTCATTATTTCATTAAATTTACAGAAAAGAACATTTAAGCAGGAAGGAATATTGAGGAAGGCTGTGAACAACATATAAAGAAAGATGTTATGCTTCTGCATGAATAATACAGATTTATCTATTTTAATACTAATCCTCTTTGTGGGAATGAAGTGATTATTAGCATTTAGCACAACAAACAACTCAGCTTTCACAGGAAAAAATGAGATGCTCTTAAGAGCAACAATTAAAACGAGTGGATTTACAAGAGGCTATAAGTCCCCCGCCCTCATTAATTCTGTTTCCTACCCTACCCTGAGGCTGGCATCTCAGGGACTTCCCACCTAGCAACACAGGCTTCCTCAAGCTCTTCTGATCCACTTGCCAGATGCACAACTCAGAGGAAAATGGCAGCCTAGGCAGCCACCAGAAAGAGATGGCAGCGTCTCCCCAAAAGACAACCCAACATCTCCATCCCAGCAATGGTACACTGCCTATCACAACTGACAGCAACAGAATTGTTTCTAATGCTGCTCAAAGTTTACAGAAGTAGAAAACAGCGCTGAAATAGGTTTTCACAAAAAGACAGTGAGATTCCACTTGCTTTATTTGTAGTGCAAAAGCAAGTCTTGAAAATCCCTTCTTTCTCATCAGAGTATCCAGCTAACTGCCATGGAAGCTCCGGCAGTAAGTTCTCCACAGCTACCTCATTTCCCTTCCTCCTTTAACTAGGAAACACAAAGCTAGAGTTCCCAGTGGATAGAGGAGTGACAGCAAAATAGCTCTTCAAGCTACAGCAACTTTCTGTCAGGAGGGAGGAGGGATGCACAGTTCAGTTTACAAGATGACAGTCAAATAGATTTTTCCTGAAAATGAAATCCTTAATTTAAAAAAAAAGAAAAAAAAAAAAAAAGAAAGAAAAAAAAAAGCTCTCAGGCTCATGCCAATTCCTGGGGGTCAATGTAACATTCTGCTATGTATATAACATCTCTCAAATTGCAATGGGAAAAAACATGCTAAGGTTTTTATACTGGAAAGAACAGCTCTTTTTGATGAAGCTGTGGTAAGCTATATTTTTAGTTCTGTGGGCCTTGATTATTTCCGGTTCAGTCCCAGGTAAATCTAGTGATTGTCATAGCCATATTCTTGCTTCAGCTAACAACCTTACTGATATTGATGGGTCTTCTACAGCAAAGCATCTGTACAGAATAGACTGAAATTGTTATGAAAGTGGTGCATAACTGCAGAAGAAATAGCTGACTATGCACAACATGTCGCGTAAACACAGACAAAAATATTGCAGTCACCCCACTATCTGCCTTATATTTGCTTAGAATAATCTTTTTATTGTGCCTTTAATAATAGGACAAATAAATAAATGAAAATTTAAAGAAAGCAGTGTTTAAAATTCCAAAGTTCTACCTCATCTATATCTGCTTGAAGATGAAGAGCTTGTTCAGCTTGTATAAAATCAAGCAGGAAGAAAAGGTACTGCTCATTTCTAGACACACACATACAAAAGAGAGAAGGAAGATGAAAGGCAGAAGAAATCCTACTGCCTTCTATGCTGCCCGGAATAGGCACAATAAAACAAGCTGTAGACTAATGAAACGATCTTTCTTATTTTTGGACATCACCCCCAGGGAAAAGTTTTGACACAGCAGCAAAGTCTACTTACCTATGCTTTTCTTCCCTTACATGGCAAACAACTCAAGGCTTCACTTCAGGGGGTTTTACTAGATGGAATTACATCCTTGTACTACATGGTTTAGTAATTAATTTATTCTACTTACTATAAATATGTCTCAGTAGAAAACTGGATGGCAGAAGAAGCTGCATATTACTAGAAATCATACACAACACACCATTTATACCACTTCCAATACTGAAGGAGCATTCAAGTGAGAATCCCTAAAATCGTATTTAATCCTAATTGTTACATTCTTCGTTTTCACAAGTAAAATCTCCATAACAACTTATATGTAAAACTTTTGGTATCTTTTTTTTTTTAAATAGCAATTTAATACAGCAGCTGTATGCATAGAATAGTTTAGCTGTGCATATATAATATACATCTGTACACTTTAATGTGCATGTATATATATGAGTGTATATACACATATATAAAAGCTTCACTTCAATTGTTCAGTTTTTCACGGTATTTACAGAAGACTTCAGTGCCTAATTTACATTTCAAAACATACTTCAAGTACAAAAATGCTGACTAGAGAAAATGCTTAAATTCAAGGATTATCACATCACAGTAGTCAAGATTTCCTAGGCCTTTTACTACAAAGTGTCAAAACCAGTGATGCAGTAAAAGCACAGGATGGAAATGCAGGCTGCCCGTTCAGAATCTATATATCGTGCCAGATTAGTAAACCAGCCTTTCTGACTGACATTGGATGAACATAAAATCAAACTGTAAGAGATTTGTGCAGATGGAGTACAAAATTAAATCTGTTTACCACTGTCAAGGCTGAGGTGCTGTGCCCAACCCAGGGGGGACATATGTTGCACAGCCTTCCACCTTTGTTAGTCAAACAGAAATAGCCCATCTGCAGAGGCTCCTGCGTTCGTCAGCAGTCAGCTGTATTTGGGATTAAGTCACCACGTAACGTATAAAGATGTGGGAAAGATATATAAAATTAAACCAAATGTATAAAAGCTTACAGAATCCAGTTGTCCTGTAATGGTCTTCATAGCTTGAAAGCTTCAGGCTATGGTCAGGCCTCTGCCACCTCCCTTCATTAGCCACCAAGCTTAGGGACAAGAAGAACTTACAGCACCTTCTTTCAAATGCTCACAAAAAAATGGTAGAACAGAATACACAAGACTACAGGTGAGTGGGAATCACTGAAACAGCAGAGTGGTTTCCCTCTCTGCGGGTCTCAACAGCTCCTGTAGGCGTTGAGAGGCCTCACTGGGACCCCCACACACAGCCCTGCCATAGGCCCAGGCATATGGTGCCTGAAGGTGGCTTGTCTCCTGGAAGGACCCCTTGTTTCTGTTCCTGTTGTTGGCCTTCTTCCCATTATTTATGAACAAAGCAAAATAAAACAAAGCTATTCTGCTAGTGATTGCTGTTCCCTTGTTATAAAACAGGTAAGAAACGTGTAGTAACTTGTTAGCTGGTACTCTTCAGAAGCACGAGGTAAATAATCTGTTATCATTTAGAACTGGTGAGCAACCCTGACTGCATCCCACGATTTGCAAAGGTGATAAAAATGAAAAGACAGTTGTCTTATGGAAGGCAATAGTATCGTTCTATGTTATAAAAAAAAAGAGAAACAATATTTTAGTAGAGGGAAGCCTATTTTTTTTTCTTTCTATATAATACACCAGACAATTTAAAAGTAAAATACAAAATAATGATTGCAAAATTGCAAGTTTATGCAATGTAACAACCTTAGAAAATAGTAAATCCTGGAAAGCTATTAGGCATCTAATAGCTCTTCTTATTTTTCCAATGCAACCTTCTCTTAGTTTATTCACAGACAAAACAAGTTAAAGATTGCAGAAACATCCACATCTCAGAGATAACCACGCAATAATCTCTACAAGCAATGCGCAATGTGTACCTCCTCAATCCTCAGCAGAACCATGAAAAAAATCGGAGAGGCTCTTCAGCATTTTCCTACTATCATTGTTTATCACCTCTGCTAGCACATAGGACAAAGAAGCCTGCTGACTACACCCCCGGTCTGGCTTAGCATGCTATACAATGCTCAAATGGTGGCTAGAATGTTCTATGTTACTGTTAAACATGCCTAACCATTACTCTCAACGTTACATGTGTCATCTTTCTATGTAATTATGTCAATCTATTCCTTGCTTCAGCTCCTTTGGCAAGGGATGAATACAGAGTGAACACTAACCAGTTATTGAGATAACCTGTGTTCGTAAAGAAAAAGGATATGATAGTTGTGATTAGTTTCTATCCAGTTTCTACCACATAAGGTGCCATGACTTTGTCAGATTGCTGTCTTCAGTGAATGGCATGGACATTACTTAAAAAACTAATCATCTGTAACTTCTGCAGATTTCTACTACAGTACTAGAAGTCTGTAAATGAAACAAAATAAAAAGTGTGAATCCAGGTGGGAATTGACTTGGAAACTCAAGCTGAGTCACAAATCTCTTTCTATAAATTTTCTATAAATGCTTCCATGTATGATTGTACAGCATTGCACTACAAACCACCAGTTGAAATAAAAACTTTGTTTCAAAATGACTCTTATCTCTTTCAAGAGTAATAATTTCTAATTCCTTTTTCTTACTGATTTTATAGTAGTGCAACTCCAGTGAAAGCTGTAGAGTTGATTTGGATTTACAGTGCAGTAAGAAAGAGAAGAATTAGCATTAGAAGCACAGAAGGCATACGGTTGCAAAGTCCTTGTATTTTCTTGCCCTGGAGCTAGAGATCTCTCAATCCAGTACGAAAAACTGCCCTCTTGTTTTCATAACAAAAAATACCCCCAGCAAAACCCCAACAGACTTATTATTCTGTCCTGGTGCTGTTTACAAATCTAACTTCATTTCCAAGAGATGCAAGCAGCTCAGTATATGCTACTGAGACTACATACTTTGTTATTACAGTAAGAGATCACACTAGGGCAGTAAGGTACTTTACACCTTTACACACATGCTTTTTTTTTTTTTTTTGAAAGTTTCCTATTTTTGAAAAGGAGACACTTGAGAATTGCATCAAATTTCTTCTCTCATATTTATTGTTTGAAAATTCAGAAGCAAAAAAGAGAAAGATGAAATATCACATACCGCCCTTTGCATGCCAATTAATTATTCTTCAAAAAATATACATACTTTAAATTATTTTGAATGAAAAATTTGAGCACAATACAGAATCCAAGGCTGGAAATGATATGTATAGAGGTTCATTACACATCATAGGTGGATTTATGGCATAGCTAATGCGAACAGCACTCACCAATAAGCCTATATATGGCTATATTTCCATCTCAGGGCTCAAAGTCCCTTAGCATTTTTCCATACTAGCTCCTTGTAACTATCTTTGGTAGAAGTCCCTCTTATGTCTGGCAGAACTTTGAATGCTCCTTTGTGTTAGTAAGTAATAAAGGGATCTTGCTTGACCATTTAGCAATTTGTATTCTTGCTTGGCTCTTTAGCAACTCGCTGGGGAAAGAAATTACAGGACGGGTTGTCAGGCTTCCAGGGGAACTTGATTCACCACTATCAGGATTTTCCTCACCCCCAGCGCTGAGGGCTTTCTTTCTCAATCTCATAACATAAAAAGATTTTAGGCAGGAAAACCAAGGAAGAAATAACTGCAAACTTATTGCATTCAAGAAGTGGAAAATTCCCATTTCATATCCTGTTCTGACACTTGGTAGATTTTTGTTGTCTGGAAGAAAAGAATCTCTCCTACTTTGGCATTTCCATGAGAGAAATTTCAAATCCCTTAGCAAAGTCCTGCTTCAAGATAGCTTCAAGAAAAGTAAGATATATCACAGGAGCTGAGCGGCCCCTTGTGCCCTAGGGACAGAGAGAATTCCTATTCATCAGATTTTTCCAGCCCATAAACTATGGTTACCTTTAGGATTCATTACGCTTGTAGGGTACTTCTGAGGCAGGAACCTTGGAAGCAAGGCTTTCCCTGCTATAGAGCATAGGCAGCATCAGCTCACAGGATACTCAGGAAACCGACCAAATGATTGTGCATCGGGATTGGAAAGGAGAAAAAACATAGTTTAACAGGCACTATCATTGTGCCAGAGGATTTAAAGATAGTAACGAGAAATAGTTGATCTGTTTAGTGCACTGCAGGGACAAAGACGCTCTCACAGTTATTAGAGGAATTTATTTCTAGTCTTGCAGGCTCCCACAGCGTCTACTAAAAAGTATCAGTACTGAAACGCAGGGATATTTGCTCCTTTCTGCTACTGGCAAACCACAGTGCTTGCCATTAATCACTCCGACGATACGGAAATACAACACTGTGCTGCTACATATTTCTGTGCCTTCTGTTTTTTCACTCATCTACCACACTGTCAAACACTGCAGTTGACAACACAGATAAACTGTACAGTTGCTCGTAGTACAAAGTGAAAGAAGAAAGATGCTTAAAGGAATCACAATTAAAGTGTGCTTGGGGTATCTGTGTTGGAGCTTTACATTTTCTAACTTCCTCTTCTTGCTATTAGAATAATAGCTTTTAAAAATAATATTATGACAGCCAGTGTTTTTAGTAAAATCAGGAATACCTTGTTCCATGATATTTGGACGTAAATGTAAACCGCCAACCCTCCCTCTTCTTTTTTCTCCCATTTTTATTCCGAAATCTAACGTTAAACAGAAATAAGACAAGAGAGCTTAAAAAAGTCAGGAGAGGAAGATTCCGCCAGCACTCAGTGCCCCTGTTACATTCCCGTAGAACACACAGTCCCGGGAATACCAGAGGAAAAGAACTGCGTTTTCTCAGATCTACGCCTCACCCCAGCTTCCCGGCCCGTCGGGGGGCTCCTCCCGCACTGACGGGAGGAGAGAAGCCGCCGGGAGGAGGCGAGTGACGAGCCGCTTCGGCGATGCAGCGCTGAGCGCTCGGCCTCTCTTATGGCGCCACCTTGCGGGGACGCGAGGGAAAGCGTCTCTCACGAGATAGGGAAACGCGTCTTGAGTCGTCCCACAGTACCAGGACCTAATGCTTGGATTCCGAATATGTACCGCTGGGGAAGAGTTAGCGGTACTTAAACTTATAAGAAAACACAGTCTGGTCTTGAAATACTTAAATATTTTAAAATCATCTTCATCCTTAATGACTTTTGAGGGACTTCTTGATGCCAATTACAAAACTCTTCTTGTTTAGCAAATAATTCTGTTTGGATTATTTGTATTAGTACAAAGAAAGAAATAGCCATTATTGTGTCCTAAGTGCTCCAATAATTTATATAAAACTTCTATTAAACAATTGGTATTTCGGCTAAAATTATTAATACTTGAAAATTAAACATTTTTCCAGCCTAAGACCCTAAACTATTAAGCTCTTGAGCTAATGGGTTCAATTTTTTCCCTTTTTAAAATTATTTTTCATAGAGACACCTGCATTTTGCCATAAAATTGAGAGATAAAGGATGAAACCTGTGTGACTAAATACCAAGCACACAAATCCTATAATTCATTTAAATGAGCTGGTTTTATTATACTAAACAACTACTGAAAATAAGGTGTTGTTTTTGTTTTTTTTTTTTAAACTCTTTAATGAGATAAATGTAAGCGCGTCCTTCAACATGTGGGGAATATGTACCACAAATTGTTAATTCTATGGCTGTTAAAAGAATATTGAGAACCTTCTTCAGCTACAGCTTTAGTTATCTTCTCCTTTGTAGGAACCGTGCTTCCAGAGAAAACATGCAACTCCTGGATATTCAATTTTGTTCTTTACTGCTTTCTCATTTTGTTTTGGTAAAACTCCTAAAACTGTGTGACTAGTTTTATACAACAACATACACAAAAAATAGGTGTATATATTTATAACTTTGCACATTATTATGGGTTAGGAAATAAATTTATGGCTAAGAGAAGCAGTCCTACAGCCAGACATAGCACCTTACAATAAGAGGTAATAAAAACAGTAGAAGGCGTCCCTTTCTTGAATACTGATGAAGGAACATGAAACGTTTTGGAATAGTATCAGCCAGAGTTGCCAATACAGAGCTTGCATGCTTTAAAAAGTATGAGTAAAGTGATGAAGGGTAAGAAGCCTTAAAAGACTTTCTTAAAATGTGTACCTACAACTGACACATTTTCAGCCTGTTGAGAAGTAGGGGTTTGATTTTTTGTAGCACTTTTGAAACATTTAGAAGTTCTGAGAAATTGAGCTTTGCTAAATAAAGTGGGCAGATACCTCAGGACCACAAAACAATAACCTCTAATTATTTATGTACTCTAGAGGTCCATAACAAGCAGGTTCCAGACATTCATCTGGAAGGTTCCCTGCAGTCTCTGAGTATGACTCCAGAGATCTTAAAAGAAGTATAGTAATATTAGTAAGTCTTGACCTCTCGGCAGAATTTTCCTCTGGATGCACTATTTCCTATCATGTCAAAATAGTACTGAATACATCATTGTTGTGGTTTTGTTTTTTGTCATCCCCCCCCCCCAAGTATGACAGGTGAAGGAAATAAATAGCTAGGCAATTTGGTATCTTTGACAAAGTATTTAAAAGTCCGGCTACCATTGTGAGACAGTTTGCCATGTGAATGAACAGATGAGTTTATATATAACCTTGGAAAAACAAAGCAACCATATTTCACAGGAATTTAATATTAGGAATGGCTTTGAGTTAGTTATTTTCATATTGTTTTTTTAGTTTCAATACTCATTCCTTCTAATTGTGAAATTCGTAAAATACATGAAGAGCCATCTTACCTTGATTACTTATAAACATCTCAAAGTAAAATATGATGAACAGCAAAACTTAGAAACTCTGCAGATTACTTAACATTATTTGCTGCCAACTGTCATTTCCATACTAGGACACAATAAAACAGTTCGTTGGAAAGGAAGAAGCAAATGACAGGCTAGAACAATAAGACTGTAATCTTACTGAAGTATTAATAGCCCAAACCTGAACTACTCAGTGTCCAAAAGCAATTACTGACTACTGTGCATCCCAAACCCCCAATGATACAATTCTTAAGAAATTGTTCCTGGTTTTTTTTTTTGTTTTTTTTTTTCCTAATGCCTTTTTATTTTTTCCCCTCCACGCAACAGCAGCCAGGCTTCTCAGGGGTGCATAGCAAAAGAATAAGAGACAACAGACAAAGCAAAATGAGATGTTCAGAAAACACATAAGGAAAAAAGATTCCCCATAAGGACAGTCAAAATGTGGAACAGGTTCCCAAAGAGGTTACGCAGTCTAAGACCTGCCTGGTCAAAGCCCTGAGCAACTTTTTAGACCACGCTGACCCTGCTATGCTCAGAACGTTAGAAGGTCATTCAGTTTAAGGCCCTTTCCAAACTGAATTAGTTTGTGATTCCATGACATTAAGGGAATTAAAATCTCCTAGATGTCACCACAGCTAAATCTTACATAACATTTTAATGAGTATCTCAGAACAGATGACAACTAAGGAGCATGGACTAATCACAGAGTTCCAGAAGTGATTCTAGTGACTTTCATTATGCCTAACAGGCTAAGCATTTTATTTGCTTTTATATAAACATATACACCTTTTATTAGTATGTTTTCTATTTTTAACTTAAGGAAATGAGACTTAAGTGATCACGCTGTCCATCACTTGTTTCCAACAATAAATTTCCTAGTTTCTTCAGCCAGTTTTAACCAAATCTGACAGGAAGATGTCAGCAAAGGTAATGGTGCTCTTTCAGGTTTTTGGAAAATTGCATGCTGGGGAGAAGAATGAACTCTCCTTCTCTGGAAAAAACAAGCCAAGAGTCACTGTAGCCCATTTTGTCTGTCATTGTATTCCAACCAGTCAGTTAATATACACATTAACCCAAAATACAGGTATGTTTTTCTTACTCTGAGAAACATGAATTTGTTACTGTTTTCAAACCTTGGTACCCGCTTCTTGTTAATCATGCTGCTGCCATACAATATTTGAAAACAAAAGATCATCTGCTCAGAACTATATAATCTTACAGTATCACCATGCTGTTCTAATAGATAGAAAACTGCCTCGTGGTCTTAATGAAGTTATTACTAAAACACAATTTTCCAGAGTGATACCATGCATAATTATAGAGAATAAAAAAAAACAGGCTAATTTTATTTTAGTATAACTTTGGAAAGAATGTTTACAAGCCCATGCTACGAACAAATCCATCTTTTACTGGAAAAGCAAATGGACGCTTAAGATAATTACAGATCAGATGAAATATCTTAAAATTCAAGTCTAATCTAGAAGAAAATAATTCATTCCAGGAAGTGACGGAGAATACAATGGAAGAACTACTTACAGAGGTTCAACCATATAGTTCCTTCAAAATAACAACAAACAGAACAGACATTTTGCTTACTTTCGGAGAAAATATCTGGAATGCTTCACTTCAAGGAAAAAGTTTCTTTCCTATCATAAATAAAACAGTACTGTCTGTGAATTCCCAAATAAATAAATAAAAGGCTAAGTGTATAGATTACAATTTTTTCTGGAATAGAGACGACTCCAGCAATCTGCAGCATACGTAGCACTATAAAAATCAATGCAAACACATTTTGTTCCGGTCAGTTCTTCTGGATCAAACCAGAAGTGTTTTGTGAATTCTACTCAACACCTTATACGATGACTGGTCCTTGAAATCTGAAAACTGATTAACTGCACTGAGTTTCTGAAGGCCACCAGGATGGAAGGTCAAACTTCCTAGATCTACAAACTATTATTACTAAGGTCGATGACTAACACAGAATCTCTGCTTTCTGAGACCACTCCTTTGACTCTTTGAAATACAGGAGCGTGTACAAAACACTGAACCAAAAAGAAACTCAAACTGCCTTCGAAGAAGAAAGTGAAAGTGATATTTATTAGATGACAGCTACATTGTAAACACAACTGAGAAACAGCAGACTGTGACAAAAATTGTCTAAAACAGAAAACTCTAACTTGAGTTCAGCTACAGATGTTAAAAGACGGCTCCCTCTACTGTCAAAAAATGCTTTTTCGGGAAGAACTTAAAGGTGATTGTACACTGCACCATGGCAACAAAAGAGCAGTAGTTCTTTAAGAAGTATCAAGGGAATTCTGCAAAGGAGCTCACTTTAGAACATCTGTTGCGTAGGACAGAACAACAGATCTTACAATATCATTCCTCCTTCAGTGCACAGTTGACCAAATATTCAACTAGCTAAAAGTTACTTGCACATCTCAATCTAATGAATCAATAACAGTGAAAGTGTACCTTAAGTGCCTGTATTTACAGAAAGTAATAGAAGTCATCAGAAGTAAGACATCAGTCCTGAGGATATACTGCACCTCTCTTAGGTTATGCTTACACAGGTGGATGTAACAAAGAATGAATGAGCTTGTCAATGGTCTGAGAAGGCTGGATATAAATCAGGGGTATCTGTGAAATTACTAGCTGCACTAACAAAGCAGGTATAGCCTGCATTCCAGCTGTGTCTGTTAGCTTATGACACTAACCAGAATGTCATATTATTTTTGGTATCTGACACAAAAGCTTAAGACAGTTTATATCCAGACAACTCAAATTTGCTTCTGGCCATATTTGTCTTCATGCATATTTGCATTCACATAGCTCTGAAGCTCACACATTCATGACTAAGCTGTAACATTTCTAAGATTTTTCAGAGAAGTGCTTTGTTTTAGTCTGTAAGCAAAAAAAAGCCACCACAATGATCTTTGTATAAATGTAATGGATTTTTGTCACTCAGCCTTTTACAGTAAAGTATGCTAAGTTATGCTAATTGTCAGCCTTAGGGGCAGCTGACTTAAACATTCAGAATATTTTTTCAGCTGAAACACTTCATGGACAGAATAAACACAAGCTATTTCAGATGACATAATCAGACCTGCTTAAGAAAAGGAATTCTGAATTATTTGTTTTCCCCTTCATTCTACTTCACAAATACCGTCTATTCCCATTTCAAGACCTGTCTTCATTAAGTTCTAAAACAATCTGTATGACAGATTTAATAAACACATCTTTCTTTCCAAAAGCTGAAGTATTATTTTTCATTCCGGCTCAAATTCACTGTTTAAACCTTAACAGATTAATTTAAATCTTACTTGTAGCTATTCCATTTAGAAGAGGGCTTTATATACACTGGTTCATGAAAACTGGCATTTAAATAGGTACATATAAAAAGAAAAAGTATTTTTAATCTTATGCTGTAAATTAAGTCTTTGTAGTTACGATCTAGACAACAAAAATATTCCCATATATTTCTCTACATTACAAGTATTGGTACAAAACCATGTCTAGACTTCCCATAATAAAAGCATTTGTACATTATATTACGCCTGTTTCTTATACAACATTTTATACCTCTTTGCAAACAATTAAGGAACCAGTGAAATCTACCAATATGTTATCTTGATGGTGTGATATTGAGGGGGGGGAGGGGGGAGTGGTACATCTGTTGCATTGATTAGATTCTGAGTCAACTGCCAAGCACTTGTATAAAATAAGTGTAGTACGGAAATAAATTAACTACTGCTGTCTGAAAGGATTAAATATTATTAGCTGCTTCCATTTTATTCTCTTTCGAAACCTACCTAAAGCATCTGAATCACACGAAAGCGAGCAAAAAAGCCTACTTCACATAACTAAGATGTGGTGGCTATCTTCAGATTTGCATTTGAAAGGAAATCTCTCACTGAGGATGAAATAATCTGTCCTGGTTTTACCTCTCATCTTGAATTCAGCATCGAGGGTAAGCCTAACAACAAGACTTAGAACCTCAAGAGAAATACAATGAGCATATATTCTTAGATAAAACAGCCTCCGCTATTACTGTATTTCTCTCAATATGCCTCTGCCTCCAAGACATTGCAGTCCTCCCTGTACTGAAATAAAGCCAGTTTGCACTCATGCTTGTTAGTCGTATTATCAGAGGTAAGGAAGGAACAAAGAAATGTTGACTGGGCTTGGTGAAAGAGATCTATAGCAATTTTATTTACTTATTTTTACATGTAAATGGGCAGTAAGATGGAGATTAAGGCCTAAAATGTAGTTTTAGAACTGCATTTTAGTGAGAAATCCATGCAAGATTGGCACAGGATGAATGAGAATTGATTCTTTGATAGTAAGAGCTTGAGGCTATGCAAGGTGTCTTCGGACATCTAGATGTTTCTAGAAAGCTATATTCAAAAGCAAGGGGGTTTTCTTGACATATTAAACTTGCATGCCTTTACACTCATCAGTTGCTTGTAGATGTTATTCTAAGACTTTATGTCATATGCTAAAAAGATAGTCAGGTAGTGAATAGATCCTCTGGTCTTAATTCCGATTTCTTAGTACCCTATCCATACATTTTCAACTAAAAGAACACAAACGTTGGATCTGATTCAGATATCATAGATTAACAAGTTTGAGGTTTATCAGTGGTTGGTTCTGTATGTATACAGAACACATACAGGTTACCTTACACTGGAAAAATAGTGTTGTTCTCTGTACATCTTTTTTCTATCTTGTTCCAAGCATCAGATTATCACTCAACTCAACAGCATTTATCAGTAATTTTAACACATGCTATGTGTTAGAAATCTGTCTACAAAATAGTTATTTTTCTTCCAATTAATAGAATCTTATGGTTTTCCATTAGTCTTATCCAGTTATTGTATATATCAACAATTAATTGGTAAGACAACCCACAAATAGTTGCTAATAGCATTGTTGGTTTAAAAAAAAAAAGACCTTCATCTTAACAGTCTTATGAGACTGTTCTTATAAGAGCTCTTTATTCTTTTATTTTCATACTATATATTTTCATACTATATATACAGCTATAGGATAATTTAAAACTATTATATTGTACTTGAACTTGATTGATCCAGTGATGTTAGAAAGAAATACTTTTTAGGACCATATGCCAAGACTGTGGCATAAACATCCTGAGAACAGAGTGTCCTGACAAGAGAAGTAAGTTCTTTCACAAGTATTAAGTTGACAAGATATGTAGACAATCATTTAAAAATCTG
>JAOWBP010000001.1:96568426-96582358 GCA_028571105.1 Tragopan temminckii | reverse complement strand
AGTGTCCTGACAAGAGAAGTAAGTTCTTTCACAAGTATTAAGTTGACAAGATATGTAGACAATCATTTAAAAATCTGTTTTCCAATATAGATTTCACAGAATCATAGAATGGCCTGGGTTGAACAGGACCTCAGAGATCCTCTAGTTTCAACCCCCCTGTCATTGGCAAGATCACCAGCCACCAGGGTGCCCAGAGCTACATCCAGCCTGGATTTATAACTATTTATTATTGTGTGTTGTCATCTACAGGAACCTGGTGTTGCTTGTTGAATATTCATATTTAATTAAAAAAAAAACCAACAAGCTAACTAAGGCTGCAGCAAAAAAGGGAGACTGCAGTTAAATTCTGGTACAGGGATAAGAAACCCACAGCATCTAAATGGTTAATCTTATCGACACTTTGACATACATTTACTCTACAACATTTCAACTGTATTGTCATAACTCAACAACTGAAAAAGACAACATTGAAATTTAGCGTCATGAAGGAACAGGTTGAAGTTAGAAATGAAACAGCTAGGGTCATAATAGACAAATCATGGCAGTACTGCTGTGCACTCAGAAAACTAAGACCAAAGAAACAAATTAACAAATTCCACTTGGTGTCACCCCATACATCTGTCACAAGCACAACTACCTATGTTCTGAAATAAATTCGTAGGAAAAAAAATCCACTCACCTCCTGTTAAAAAAAAAACAAACAGATCTGGGCTGTACTCAAAACATTAGTCTGTTGAAAACTTGTGTTCTGATGAATTTGTACTTCCTCTTTCAAGTATTTCCTGTTAACTTACAGAAAGTACAGTATGAACACTTAATTACAGGTAACGCACGATGGCACACTCAGTGACAGTGTGAAACAACTTGTAAAACAACAACGCTTTCAGCAACTGTAGAAGAACTGGATTTGTGAGCATAAACACTCAAATACCTTTACAATGAATTTCTGTAGAATTGCAGTGTGCTCTGCTGTAAAGAAAACTGAAAATATAATTTGATTTCTTATAAGGAACACACTATAAAGTTAAGCATGAAATACCTAGATGTAAATTGGAACTTCCATTGTGTGAAATGTATTTTACACAAAAAGAAGACTTCCAGAATACACTAGCAAAGTATCCAACTAGATTTCAAATATTTCAACGTTATCTACAATTACTAACTACTGAACAAAATGCTGAAAGAGTAATATCTGAAGATAAAGACAGAAGCATATTTCCTTGTATGAATATCCTGTGTGTTTCTTGGAGAAGGTAAATAAAACTAATGCAAATAACATAAGCAATCACTCCATTCCTTTTTCCTATGCCAAATAAACCATCTGCGGTTAATACGAATTCGTAAGACTTTTACTAACATGCAAGATGGCAATGTACAAACCTTTCTTTCTATTCCACTAAATCTCACACCTGATTTAGATGTGTCCACTTTTCCACAAAGTAACAATTACAAGTTCCTCAGAACTGACCTTAGACTTTTTTCAAATGTTTGAAGAGAGCATTTGTGATTTCCAGGTAGTACATAAAGACCTACAAAATCCATTTTCAGTTCTGCCTATACCCCATATACAAATTTCACCAAAAAGGAAACAGCTGTATAGTAACATTTTTTCCTCAGACAGACCTATTTGACATCACTATCAAACGAGATATTTAGATACTAGATTATAAAAACAAGAAATTATTAATTTATTTCCTTAAATGATATATCAGTGCTAACACAAGAGTATAAGTAACTGAATTTCTCCTTCTGGGTCTGATGCCAGGATGTTCTGGGTGGCCAACGCCAGCTGCAAACTTTGGAAATGAGCATATTCCTTACTTTGTTTCATTAAGAGCAGACATTTCAGCTCCAGTAATGTCTTTTAGAGCAATAACAACTACTTATATACACAAACTTAAAATAGGTATTCAACATGAGTGTTTCTATTGATTTCTATGAGATTTAGAGCAAGTTCTCTGCTAGTACCTGAGGGAGTAAGGGAAAGTGTTCTATGTTACCACAATTACAGTGATAACTGACTTGAAAATTACTTAAATGACTTCAATTCTATTACAGTTCATCAATTTCCTGAAGCCAATATTCATAAATGAACAAATAGTGGTGGCAATTTTTTTCCTAGACTCTTTCAAACACGGAATGTATATTTCCCTTACACACACTCCCGTGACAGCAAGACAGCGCTTCAATAAAACTTCCAAAACTGTCCTAGAAGATCATCATCAGTAATGCATTTCAAAAACAGCTTCATCCATGTCTCAATGGAAGATTTACACTGATAGTTTAATCCCTTACAGACACAAAATGCTAGAAGCAAAACGCTGAAGGCAGTATTGTCTTCCTTCATCTCCTCCCAAGCATTCATGTGCAGTCCAAATGCACCTCACAAAACTGCAGAAGCTACAGGGACCATCTCAGAGTTCAAACAAAACCAAGTGAACACTGACACAGTAATACTGACACTACAAACATGAGATTTAAAAGAAAAAAGGTGTGTGATTCTGGGCAGCAGCCAAGCTTCTCATCACCCTGAGTTGGTGCCAGTCATCCTAAAAGAGGATAACACCCTCAGGCAAACTCAGGCTGGAAAGTAAATGACATTTCATACTTCTCTACTGCCTTTATCTGATGGCTTCAAAATACCTGACAAATACTAACTCATTTCACCTCAGAATATTTTCTGCTGCTGGCGAAATAGCACTGTAATCTAAACAAAGGACAACTGCTAGTATTGGTGGACCAAGCTTTCAGCCAACAGCACTTCTTCAGTGGAAGAAAACACATATGAGAAGACCTTAAGATTTCTCACAGACTGGTCTTTGAAGTACTGAGACCAGTGTCCATGAGTTTGGCCAAAGCCACCTCTGGAAAAAGCACAACACTAAACATTCTGCTTTTGCTATCTGTGTGAGCAGCTGAGCTCCAGATTCTGCTTCTGACTAGTTCAGAATTTTTATACGTGGCATCATGCTGAACAAAGGAATATTTCTTACCGCACTAGAATCAGGCTTATTATTTAAAAAAGTGATATTCATGTCAGAACCTCAAAATTTTGAGAAAACAGAGCTAACTTGAAGATTACTGAAACATATTTTGGCCATGATTCTCTCTTTTCATCTCTTTTCTTTTTAAGCTTTATTCTCTCTCTCCAGCAACCTAAAATCAAAGCCACTGAATGGCAGACAGCTGAAAGATCATGCCTCTACAGATTTGCAGTGACAGCTGCAGACCAATACTTGTGTGTCCTTTGTTTAAAAACATTACCAAGGTTTGGACTATAAGACAAGATCAGCACAGTCTCAGTCTACAGGAAGTATTTTTCTTTCTTCTGGTCATCGCTTTCAGGATTGGGTTCATATCCCTACCTACTATACTGTGCAATAATTATCAATACTGTAATTAAGGTTGATATTCTATAAATTTCAAGTTACTCTCTTCTGGAGTAGTATATCAAATGAACTTCTTAAACAGCAAGTTACCTGAGAGTATGTCTGAAGTGCCAACCTTGTGAAATTCCTACATAATCCTACATATACAAGCTTTTTCAGTATCAGATTAATAGCTTGCATTCTCAAAATTGTCAAGGACTTGCCTGTGGTAATTCAATAAACATTTGAAACAGTGATTTCTTATTTAAGCTAAACTTATTTGTTAACTATTAAATGACATACTAAGATAAATAAAGTAGTAAATACCACGTGTAGGAGATCAGTTTTATTTATTATCCTTTTAACACCCTTCTATATTTTTTCTTCATTGCCTTGCCTTACTATATAATGACTAATATACAAAGAGGCTTAAAAAATGACACTATATTTAGAGCTGCTAACAATATTAACCATGCTCTTTAGATACACAGTTAGTATTGCTCCTAGAACTAGTAAACGCCCTACAATTACAAGGATTTTACTCAGTTACATCCATCACAGGTTAAGACTTCTATATGAATAATGCTGGGTATAGGTATAGAAGAATAACTAACTATCTGATACTATCTCAGATAAAGGAACAATATTTGTAATGACACAAACACAAATGCAATACCATCCCAGGTTTTGGACCAATACAAGTGACAGTTGGTCAACATTTACAATTTTACAAAAAAAATACTTAAATTGCAATTTTCTATAAATTTTGTATGCTTAGTTAGAAGAAAGTATAGCTTACAACTTTAAAAGTCATTTCTGCATAAGGAAGAGTATCACCAACAATAAACCATATACAACAGATGTCATCAGAAATACGAATTTTTCAAGTTTACTTACGCCTGTCGGTCCCGGTACATCTTGTTAACTTTCTCCCACTGGGAATTAAGCTGAGTCAGCTTTTCTTGTATATTTGCTGTTTCCCTTGGTGTAGCACTCTGCAAAGCCGGTGTCTTCTTGCTGTGAATAATGTCTATATGACCCTGGAGTCTCCCCAGGCGGTCTTTAATGTTCTGTAACACCAAGATTTTTTAAAAGAAAAACAAGATATCAGCTGTAAAAAACACTGTCCATAAACAAAAGACAAACAGGAAAAAAATAAGTCAAACAACAGCCTAGACAGTGATAACATTTTAGAATACAACCAGGTAATAATGACTGAATACCCATTCTTTCTTTGAAGACGTAATTAACTACAGATGAGAAAGGTAATGGCTGTAGGGGAAGCAAAGCTCTGTTAATTCATTCACTCATTAATTCCCCTACACCAAGGGAACAACTGTTTTAACCCCATTTCTTCTTACAGAAAACAAAGTGCCACCTTACAGGTTCATGTTTGTGAAAGTTCTTTCATTATTTGACGTTTAGGCTCCTGTCTTAAAATAGCTTCAGTACATATTACATAGATACCAAAGTTACAGGATGAGAAAGATAGCTTATTGGATATCAGTCCTTCTCAGGACATTGACAACTCAGCACTCGGCATTCTTCACTTAGCCCTTTAAGCCTAGCAATGCTCAGTTCTTTGTGTTTTAGAGAAACACAAAACAGTTAACAGTATCTTTGCCTAACTGCACAATGCAGTCTGTCAAAAAAAAAAAAAAAGAAAAAAGAAAAAACAAATTTACTCCGGGCCTTGAAATCTTTAACATGTGAAGGAATTTAAATATTCACCCTTAGTCAATAGCCACTAATTATGCAACTACTAATCCATTCAGTCTCATGATTGAATTATGCAGATTTTCTTATTTTCTCTATAAAGCAATATGTAAATATACTGTATATTTCTGTTCTATGAATGAGGCAGGGTTGAGCTTCTTACGTTAAATCCTTCAGAAGCATTTGAATGACCAAATTTGTTGGAAAACCCAATGCTGATCAAAAATAGTATCGTAAACTGCATGCTGACTTCACTAGAAAAGCTTTAAATGCAACAAAAAGTCATTAACAGAGACTTTCTCCTTGTAAATCCATATTTACAAGCCAATTAAACCCTTAAACCAAGGAGTTCACGATACATTTCAGTCTACCATCCAAACAGGCACAGTTTAGTACTGCTCTGATTTTCTTCTTTACCAGAAAGAATACACAAATGTATTTTAGATCAATTGAAAACCACGAGATACATAAGCTTGCCTTTCAGGCTAACATTATGAATACTAAAACCAGAGAAGTAAGTACTGGTTTTAAGAGGAAAAATGTGCCTTAAATACAACTAACTTGCTCAAGCTGTTATGGTTTTACAGTACTACAGTCCTCATAACAGACAACATATATATTTGATTTGCTCAATGTTCTTTTGCTCACCTACTCTGAAGGACAGGTAACCCATTTATACATCAACACAGTAAAATAGAGATAAAATAGAGGTTTGATCCTGCAAGCTCTCACTGGCTGGAATAATCTGAACTATACAAGCTGAAGTCCAGAGCACATTATTGTCACAGAAAAAGTGATCAATTTTGTAATAGGCTGATTTGTTTCCTCTTTTTAATGTTCTTAAAGCTAGAAACCTATAAGAATATCTTGGAAGTATTTTAATTGTATCTCCTATCATAAAGAGTCTATCAATCACAAATTTCAACAAATGTCATTTAATTTTTGGCACAGGAATTAAGTTATGGACCAAGAAATCTACTTCACTGCACACACTTCAGTATTTACATGTATACACACACACCCCTATGATTTTTATATACACCCACATATTTATGTTTAGAACATGGCTTATGTATAAATCTAATTATCTATAAATTTGAAGTGCTAGACATGTATATATATATTTTTATATATAATCCATATATATTATATTTATATATTTACATAATGTTCTAAGTTTTGGGTTTGTTTTTTTTTTTTTTTTTTTTCTTCCCCCAAAATGTTTAAAGATCCCCATATACCGAAGATGTGGTAAAGTTTTGGAATATCAGTATTTACATGACCTGACTTTTCACTTCCCTCTATTCCACAGGTCAGAAACCATACCCTGGAGCAAACACCAGCAAAAACAGCCTGCAGAGAATACTGAGGTTCTGTAATTGCACTGTGTATGTATAATATGGTCATTGCTGGGAATCTATGGGAGAACTTAGCAAGCTGAGGTGCTGAGCTTTATTAAAGATTATGAAAACAATGATTTGGAGGAGAGATCTTAAAATTAGGCATTGATTTCACTGTGATAATACAAAGCATAAACTGCACAGAAATGCAAGTGCGCAAATTTCACAGCCGTAGGAAATTATGCTTAATAACAGCGTATCTAGCAATACTTTTTGGTTAAACTTGTAAAGCAATGCTGTGTTGGTTTTCCAGTTTGTTTTCACAATCCATGTTTCCCAGAATGGAATAAATCCATTTGTTGAAATCTATACAACTGAAACAGCATTTATACACTTCAGAATTGATAAGTGGTAAATCTCAAAATGATCACAATAAGTAGCCAGTGGAGAGGCATGTAATTTCTGATTCATAAGGCAGATCTTGCTTTTGTTTAGAGCAGAGCTGTTACAGACTAATAAAGATAACACAGCTGACCTTCTATAAAAGAAATTCACAACTGAATGACATAAGATTGAAGAAGAGAAATGAGATCATGTGCATTTGCGTCTGCACAAACATAAGTATTTCATACATACACTCCATCTATCATTCATGTTCAAGAGAATAGCTCCAAGCAGTTAGCTATCAAAAATGCCTTGGGAGACTTTGTAACAGGAGCACACAAGGCTTTAATTTTTAAGAAAAAAAAAAAAGATTATATAGAAAATCATTAGCATCTGGAGTGACAGTAGCCTTTGGGGAATGATCCATCTCACTGCTCTCAAAAAAAGAAATCTGAGTGATAGGGACTTGAAATCCAGTTCATTTTCACAACTCAGAATTTGCCTTTATCTAACAGGTAAAGACTATATTTGCAGATCATACAAACAGTAGACCTCCTATAATTCATCATATTTTCGTAATAACACCAAAACTATTAGCAGAACAGTTGTTAGCAATCAAGATTAACTAGAAAAATTCCAGAAACTACTTTTAATTTTAAAATCTCTATACACTACAAATTATAATATCTGATATGGGTATTACTGTTTTAATAAAATATATTGAAAGAAGATTATGACAGTAATCTGGTTGTCATAATCACTGAAGTGTAATGCTCAGAGTAAATACTCTGTAAACCCCAAATAAGCCTCTTTAGAAATCTCTGCATGAAAAAGTTCCCTCTCAGTAGATGAAGGGTAATACTACCACACAACGGCAAAAGAATAGAAATATATAAATATAAGCATAAAAATATCTATATTTTAGGAAGTAGAGCAACAAACAACCCATTTTTTAAGTCTAAGTAAGGAGCTGGCTGGAAATACATAGAAGAATGAACCAGAACTATTAGAATGATTATGCAAGGAGTTACATACATAAGAAACCTCTTCCTCAAAGAGCCAGATGGCTTTCCATATTAAAACTATTATATAATTGAAAAACATTATAGCTAAATGTAGAATCACATTTATAGTGTTACCACTAAAATTAAGATTTAAAAAAATAAACAAGAAAACAACCCAACAACCTGATTAATATGGACTTTACTGCAAATTTGCAGCATTAACTATGTAGAGTAAGCAGCCTCAGAAAATAAAAGTTTTGATTTCACAGTTCACGTAATTTTTTAATAACCAGACATAGTGCGCTGAGACTATAACAGCAATTCTTAACACAAAAGTCTACTAAACACTTTCTCACATACAGCTATAAATGCAAATACAATGACTTAAATTCCTAACAGACAGTTTCATATTATCCACTCACTTCTGCTATGTTTTCATAAGCAGAAATATGTTTTAACTCTCAAGTTGATAAGTTATTTTATTTCAGAATACGCATATCATACTAAATAATCCAGAGTTTCAACAAGATACATAGCTTACATGAGATAACCATCACGTAGGGAACCTCTTGTGCAATAGGAGCAGTGTAACTTGATTTTCTAAAACAAGATTAATTTCAATATTTACAAAGTTAAACGCCTAACTTACAGGAAGCATTTTGAAAATTCTAGCGCCAGTAATTATTAGCTAAACTCTTTGAACTGCAAGGATATGAAAGTATCCTTGCACACGGTCACACAATTAAAGCCACTATATTTACAATAAAAGCTACACAGAGAATTCAGACATTATGAACAAAGAACAAGGATGAAATTTCAGAAATTTGCTGTAAAATGATGGAAAGCACAGCAACAGCAGCAGAGCAACAAGGCCCCAGGCTGCAGCAAGTGAGAACTAGCTCAAATGCAACTGCCATAGACACAGGAAAAAAAAAAAAAAAAGGAAAGAAGCTACATACCTTCAGAAGGCCTCAGGTACACAAGGACCTTCACTAACACACCCCTACCTCCACTGCCAACCCTTAAATGAGCTTTGTGAGGGGGATCCTGGCTCCACCCCTTCTGGTTACTCAGGTGTATTGCATGCAGCTGAGTTCCCCTGGGTTGGTCCTGCCTTCCCACCAGGTGCTCAATTACTAGTTCAGGCCCTGACTTAGTGTTTCTGCTACAGTTGTATTGTAAAACAATAAATTTAGCATCCAAAGTGAAATGAAACATGTCACCATCAATAGTAGGCAAAAGTACCATAATGTTTCTGCTTGTAACAAAATCTGCCCTATTGAGAGCATCTCATTAAGTTAGATTTTTTACTCCTTCAATCTATGAACTGTGATTTCCCATATGACCAGGTGGAGCTCTATCTTTGACAGAACAGTAATATTCAAACTGTTTTTAAAATAGTGTAAATTCAGTAAGTATGCATTATGTATTAGGACATACATAACAGAACTTTTAATAGGATAACAGAAATACTGCAATCCCTGATTTTATGAGATAGAAAGACCTGGTTTCTCTATTCCTACCACTTACTCAAGCTTTCAATGAAGAGAATGTTCCTAGCAGCTGGTGTGTGTGGGCTTACTAAATGTGCCTAATACTACTACTACTAATAATAATTTACTAAATATTAGAAGTAATATGATTTTTGGATACACATACACATATTCCTATCTTTTTATTTTACATCCCTTCGATATAAAAAGTGACTGCTAGAACTCTTTGCAATTAATAAAAGCAATTTTTTTCATTTCTATTTGATATTTATCATGCTGGATCATAGGATTAACTAGATTCATTTCAATCAATCAGATTTAAGTCTAAATACACACATTTACTTTGGAGAAAAATGTTCAAAGTGGTTAACGCTGAAAGATTCTTGTAAATAAACTTATTTTTTTCTTCTAAGGATTAATTGAAACGGATCATTTATGAATGGGAGTGAAAAAGAAACCTTACAAACTTGGTTTTAAAACACAGAGCTATTCATGACAGCTCTGTAATTTGATTCATGCAAATCTGCCAGGGATAAAAATCAACCACAATTTAATTTCAAACATTTCCCAACCAGCTGCTGAACAATTTATGCACTACTTTTCTATTTTTACTGCAGGATAATGACAATGATGAATGCTTTTACTTGGAAATAAATATTCATTAAGCAGGCTCAGATCAAAACTATACCCTTCCAAAAACCCACAAATGTGTAAGATCCATTTACCTCTTTTGAGAGATTTATTTGGAAGATGGAAATGTGCCCACAAATGCATCTCGTAACAATTTAATAGCTCAGTTAAATTAAACCTATGGCAATGCTTAATTCTAACCTCAGTAATCAATATTATTAAAGTCAGTGTCAACTCTAATAGCAGCAAACATACGTGGGTGAAGAACAGATTAGTTATGGATGTAAATCAGATAAAGATGGTCCAAATGTCAATAGGAAGTCAACTGCCAGTAAACTACTTGATCTGGGTCACTGTATTTCCAGCCCATCTAGTAATGAGCATAACGAGTTTACAGACACGGACAAAGCGTTAGTTCATTAACTATGATTTACATGGTATGCTTTTTTTTTTTTTTTTTTTTTTTTCCTGTGCGTAAGAGCCACTCTGTCAAGAGTGATTGTTCAGAATGAAGAATGACAATAACACTGGCACATTCCACGATCGAGAAATTAACTTAGTACAGTCAATACTTAGAACCCATTTAACCTACTAATACTAAATCATAAGAGGAAAAAAGGAGTGATCTGCTGTTTCTTCACACAGGCCTACAGTCAGTTATTCTCTTGCTCCAATACTTTAGTCTTGTGCTTCCCTGGACAAACTATACTGCTAGGAAATGTAAAAAATGTAAAAAAAAATAAAATTAAGAGTTAATAAGCATACCTATGTGTGCATATATATATATACATATATACACACAAGCACACACAAATGCCGTATGTGTACATATAAAGGTATCTATGCAAGAACTATAAATGGGCTCCTTGAGGACACTTCAGATCTCCCTGCCAGAACCCTTATTTTGATTCTCCCACAACGCTTATTTCATCTGAATGACTGTGGACAGATTCTAGTTTCTTTGGGCTAAAGTTTCTTTTGGTTAAAAACTTTCCTTCCCCAAATGATCACAGAAATAATGGAAATGTGGCCTTTATGCATTGATGGCAATTTGAAATTGCTGTATTATATACAGCAGTTAAGCACGATTTTTTACAAGGGTTTACTCACAAACACTATTCTGCAGAAGCAGATAACTCATTCACCTACTTAGCCTTACAACTTTAATCTTGTTTTCTTATTAAATCATTCTGTACTGAAAAAATCCTCCAATTTCAAGGAATTTTGTTATAAGCAATAAAGAAACTGGACCATAATATTTAAAGCTACATTAACAGTTCTGAATTAGACTTCTTGTAACTGTATTAGCTACCTATTGGACAGCATTTTTTGTATAGTACACTAAACTACAACAGTTGCGTAGGATATATCTCCAATCAGACTTAAAGCTTTCATAGTCCAATATGCAATGGAACAGCTACTTGATTTTTTATTTTTATTTTTTAATCTGTCACACTAAAATAAAGCTGTCCAAGATCATGTGTGGACAGGCTTTAAGTACTTAATAATTTATTCAAAATAAAAACACACAAAGCAAACTTTAACCACGACTTTGCAATTTTAAATACAGAACTGCCTCTCTCCATCCTTTCTCCCACTGTTCCACTCAGGGTTATGCTGTGCAGATACCTTAATGCTTTTGCTTTTCCTACTAATCCGGGTGAAACAGATAAAAACATGTGAAACGATCAGTGCTCTTACATTTCATAGCAATGTGTCCTCATATCTAAACATCCATATATGCACAAATCACAGAGGGGTTGAGTACTTACAAAAATGTGTGAGAGTGAACACAGGCTGCCAATAAAAAGCAGCCCCAAAATCACAGAGAAGCATAATATTTTAAAGAAAACATTCCATCTTACCTTGAGACATTCTTCTTGTTTCAAGAGATCCTCACAGTCCTTAGCCTGCAGAACAGGAGAATTAAGGCGTTCTTCTACTTCAGACAAGGCTTGTAGAAGCTGAAGGATCTCTGCCAGGTATGTAGAAGGCACATAAGTGGTTTCCACAGTCATACTTTCAGTCATCACAAAAGTTGTATCTTCATGAACTGTTTGCTAGTACAGATACACAAGAGAATGTTTCCTTTAGTTTCTCACCTCTACACAAATGTATAATTTCTTGCAATTTCCAGTTCATGACCTAGAACCAATTAAAAAATATTTACAAGGCCAAAAGCAGGAAATATTTGAGTTATTTACACAGATCACTCATGTTCCACTAATTTGACTAAATAGCAGGCACTAAAATTGACCTATGGGGAAGTATACAAACTTTTCTTCTCTTTTTCCAATGAAATGAAGATAGGAAATGCAAAAGTACTTTGAGATTATGGTATTACTGGGATTTTGGTGGTAACAATTTCATCTTAAACTGTTATATTTCTAAGAACGTGTCCTTCTTTATAGAAATTCCATGCACGCAAAACCCAAAGTACTGTCATTTCAAGGTGTCAAATAAAATAATGACTTGCCTTACAGATACAATTTCTTGGGTTACATGCAACATAAAACAACTAGGTCAACTCAATATTTACAGTAACATACTAAAATCTCTCTCTTCAACCTCAGAAGTATAATTTGGAATTTCATTATTTGAATGGTCTTTAATGGATAAAATTCACAGAGGAACTTCCAGCAATACATTTCTTCATATATATATATATATATATATATATATATATTATTTTCTAAAGAGGTGTATTGATGGTAATTCGGACAAATATGAACTAGACACGCTATTCTGAAAGCACATGCATACACCAAGTTTAAGAGAGCCCTGAGTATTTTGCGTCAAAACAGAGTGCCGATCTATCGGTTTTGGAAATATATTGACATATTAGGTGACAAAATGGTAACACATATAAATTCTCCATATTTCTGATTTGATTTTCTGTTTGTAGACCATAACAAAACAAAACAAAAATTAAAAAAAAAAAAAAGAAAAAAAGTGTGCTTGAAGCTTCATTTAACTAAACTCCAAATAGATGTTCACCTGTATGTCATTTATGTCATTTAGAAATTATATAAACTCTTATTTGATAAGCATAGGTTACTATTTGTTTATTTTATCACAGCACATAGGATTCCTAGTGTGGCAGCGCAAATTCACTGAGCTTGGTCCTTGCTTTCTCCAAAATACAATCTTTACTTATTGAAGACCTCAAAGAAATGTTACAAACAATTGTTGGTTAACATTCAAAAATCTCATTACTTAGTTGCTCCAGTCCTAATACAGATAATCATGGATTTTGGAGCACTGTCTGTGAATGATAATGCATCTGTGGTTCTGGAGAGAACAGCATCATTAGTAAAGGAAAACAAAACCATACACTATTTCCGACACACTACCTCAGCAAGGTGTCTCATTTTAATTGATCTATTTTCCATATCCATCTCTTCATGATTTCTCCCCTCTGTTACTTGTCTCAGCCATTTGGTTCTTCAGTTTTCTTTAAAAAGTCTTAAAATATGCATACACACATTTGAGTAGCTGTATGCATATTACAAATAAAATTCATGAAGTTATCTCTAGATATGTATTATTCTGCTGCATTTCCTATGCAAATTTAATTGCTTTGCTTATACTCTTTCAACAAAATGACTTTCTCAGGACATCTGCTAACACTGAAAACTCTTACTGCCATCATGTCACTACTATAATTTTTATTATATAAAATAAATTGTTTAAAAAATTGGTCCCTTCCCCTCCCCATATGTTTCATGAATCACGCTCTGCAAAAATTAAGTTTACCCCCAGTTAACCCAAGGAAAAAGCTCTCCATGTTGATTAGATAATGGGAGATCCTCAATAAGCCAGTGAGCCATGCAGCAATATATTTCCATTCCTCAAGACTGTGCTGAGACACTTTTACATACAATGAAGAACTACATCTTCACAAAAAAAAAAAAAACCAATTTAACAGCTTTTCCCTATTAGACAGAAAAGACAGATTATTGATATTCAAGTAAGGGGTATGAGGTTATTCACTCAA
>JAOWBP010000001.1:96528778-96556492 GCA_028571105.1 Tragopan temminckii | reverse complement strand
TAATGAATGTAACAACTTCCTGACAACAAACAGGTGTCAATCTTCTCTTCAATCCCATAAAATCTAAAGTTCAAAAGTCAATAAACACAGTAAGAGGAATGACAACCAAAAACTGCCATATGAGTGCAAAAGCAGTTATTTCACAACCATCAATGTGGCTAACTTGCGCAATATTATTTTGATCATAAACCTGGAATAGTGACAGTTTACTTCTGTTTTATTTATCCACTTACTGCAGCATCTATAAGCCAGTAAGAATATAATAATATTTTATATTAAACCGTTCAAAATAAGTAAACATGAAGTTAGCTTAGAAAAAAATTTTCACCTCTTATTCAACTTAAAAGTTGCAAAAAACTCCTTTGAGATTTCAAGCATTTGAAGAAGAGGCTATGTATAAAAGTGCAAGAAGAAAAAATTTAATCTCTTTCTAAAGTAGGTATAAAGATGTATTATGGACAAATAAAAACAACTGAAATTGGCATGGAATGGGTAGTTTGAAAATAACACTTTTTTGGATATACACATTTACTGAACAAAATGCATGCATGGCAAACTGACATTTTTAAACTGGCAAATGTTATGGAAAAATAATGAAGCAACAGAAATAAACATGAGCTTTTCATTGCTGAGTTTTCATTAATTGGCTGATTTAACTTAAGGGCAATTTTAAGACCAAAACAGAGAATTATTGTATTAGAATATAACGACTTTCCCACTCGCAAACAATAGGGCTTTTCTTATTAATATCTGAAGAGCTGACACTGACCCTGACGCTCTCAGTGTTAGTAGGATTCTATTAGCAGTAGCAGTTGCAAACATATGGGTTTGCCAATAACAACTCACAATTTGTGCATAGTTGAGTCTTCGAAACTGAGCAAATTTGCTCTCAAAATCTCGCCAGCGCTTGCTGAGCTGTACCAGGGTTGGCTCCACTGCTTTTGCAGCCCCATCCTTAGACAGGCGTTCAGCCTGCCTGTTCACCGCATTCAGATCTTCCTTCTTCTTCTCCAACTCTCCACCAATCTCCTAGTGAGCAAAACCAATACAGGGCCCAGGACAGTTAGCTAACTAGATCAATCTTAGAATCAAACTTAGAATTAGCAAAATACTTCTGTCAGAACTTCCATTTCAATTTTATTGTTACAGTTAAAATGTTCAGCTATTTCTTATCTTAGAGGTAAACACAGCAAAAATAACTGAGATTAAGGAACCTTCTTGGAGACTGGCTGTAGATATATTAGAATCTAGTACAAACTGAGAATTAGCAAAGGCCAACAGGTTCCGCATTTTGATTCTTGCTAGTACATTGTAATGGGCAGTTGTAGATTATTATTATTTTTTTAATCAGTAAGGGTCAGCATGTTCAGGACAAATGATGCTTGGACAGTTTACAAATATATTATCTGAATCTTCAATGCAGTGCTTAATTCCTGTTTTACTCTGTGGGAAACTCAACAGAGAATGAAGCAAAGAAAGACGAGGCAAAAAAAACTAGGAAAACCTTTGACAATATGTAAATAAATCTACAGATTTTGACAATGACATATGAATGTTCAGATGAAAATGAATGTGCTAACATGAGATAGAGGTCATCCATATATCGGTAAGTCATTTGTTCATCTGGAACAAAGATACATAAAATCAATTACAATTTTTACTAAAAAACATTTCATGCTTCTTAATACAATGCACACTCCATATTGACAAAAAAATTTATTTAAGGTTTTTCAAATCATTTATGTAACAATTATAGTAACAAAAGAATACAAAAGATAGTACAACAAAGAAATACCAATTTGAATACAGATTGTTAGCATTTGTTTTATTATAAATCAGAAATAATCTATTGAAATAATAATATTTTACATCCATTGAAATACTCATTTCATTTCCATCTTTTAAATTAATAAATTTATATCTCAAAACCATCTATCATTGCCATCCCAAAAAAACATTACCTTTAGCTTCTGCTCATCTTTGTGGTCTGGTAGACTGGCTAACTTTTTCTCAATGTCATCCAGCCATGTCATTAGGTCATCAGCCTGCCTCTTGTACTGATACCATTGATGAGAAATCTCTAAAGCCTTTTTTCTTCTTTGAGACCTCAAGTCCTGTTCACAGTGCAGATATTATTAGAATATGAATGAAAGACGTATAAAATATGAATTGGCATTTGTGCACACTGAAGGAAAAAAAGGAAAAATACACAGGTCCACTATTTTTAATTAAATGATGATATTTAAATCAAATGTGGAATTATCTAAACACAGGGTATTTTCATCAGTTTGACTGGTAAATGTTTATGCTAAAGGTACATGAATAAACCAGTGAGCCAGTCAGCAATATTCAGAGAAGTTAAGACTCCTACATAAATATCAATAATTTTACATATAAAACAATTCTCCTCAGAATACTTACTGGATAGAAGGAAACACAGCCCACTTAGCTAGGTGTAAGTGGGCTTCCTGTGTTTTGTGATCAATTGTGAAATTCTAGCCTATGTGAGAGTTCTGTAGCTATTCAAAAATAATTTCAAACAAATTATAGACCATTACGTATCAAATGTGTTTACAACTCAGATTTATAAAAGTATTAAAACTTCTATTGAACAGGACATTAAAAAACACCATTTCCTTGAAAGTATTATTAAATATACCTTAAGTGCTTAGCTTCATTCATGAAGAGTTCAGAAAATACTTTCACTCCAATAGCATCTTACTAAGAAGCAACTTTAGAAAAAACTTACATAATTTATATAAAAAAATATGCAAACAAATTTGCTTCAACTTTTCTTGAAAATTTTATTTGACAAAGTTGAATGCTCAACTGAACAACTCAAAAGGAAAACAACCAGTAAAAATCTGGCCAATAGCATAGCTCTAAAAACAGTCTTCTCCTCCACAGAAAATATGAATAAGTTCTGTTTAACTTGAAAAAATTCAAAACAAGCCTAGCAGATTCCAAGTTACTTCATAATGTGTACAAAACAACGTATTCCAGCTATTCTATTACTATATTCACACAGCCAAATGGTAAAAATTAGAATGAAATCCATAGGAAACAAAAAACGATGCTCAAAAATTAGTAATAATTAAATGTAAAAATGTTCTGTTCCTAGTGTCAAGAAGAACTAAACAAAAATTTTCAAGAAAAATTCCTCCTGATGAAGGATAAAAATTTCAGCTACAACTGTCAGAGTCTATGCCTCTTTGGTGACCAAAGGTGATCTTTCAACTACAAAATTCCACCTTTCCACATTTTATTTTTCTCCTGGAAGTTGACACCCTCAATTAAATCTCAGCACAGAATTTAGATGTATGACTTTGGTTTTCAGCTTCTTAGTTCCTAGGTCTACTGATATAGATATACTGATATAGATTATAATCTACCCCACCACTATTTTAAATTGGGGAGTGTCACTTTTTCTGTTGAAAGAGATCAGCATGCTATTTTTTTTTAGTGAAGTATAAACCAAATTGTTAATTACAACAAAAGTGTTCTACAGCCCAGAATCTAAGTTTGTGAGGTTGTATTGTAGCTAAGGTTTGGAATTCTGTTGGAGAAACATAAAAAGTGCAAAACATTTTAAAAAGGTAATATAATCAAACAAGTGCTTACTGCCCAATTGGCATTCACCTGGTTGTAACAAAACTGTGACAAAACAGTGCTCATTACACTGCATAATTAATACGCCTTTTCCAAAGCTTCAAGAAAAGTGTAAAAGCAAATATATGCTTACAGCTGAATAGTTTCAAATGACTTATCTCTAAATAGTAATGAGGATTCATTTAACTTTACAGAACGTTGCCCTGAAATGAAGAAAAATCTGTTTTATTTGCATGTGCTTATAACGGTAGCTCCTATACCTTGAGAGCATTATGTTTAGTCTGCAACAGCTGTTGTTTTATCTTTATTTCCTCCCGTTGTCTCTCATCTGTGATTCTTTTCTGAAGCGTGTCGCCCCTTCGCAGCAATTCTTTCACTGTGCTCTCATCATCTTCACTCTGATTTAAAATAATAACAGGTAAAATGGGCATTTAATTTAACTACCACTTAAGTACTAGGAGTTTTCAACATATAAACCGATACTTCCTATGCTAAAGATCTAAAAGCTATTTGCAGTTCTATTCTGAAGACACAACAGCTTTCACTTACTTTCTATATACTGGAGAGGTATGAGTAAAACAGCAAATGAAAAGCTACAGATGTTTGATACTAGATTTTACGGAACATCCAGGATAACAGGATGAAAATATTAAAGGCAAAAAGATAAAGTATTTCTAACTTTATAACAGAAAGGTGTATCTGAAATACTCTACAAAAGTTTCAGTAGTCATTGAAATTGTCAGTATGCTAGAGACAACGTGATTCCTAAGTATTTCACATAATACTATCATCACAATACAAAACAGCTATTCTAACATTGAAAATGGTACCACTATGCACTCTTGATATAGAAGGTGAATCTATTCCTACAGATTTCAAGACCATTTCTGAAACAACACTAAACATTCTATGTATATAAACAAAAAAAATATGCTCAAGCATTGGAACATTACCCAATAAAACTTAATTCACTTATTATTTACCACTTGAGTAAATACCAGCTCAAATCGCTTATGTTTTTCCTGCATTTAAAAAAAAAATTAAAAAATATTTCATTTTAGCATTGATATTAAAGATCTATCTTTGAATAATACCTTGAAAGAAATATAATACTGTTTATTTATATTGCTTATAAAGAAATATATCTCTGATCTTGCTGAGGATTCACAAACTGAGGATCCTAAAGATGACTGGCTATCTGAGACATGTCATTCCTCTGAAAATTGTATTGAAGAATTCACAGCAGTATTTTGTTCATGATGTTTTGTTTTTGTTTGTTTTTAATACACATACATTGTTTTACTATTCCTGTTTTCCTATTAACAAATAGGAAATATAAGTAATAAAACTTACCACAGTCACATATATTATTCACAATATAAGGTATGCCCATATATGTTAATAACTAATCTCTGTGTGTTATTTGTCTTTAGCGAATGTCTTCTTTTACGTGTCTTCTGAATTAATGCTAATTTGGAACTTATGAATTTATAATATATTAGCACAGTAAAATTTTGTACAAGTCCTATCTAAAGATCTTAAGACAAATAAGGTAGTTTCTCATTTTCACTCAGGACTTTTTCATCTTTCGATCTACTTCACTCAAGCTTCCATTTCAACCAAATTACCATATCTTTATTGAAGTCCTCCTCTTTCAGATTCACCCCCTGCTGAATTTCAACCTCCAGTGGTTCAAGCAATTTTTGTATATCGAAGTCAAATTGCTCCAGTTCCTTCAAAGGAATGAAGGGCTAGAATGGGAAAAATACAGATATAATTTATTTAAATTACATATTTAATAGTCTTATTAGAAGCATAAACAAGAACAGACATCTGTTCCACTCCCTATTACTAAAACATTAGTAGATTTTCCATAAGATGAAAAAATTATCACCATGCAACTCCAACTACCCACATACGCAAATAAAGATCGGTATTTAACAGTACCCTAGAGTTCTCATGTAAGAAATATAAGAATTCTGTGGCGAATGAAGATTTAAAAAAAACGATATTTTCACATTTGTGCGCAAGAATAGTCTCAGATAAACAGTGTCTAAAAAATTAAGTGTAGACAATACTCAGGAATAGTATAGCAACAAGCAATCCATTTAGATGAATAACTACCTTCTACTATCAACTGAGAACAATTTCAGGATAATCTGTCTCAGTGCTTTGAAATCATTGTTCTGTCAAAAAGAACAGCAAAAATACTAGATTGATTATATAGTATCCATCTTAAAAAACAAAACAAAACAAAACAGTTAAACTTTGTATAAGATATCCACTTAATGATACTATGTAGCATACTAAAAAAAGAAGTAAACAAAACCTTCTCGTTTCAAGAAAGACTCCAGGTGAGGTCCAAAAAAGGCAAAGCAGAAAGGGACTATCTCTCCCTGCTGTCGCCCCTTTTTTGATGCAGCCCAGTTGGCTGTCTGGGCTGCAAGAGTACACTGCTAGATCATATCCAGCTTTTTGTCCACCAGGACCCCTACACACCCTGTCCTTCTCCACAGGGCTGCTCTTGATGAGTCTGTAGACGTATCTGGGATTGCACTGATCCAAGTGCAATACTTTGCATTTGGCCGTGTTAAACTTCATTCAGTTCATGTGGGCCCAGTTTTCAATCCTGTCCAGGTCACTCTGGATGGCATCCCTTCTTTCTGTCACATTTACTACACCACTCAGACTAGTGTCATGAGTAAACTTGCTGAGAGTACACTCGATCCCCCTGTCTATGTCATTGACAAGTATGTTGAAGAGTACCAGTCCCAAGACTGACCCCTGGCAGACACTACTTACGACTGGTCTTCACCTGGACACAGATTTGTTAATCATAACCCCCTGGCTGTGACCATCCAACTAATTCTTTCTTATCCAACAGACCAGCCTTCAAATCCATGTCTCTCCAATTCAGAGAAAAGGATGTGGAGCAGGACCACATCTAGGCAGACATCATCAGTTGCCCTTCTTTTGTCCACAGATGTCATCACTCCATCATAGAAGGCCAACAGATTGGTCAGGCACGATCAGCCCTTGGCGAAGCCATGCTGGCTGTCTCTGATCACCTTCTTGCCTTGCACATGCCATAACTCAGCCTCCAGGAGGATCTGCTCCATGAACTTCCTAGGCACAGAGGTGAGGCTCATTGGCCTGTAGTTTCCCAGGTCTTCCTCTCTTCCTTTCTTAAAAATGGAGGTAATATTTTCCTTTTTCCAGTGGCCAGGGACTTCGCCTGACACCCATGACTTTTCAAATATGATGACGAGTGACTTGGCAGTCACATCAGCCAGTTTCTTCAGGACCCTGGAATACATGTCATCAAGCCCCACTGACTTACACACATTCAGTCTCATGAAGTGATCTCTGACCTGTTCTTCTCTTAATGACCTAGAAACTCCTGGATATACTTCTGTCTACTTACTAACGGCATAAGTACATTATATTTTTGTCACTTCCCTTGTACATTTCTCTATAGCACAATTGCTCTTTATTATAAAGCATATTTTTGTAATCAAGATGTTAAAAATCAAAGCTATTAAGTCAAACAAAAGAGGCTAGACATCAACTAACAGTCAGAAGATGTGTAAAACTTTATCAGCTGTTCCACAGGTGAACTGGGAGAATTAGAGTAAAAATACTTTAATTGTATCTGCTTGATCATTTTAATGACAAAGACTTTGTACGTTTGTACACATTAATGGAAATATAATAATGGATGATATTCATAAGGAAACATACTGTGCTCACAAATTTTCATCAAGAAGTTCAGCTTCTTACCTAGCAACTACTTCAACTAAGGCAGAAATGATAGCAAAATACTAAGTAATCTATACTCAAATGATCTGAAGGATATATTCAAAAGTACTTAAATATCAATAAAAGAGAAATCAACTAATAAAACTGGAATATATAATTACTACTTGCTGACAGATATTAAAACCAAAACAACATCATCTTTTTTTGATAATGGAAGGAAAAATGCTCACTGAAACTCTAGTAATCGAATAAAGTTTAAAAAAAAAACACTTGAAAATTTTAAATCTCAGTGCACAATGACATACTTACAGCTTCATTTCATTATTTCAGGCCACAGTTATTCATTGTTCATTAAAATTATTTGTCATTTCTTATTTACTTCACGGTTGTACTAATAATTGTTAGTATTTTAAAAAATAATTTGAAAACAGGCAAGAATTGACTGCACAGAAATTATAAAAGCTTATTAGCCTCTTGAATTGATTTTTCAATGTAACTGCAGAGTGTATAATTTTACCCAAATATGAGTAAACAAAAAAGACATGAAGTATATTCTCTCTTAATAATTTATCAGCCCATAAATCTGAAATCATGAATAAGGGAAGTAGGAATCCACTTCTATGGATGTGGACAAACCAAGGCACACAATTTAGTCCTTTATATGAATGAACACAGCAAGTCAGCAATAGTACAGCAAGCTTTTGCCTCTTTATTGTAGGCAGTACTACAGATAACCTTTATCAATCATACTCTAGTTGTTCATTTTCCACAGTACTGGAGAAGGTTTCCTAAATTCTCACCTGTAGTTAAAACAATATGCTGTAGCTACTACTCTCATTTTGCTAGGTATATGCAGTAAAAAGAACAGTGAGATGCTGCCATTCCACGTCATTTTTTCTGTACAATCATAACTGAGATAAAATCTGAGACAGAATGTTGACATGTTGAAGATATTTGTAGGTTATATTCTGAAGACAGATATTTTTTCTTGACAAATATCTTTTTACCCTTCTTTGAGTGAGCCCACAGCATACAATGCAAACAATTAACCCATGAAAAATCATCCACGGGCAGCTACATCATTTAGATCACTTCATCAAAGGATGCATAATTACAACATTTCATCTTACAACATTGTGGAAGAGTATGGCAAAACTCAGAAAGACCTCCATACTGCAGTATTCAGAATAGAAATGTAGCACAACATAGTCATTTGTACCTACATGTCCTCTGTCTACAGTTTGTACTTCTGTACTGAGTAGAAGCACATTGCAACTGCTGACATACTACTCACAGCTGCCAGGGAAAAACAAAACAAAACAAAACAAAACAAACAAACAAAAACAAACAAACAAACAAAAAACCAACAAAATAAAACAAAATGAAACCCATAACATAATCATCCTAGGTCACGGGAAAAAGGTACCCCACCACAATGAGTAGGCTGGGGGTTGGGAAAGTTGGGAGGGGACAGATGACCTGAACTGGCCGAAGGGATACTATAACATATAATGATTTGTTCCAGAAAATCAAAGAAAGAAACAAATAGAAAAACAAAAAAAGCAAAACCAAACCAACCAAACAAACAAACAAAAAAACATAAGGGAGAGGAAGAAGAAGTGGGGTACAACTTCCAAAGTATCCATTGATGAGAAACAGGCTGAGCATCAGCGTGCTTAGGGGAGGTATTGAGTCTTTGTGTCACTTGCTTTTTCTCCCTCACCTATGAAATTGTCTGTATATCAACCTGCAAGTTTTCTCAGTTTCACTTTTCCTGTTCTTATCCCATGTCTCACTGAGGGGATGAGGTCTGAGTGAGTTGCTGTGTGCGTGCTTAGATGCTGTGGGCTGGTGTCTACCCTCCACAATAGCACAGTACCAATATTCCTCAAAATCTATGTTAGAACTACCTAGAAAAGACAGCAGCTATGGAAAAAAACATGTCCTGTTTATTGTTGTGCAGTAAGAAATGCTACATTGGTCAAAGAAATAATGTCAATGACTCTGCACTCAGTTGAAGAAGGTACTTGCACCCCTGAAGAGCAAAATGATTTAGAAATCACCCAGTTAAAGTTCATCTTAGCTAGCAAAGATGAAATGATACAGTCAGACAATTGTTGGAACTTGTTTGTATTACAAAACAAGTAATCTTTTAATCTCTCAGCCAAATAGAGCATCAGTTTTAAACAACTCAGCAGTTTATTTGCCTGTATACAAGCTATGAGAGAGTACTTGATTTTCAAGAAAGACTAATACTTCCTGAAAGAAAGAAAGAAAAAAAAAAAAGGTCAAAATAACACACACCTTTCAAAGTGAGAGGCCATAAAAAACAGTGTTCTAAAGTATTCACACATATCCTTCTTTGCACAATTCTTGCATTTAAGATTAATATGGTTCATTTTTAATTCAACAATGTCAATTACATGCCACTGTTCATCTTTGCAGTTTATAAGTGTGCAATTAAGTAATATGATGAACAAAAGAAAACCCAAACCATACCCTGGCTTTCTCCTCAACTTTCCTGGAAGTCCCTTTAACTTTCTCTCTTGTTTTCAAGCAGATATTGACACAATTATTTCACACTGCTTCATAGTTTCTATCATTAAGCTTTTTTTCTTTTTCTTTCCCCCCAATAGGATATACTCTGTTCCACAAATGAAAACTAAATCAACTCAAATATGTACAAAGAATTTGCTGATTACAGAGGGCACTGAGCCCTGTGAAAGCCCAAAACAGTAGATGAAAACCATGCAACCTTGCTTTTGCACCGATAAGACTTATTTCCTTCTCTGCCATTGATCCTCTGTGCATTTCCTGTGCTATTACACTAGCTACCACAAATACATAGGATCAGGATCCATACATTCCTGCTATGCAACCTACATGGCTGTCTGCTTTAATCTGCAAAACTACTCTTCACAACAAAGGTAGCAAAAACAATGGAGAAAAGAAGTGGCTTACGTCCTCCCTCATTCCATGTCAGAAGTGAACTTGGCAGAACTTGGCTAAAAATGCCCTAATTCAAACTGAACTCAATTCAGTACTCAAACTAATTGAAGAGATAATTATCTGAAGTATAGTTGAAATACATATATACAAATACATGCATACCAAACCATGATGTGTCTCAGCCTCATAGGAAAAGACATTTAATAAAAATTTGCCCCTCCAAACAAATAGACACAAAAAAATGGTTATAGACAATAATTTGAGAAGATTAAGAATCTTCTTATTTCCTAAATGACATTCATTTTTTGTGTTAGTGAGTTAACAGGTATATGTTTATATAAACTTAGTGAATATCACTATTTGTGCAGTAGTGAAAAAAGTCCCTTAATGCCAAACCCCCCTCAAACATTGACACTTTAAGAAAAATAAATAAATAAATAAATAAATAAATAAATTAGGATTTTAATGTATTTTCCTTTAAAATCTTAGCTTTTGAAGACACTACAGTTCACTGGTAAGTTTTAACCGTGCACCTTATACAGATACCATTCTGTACGCATCTCCATACAGAAGCAAGTCTTCCTACCTTTCCACTCTTAATTCTTTGAGATACGGCAGCAAATCGATGGTTGAGCTCTGACAGTTTAGGCTCTATTACTTTCCTGCAGTGATCACCACGGTTTGTCATCAAGTCTACCGCTTGGTCACGCACAGAGTCCACCTTTGGATGCATATCATTCAGCTCAGCCTTTAAGCGCTACAGTCCGTGAGCAAGAGACAGGGCTTGAAGTTAGTAATAAATGCAAAGAGAGAGAAAGAGAGAGAGAGAGAGTGTGCAAAGGAATAGGGAGCAAAACCACAAAGCAAATTCAGACAATTATGCATGAGCATGCAAACACAGTATAAAAACATTAGATAACATTCTTACTCACGTCCCCCAAAATTTACAGCAGGAATGTATCTATATATCTGTTTTCTGATCTTCTTTTGGAAAATAATGGTGGATAGTATTTCTAGACAGGTTATCTATCATAATACAATCCTCAACATATTTGAGGGTACAATCAATTATTTTATGTTCCTAAAGGTAAGAAGAGTTGCTAACCATGTTAACACATGGTTAACCCAGAGGTGCACGTGCCCCATCCCTGGATGTGCTCAAGGCCAGGTAGGACACAGATCTGGGCAGCCTGATGTAGTGGGTACCTGTGGCAAGGATTTGGAACAGGATAGTGTTTAGGGTCCCTTCCACTTCAAGCCATTCTATGATTTTGTAATCATAATTCATACATTAAAGAACTCAAGGTAATAGATGCTACTTTCATTACTGTTCAGTAAAGTTCAGTGGAGGGAGGGGAAAATGATGAGATGAACACCAGTGTGATTTTTTTATACAAATCTATCTATATTTTTTACAAGAAAACAATACCTTCTTCTTCTGTAATAATAATTACAACACTAGATGCCAATATGGGCACAGGCAAAAAAGGGGAGCTACATAGTAAGGAATCATAAACACCTCTGTGCATTAGGAAGTATTTTCCCATATCTATGAAACGCCATTGTGCAATACAAGTGTAAACTTTTATCGGTGGCAAAGATAATTGTACTTTGTGCTTTACGGTAGCAAAATTGTTCATCTTGCTTCAGAAGTCTGTCCTGTAATCCTTCTGAGATCAATGAGCCATTGATTTATGCTCTGTGTAAGCTTTACTTGGAAATTTTGATTGCCTTGGAATTTTTTTGGTAAATGGCATCACTATGTCAGCATCAGCAACACAATTCTGATTTTGATTTGCAAACTATTTCTCAGATGATATGCAACATTTCACACTGATTACTAAAGTAAATACATATATATATAAAAATCCATATAGATAATAACTCAAAGTCCTTGACAAAGAAGTTATTTTAAATAGATACTTTGTCACAATTATCTTACATGTCAATTTTTCAAAAGTCAGTCAAATGATGCAAGAGGCCAAATAAAACCTTTAGATCAGTGCACTAAGCCATTATTATATAGCTTATTCACCATGTAATATTCTTGCTCCTAGTGTTGGACTGACATCAATGCAAGCAGTTCATAGGACTAAAACAATCATATGACAGAGAAATCAAATGCAGATACCACAGATATCAGAAAAGAATATAAGAAAAATAGAAAAGTATTTTAAAATGAAAACACAGAAGAAAGGGTTTGTGTTTAACCTGCTCCACTTGAGTAGTATTTTCCAGCAAACACAGGTTTAAAAAGATGTTCTACTCACCATGAAGTAACCAAGACATGTACTGTATCTGGTTTTATTCCTGTAGGGACTTAACTTTTGCTGTGTGCTACAAAGTTACTATGTGATCTGCAAGCTGCCAGAGGGTAGCTTTATCACAGAGAAAATAATGTTAATCAATTTTGGATACCTTTCAAAATATGCTAGTTCTGACACATTCCTTTTCAGAATAAAATTAATGTTTTCCAGAAAATCACATTTTTTTACCTTAAGAGTTTCCTCTTTTTGCTGGGGCTTTTGCTTATCAGATTCATCCAACTGTATTTCAGCACGATATATCCAAGTCGTGACATTAGCTACTTTCTGATCAAAAGCCTCCATGAGCTTTTGATATTCCTGTATGTGAAAAAGGTAAATACTGCATACAAAAAAGTAATCAGAACTGAAATAACAGCCATACTTATGCCAATTGTGGCAAACATGCATATATTATGAAGCAAAATTCATTTCATATAATATCTGCTTGTTATGTGAAGGACAGAATCTATTTTATGTGTTTGCTTTCACTTTATATGCTTTATTTCTTTGAAAGACATTATAAAAGAGACAGAATCTTCCTAAGAGACAGACAGGAGGGTGATACAGTCACAGCAAGAAACAGGCATCTGCAGCTCAGTGAGACTGCTGAGAGGAACAGGAAGCTGGCAGCCAGGCCTAATGGAGGTGAAATTTCCCAAGAATCAAGGTGAGCTACTAAGTTGATTGAAACTAGGATGGAACCAAGGATTCACTTGAAAAATCACAGTCAACAAAGTGAGTTTTATATATATATATATATATATATATATATATATATATATAAAATTTTCATGTACATTTTACCTAGCTTCTCTTCCTTCATATTCTACTTTTTAAAAAGCTACTGTCATTTATACTCCAATAAAACTTTTTTTTTTGTTTATTTATACATCTTTTGTCTTTTCCGATGAGATCACTAGAATGAGGTGTATGCACACCCACCTCAAAATTATAATTGAGTTATATGTACTTATCAGCACACTATTAGAATATGGGTATTTTAGTAGTGTGACAGTGGCAACCGCTGTGACAATTTATTGAGCTGTTCCTTTTGGTCATTAAAAGTATTACTCTACAGAAACTGCAATACTGCTACATAACCTTACCAGTGACGTAACTACAGCAATCTGTAAACTCCAATATATATTTCTAATAATCAGTTCTACATTGAAGCTGAGCACCTACATCATGCTAAATCAAATGCTTCAGTCTTCCAGATAGAGCAGACACAAATGGATGTTTGCACTTGTACACTGCCTGTAGATGAAGAAGCCCTGTAGTGATGCTGCATATCTGTTACAGAAGCATTCTTAAGATAATGGTCTCTACTAGAGCTCAAAAACACCCAGCTCTGAAAAGTTAAGTCTAATGTATCCCTGAGAACTACTTCAGTTTCTCTGGCTTCAAATTGCATTCTGATTCCATCAGGAAAAGAAACATCATAGAAGATTTTCTTAAGTGTTCAGTCACAGTATGGTTAATACTCCTTTGCTTTTGTCAACTCTTCAGGACAACATGAAGGGAAGAATAAAGTTTTATGACTGCCAGTAGTTCTAAGCTGCTGGGACTCCTGAATTTAAATTAAATGTGGTTCACGAATTTAATTTGTATGAGGTTTAATCTGTGCCCCTTAACAAACTATCCCCATCAAAACACGCACCACAAAATTGCCCAGAGGAGGACCACGCAGTTTTGAAAGACCACATCATTGTTCTTGAGCACATTAGGTGCACAGTACTGCACAGAGCTTCTAATTCACTTGTCTGTGAAATGAATTTAGCTCACACACATCACATCTATTCTGAGGACCAAACCAACATGCAGGTGATGACTTCCGGGTTGTATTTCTGTTGCAAACAGAAATGCTAACGTAGACAAACACAAAGTCGGTGTCAGTACTGAGACTTAATTCAACTGATATGGCCATTTCTTTTCCTTGATTCATATTCAAGTACTTTAGGTCTTTGGGAAGAACCTGCTTTTCACACACTAGGAAAATTAAATAAAAAAACCAAAAACCAACAACAACAAAACAAAAAATGGCCCAGAAATTACTCAGGCAAATAAGAATGGGAAATACTAACAAGCAAAATTCCACAGCATGCTCTCTCTTTAATCAGTCAAAACTAAAATACACTCAGCTAAACAATGTGATTGATTGTCAATCAATTAGATAAGCATACTCTGGGGCACCAGAAAAAGCAATCCTATGAGTATGAGCACCCACTCCTGGGCATCATTTCTCCTGTGGGCACAAACGCATTTTTCTTACCATTAACAGATTTAACCATTCCTCGGCACGTGAAGTTACTGCTATCCAATTACTATTCAGGAGGCTGAGTTTATCTTCCACTAGACTTTCCTTTCCTTTCAGCACTGTCTTCAAATTCTCTCCTAAATCACTGATATTCTTAAGCTGGGCTTGGCGTTTCTCAATCTCTTTCCGTGTTGCCTACAATCAGGAGAATAAAAATAAAAATTCAGGAAATTAAGCATTCTCCACACAAATATCAACAAACAGCCAGTAGGTTCATACGAGAAAACACCCTCTTGCTTCCTATAATTAGGGAAATAAGTATAAATAAGAATAAATAAAACATTAATTGCTTGGTTTTAGCTCTGATAAAATTGCATTCTTCATCTTCTCACATTTGGTAAACAAATTATTTTTATAAATCATGAATTAGCACTCACTCCAGTGTTCAAAATATAGTTTTAATACTTTATTACATATATATATATAAAAAGCCATGTTTTACAATATTTACCTAAAGATATTTAGTTTGGATGTAATAAAATGACATAGCTGTGAAATTGCACATAAAGCTAACATAATAAATAGGACAATAACAAAGCATTATGATAACATCTGTAGACTTATAGAACTCCACCAAAACTAGTCTTATGAATGATTTTAATATTCCTTTGATATTTGCCAGTGCAATCTTTTTTTCAGCAGAAACCATGTTCTGTCCTCTTAAATGTCTTGTTTCCAAACTGCAGAAATGCATCCTTTCTATTCATCTGGGATTTTACTCAGTGAACTAAAATATTAAAATACTACTCAGAGCATCTAAAAACCACATATATGTAGGACGTTCTGAAAGGAAAGCCTCCTATTTATTTTCATGCCAACAGATACAAAGAGCACAACGACACTGACTGATCAAATTCTCAGCTAAAAAACACTGTTTTTCCACGTAGTCAATGCCACTTGCTATTCATTTTTGCTAGAAATGAACAAGAATCCGCATGTTACGCTTGTAAAAACCTGCACCAGCAGAGGTGACCCAGTGTCACTACTGTCACTGCTGAAATGCACCAGCCACCACCTCACTGTGCTCACATCTACTCGTTGGTCTCCACAAATGTTCAGCAAGCATCGATGAATGTCAATGGTGCACTTTTTTTTTCAGGACGGAGGAATTTAATTCCACACCTTTGTTTCACAGGCACTTCCATGTGTCAGACTGCCCCTGTGCATATGGTCCCACAGGATTACAGGACAAATCACTGTATAAATAAATGTAGCTATCTGTGCAGCGATAGGTTCATAGCTCTCTTTCTGATTCCACTCTAGTGTGGGATACTCTTTATCCTCAAGCATAATAACAACTACTACAGCTGTTTCGTTTTTTTTTAATTAATGCCTCATCAGGAAGTAAAAAATCATAACGTCCTTTACATTAGCAAAGACTAACTAGGAACTAGGATGGTTGAAAACAGGAGCCACATAGGAATGTGTTGGTTTTTTTTTAATGATAATATGATGAAGAGGGTTTCTGAGCAACAGTTCATAATGGTAAGATTGCTATGTATCAAATTAAGCTGTTTTTCCCCCCCAAGCAAATCATAACTTGTCTAAGTAAAAAGAATACTATTTTAATTTTCTATTAATTTAGATATGTATATTTAAAAATTCAAAATCAACAAAAGATAGAAGAAGTTATATATGGCTCCACACAGCCTGTATGTTGTGAACTACTCTAAAGCAACCTTAATAATTTAAATCTCTGTAAAAGAAATTACCTAGGTGGTTGAGCTCTCCTGGGTGAGATTACAGAATTAATCAGGAACTGACATTATGGCCTCCTCAGGGGGCTGATTATACACATTTACTTGTTTATTCACAGCACATATTTTATTTTTTATTACATCCTGACCACTGACTATGAATCAGTTCAAACAATTTTCAGATCATTTTATTTCATGGATTTTATTGACAGGAAATACGTTGCTAAATGCGTTAGCTAATGTATTTCTGAGTACTTCAAGTCAGCTTTACACTCACTAGTATTACGTTCTCCAGCTGAAATATAACATTATAGCTCTGGAAGAATTATACTGCTGATAGTGAGTGATAGAGAATCTTTCCTTGTGCTCCACCTGGCATTTCCTCATTGAGAACATGCTTTCCTGGCAATCAAATTCATATCAAACCAGCTCCTGATTAAAAGACAAATAAGCCCCACAATTATTAACGTCTTTTGTGATAAATGCATTTGCTAACTCAGTCTTCTAATTATAAATGGTTTTTTAATATACAATATTTAATGACTTTTTCCATTCCTATGTCATTTTTCTTATCTATTACAACTTAACTGAATTCAAGTGGAAAGATTTAGCTTGTCTCTGCTGAGCAAAAAGACGCAACTTACAGCCTTCATTACATTGCCCATTTCTTTTCAAGTAACTCAACTAACAATTTTTGTTCTATCCTTAGAGAAATTCTAGATGTGCACAATTCCTTTCATGTAAAGATTATTATTTTTCATTAATGATATTTCCTACTCCTTTTTACTTCTGGATGTTTATACCTTGAAGACAACGTTCTCGTGTTCACATTTTTTTCTTCTAACCTCTATAATTATCTTTGAAACTGTGAGTTCCCTTCACGTTTTAAAATACTTCGATACTGAAAATCGATTAGAAGTAAGTTCAGTAATAATATAACTGTTTCCTTGTGCTGTAAAGAAAAAGATTATGAGTTCTTTGCCCAGTTGCAATGACTGCAGCACACATCCAATTTTCAGTTCACTCACACTACTGAGTTTTCCTCTCTCTGTCTCTATTTTACATGTTAGTTTTCAGCATTCTTTCCTAACAATGGCAATCTGCTGGGCCTAATTCATCTCCTACGCATTAGACACTTGGTTAATGTCTTCAGTAGCCTGCTTACTCAGGAAGTCCAAAGCCCAAAGCTGTGACATTGATCAGATACTGTGATGGCCTGGTACTGGGGACTGAATTATTGATGTACTATTTTATACTATGCTACACTGAAATCCACATAGAAGTATCGGTGGCATACTCGTTTGTGAATTCCTCAAAATGATTTTAAAGTGTTCGTGTAACACACAACACTTCCTGCTACAGTGGGAGCAGGTTATTTGTGCAAAAATATAATTACATCACATAATTTCAGTATGTATCTGGAAGGGTTGGATCTTCCACCAGTCTGTTGGATTGTTCAAAATTAATAATGTGCTTATATTTATAGGAATATTGATTTATATTCCCCTGAAGAGAATCAATCCTGAGAAAGGATTTATGAAAGATATGCAGTAAATACATACTTCAAGAAGAGCTGTTTTCATACAAAGTTGTTTATCCTTATTTTAGTGATCAAATGACTGAAGCAGAAGAGCTGAGGTAATACATGAGAGATTTGTTCTGGAGCTGAAGCCAAAATCTGCTCGTTACCAGTTTTATTTTTTGAAACCCTTCAGATGTAATTCCCTCATGAGAATTCATAATATTTCAGCATTTCTTAGGATTAGTAGGTTCATCTGCTTGATATATTTTTCAAGTTAAAACTACATTTTGTTACATTTTTTTTATTATTAAAAAGTAACATATGTACTTTTCATAGCAACAGTGAGATGTAACAAGGACTTCCCACTGTGCAACTGTGCAATTCATCAAACTTTACGTTCAAATTATGCAGTTTCTGAAGAAATACATCTCATGGTTAAATGATATCACAGACAAGTCTTTCTATTTAAGCTGCTGTGAAGTTATATCCATCTGAATTAGCTTTCCTGAAGAGGTACCAACAAACATACAGTTACATTTCTGTTTTTGGAGAACTATATCTTATAATTCAGCAATATTAAACATTATTTTTCTTCTGTTCACTGTGTAAATGGACTATCTAGCAGCACAGTTAGGGGGCATTAAATTGATATGATTATCTAATATATCTCTTAAACAACTGTGACTTTATTATGTGTGATAAGACCACAATATCAAGCAGAAGTGATGAGAAAACTGCGTAAGACTCTAAGGGCAGCAAGTGAAAGTAGGAAAACAGCAAACAGCGATGGGGTTTTTATGGAACAAGGTTTTGTTTTTGAAGGTCAAAGCAGTAATAGCCAAAAAGTAATTGTAAGATAGTAAGAAGTGATCTTAACATATCTTTGGACACTACTTTTAAAACACTCTTAACGACTGAGGATAAAAAAAAAAATCATTCCATACCTCACCAAGAACTTGTAGGATTTTCTTTTTCTTGGTACCTGTTTCATAAATCATTGGTGTATTTTGAGGTTAGAGACACTAAGCTCAGAAGCTTGAAGCGGGCAGTTAAAAACAAAACAGAAAAGAAACACACACAAAAAAAACACAGAAAACACAAAGCTAATTGTACTCCAGTGTCTGAAACCACTACAGTCTTTTATGGAAGTCATAAAGTTGCCTGCACGTTATTCATGACCGTATCTATACTGCATGTTGAAACCAGTAAGATGTTTAAAGTATTTTTCCTATTAAGTAGAGCTGAAGTGCTAATTTTTCACACACAGAAAAACAGTTTAATAGGTTTTTGTTGTACTGTTTTGGAATCATATAACTGTACTTTTCCAAAACGTTGCTGGCTGCACATAATTCTTTGAAAGTTTGAAGCTTTGAATTATGATGAGCATGGTTTCCTCAAAAGCACAGCTTTTGGTATGTCTGTATAATGACGGTTTGGTTTGCTTATGATCTGAGTCAGAATGGATTTTCCTTACATATACAGAATATAAACCAAATTAGCTAGTGTTGAATGATACTGAGCTGTCTTAGTATTCCACAGAGATATGCAGCTCGATGTAGCTCTTGCTTTCCTTTGTGATTCTGCCAGATTTTTATCTATTCTCTGGCACACGTATAAAATTTGAGGACAATTTCATTTTAGGATTTGCATTTTCACCTAAACTAAGAGTTCATAGTAAGGTATTATTGAAGTATGAAGCCCTTGGGGTAAAAATGAATGAGCCACAAAACAAACAGGATAAGGAACCAAATATTCCTCCTCTTGGCTGCTATATGAACACACAGAACCTACAGATTTCTGACATCCTTCTTTTATCTATTGGAATTCTTTTACCTTTTAGCCATAAGTAGAATGAGATGAGAGATAAGTAATCTCTATTTACATGGATACTGGATGGAAAATCCAAAATACGCTTTGAAAAGTGAAATTCTACTTCGAACTCATTTCAGGGAGGATTATTTCAGTATGAAGCAGAATTGTGCTAGTATATACATGTGGAGAGATGAAGATGCTTAAAACTTTTTCGAGCATTAGTGATTGTGATAATAACATAGCAGTTATAAAGTTCTGCTGATTAAAACTAGAATTTTTATTCCCTTTATCAAAACTTCTTTAATATGCATAAACTGAGATGTATAAAGGTGCAGTATGTGCTACATTGTTACCTTGCCCCAGGCAATTTCAGCATCCAAATTGCTAGGCATCCCTTGCACAGCTGATCTCTTTGTCAATTCCACATCTGTTGCTGCAAGCCATTCTGTCAGAGAATTAATTTCTTTTCGTAGCTTCCGGGACAACTTCAAGCATTTCTCTAACTCTTGCTTTTTTTCTGTCACCTGTAGAAATAAAACATGTGTTTCTTAACTCTGGTTTGATGATTTTTTTAGTATATTCTATCTGCCACTTTTACATAACCGAAAATTTTACGAGGCAAATTGCACTTGTAATATATACTTCTTTCACAAGTTCTCGCAGTGTTTATTTTTGCTGTTAGCATGAAAATACATATTAAAAAAAAAAATGCAACCTCAAGTATCCACATGCAGTTCTGTTCGGTACTGACTAAAGACAATGCTTCTCGGTTCCATATAAACCAATAAAAGAAAGGTGAATATATATTTTTAGAGAGTTATACAAGCATTTAGTATGAGTAAGCCACATTAACACATTTCTTAAAGTGCAGTTTGTAGACTGTTATCCCAAGCTTCTGTTCAATTGTCCTCCATCTTCTGTCATAGTCCTCTTTCAATTTCAACCTCCTTATCCCCAGTTTGTTTTGTCATTCTAGTTTCCTTAGAGAATTAGCTCTTATTCACATTTCCCATAAACCTATTACTAGCTCAAGTCCCAGGGCACATCCCATGAATTTTACTGCCAGTCTCTTACGTGGGAGTCTTTACTGCAGACTTACCAGCAGCACTTCTATGCTTTACAGCACGCTTTCCAACATGACCTACTTAAGTCATTACTCCACTAGAAGCTTCCAATCATCCAACTCCCCACATTAGCAACTTTATCATCACAGGTTCTCGGTTTGGATTTTCATATGTCGAACGTTTTGGATGTCAAGTAATACGGACAATACATATTTTATTTGTTAAGTTCTTTTAAGCACATTACATGGTACCTGCAAGAAAACCTGAATATTTGTTGTGACTGTTCTGTATTACATTTTGGTAAGCATTTTGCAGGATGAGGGAATACAACCTTCCCTGCAAGCCCCTCAGTACATTCAGGAAGAGACGTAAATTTTTGAATACTTAAGCGAGCAGGCAGAAGAGTAAGTGAAGAGGTCTCACATGAAAACCAGCACTACAACTGGACATTTGGAGATTGGTAATTTGAAAATATGAATTAAATTATGTGCTGCAGAAATTTAAAAATTGCTGACTAATGAAAGTGGATCGAAACTGCAGTGGATCACAAATATTAAAAGGAGATGACTAACTATATTGTGTATCAATTAGTTATCAACAGAGATTGTAGCCACTAATTTTTATTTAAGTTGCAATTTATTTTAAATTACAGCATTTCTCCCAGTAAAATAAATAATGAAAGCAAACTGATATTGAATAAGCACAACCATATAATAACTGGAACTTCTAAGCTATGTCCACATTTTAGTTGCTTACTACCACTTCAAGATCCTATCTTTGCTTAATCTTATAAATAGAGATGAATTTTTCTCATATTTTGATAGTAGGACTTTCTGTTGTTCATGAAACCAGGACTTTGAGGCTAAAAATCCCATAATCTTTTCTCCTCATCTTTGTATAAGACCTATTCAAGAGTACAAATGCTGGCAGCATTGTTTACAGTAGCATCAGGTAATCAAAAATGGTACCAATATCTAATAAAAGTAAGATGGGCCTTTGAAATTGTTTGAATAGAACTACTGGCATAGTGACCAAATTGGCTCCTAGTCCTAGCAAAGGAGAGATTAAGTCTTTAAAGGCAATAGGATAACTTTTGCTCTCCCAGAGTAAACAGCAGATTTACTCAGGGAATAAGCAACAAAGTGTCCCTCGCTGCATATATTATTATGTAGAAGTTTACTACTAAAACTTCAGAACTTTTCTTCCCTGAATGTACTTTAAGTACTTTCTCATATACAAAATTTATTAAATGAGACCTCAGAATTTACAGTAAGGCCAAGAGGGAAAACCTAAGAAAAACAATAAAACTCAGCTTTTTAGCTAAAGAAAGATTCACATAAGGGGAGTCTGGAGTTTACATATGCATTTCACCTCTTCTGAGGAATATTAATAGTCACTTTAAATAACAATTTGCATGTACTTTGCAGAAATACAATGCAAACTACACTACCCTATGTGAGATTGCCTGTGTAAGAGAAACCATAACCACTTGGTATACTATAAAGGAAATTGCTGATATCTGCCCAAGCACAAAAATAATAGTTGTGCTGCTCTACACATCTCTAAATGCTGAATATTATATCAGTGATATTACACTACTCCCATCTATGCTGTATATATCTGGAGGTTACAATTGCAACAGTTTCTGTTTGTACTTAAAACATAAAGATGTATTTCTAAAGAAAAATAGGAAACACTGCCCTCTTAAGGCCTTCTGTTTCCTACAGTGAGACCAAACATCATATTTAGACTCCATAAATCTTGTCTGTATTTTAAAACTATTCTAGCTATGTTAAAGAGTTTAATTGCAAGACTCTTTAGCTGCAATAAATAAAAATGGGAGGAGTAGATACTTAAAGCAAAATGAAAGGTATTTAAAACCTTTTAGTAATACAGCTGAAGTTGAATAGCCAAATTCCATAGCAGCAGTGGACTGTGGGGAATCATCTCACCTTCCAAGTGATGGTCTGTACAGCAGCAACACCTTCAGTAGAGCAGCAAGAATACTATTACTGCCATTTTGTTGTATAGAGTCTCTACTCTGTTGAATTAGCATAAAGAGATTTGCAGTAAGGATGCTGCAGACCCTGTGCAACAGCTTCACAACTAACAAACTACTTAAGCTGTAACAGCTGTTCGTGTGTACATGTGCATATATATGTCTGTCACAGTGAGAGAATATGCATGAGGGAATGCAAGTACAGGCATGGAATGTTTATCATAAATGCGATCTCTGCTCCATGATATTCAAATGACATTTTAGTTTCCTGTAATCTCGTCTGAAACCTATGTACACTGAGGCCCCTACTAAATCTTCAAAATTATTCATCACGCTTTCAGAGCATATTCAGCTAAAAATTAAGGGCAAAACTCGATGTTTTGAGTAGACAAAACTCATTTACAGAAGTGAAAGAGGTTTAAGGTCTGATACTACCACAGGAATTGATAGGAATTTATGCTCATATGATAATAAGAAAAGAAGTAAATAAAAAGAAACCTTTCCCCATCTATAAGGGAATTTCTAGGTTCAGTCTACAGTAATGGTATCTAAAATACATAGAAAAACTCTACTGAGAGATGTGTGAAACTATTAGTAATGATTGTAATTCTTCTGCCTTCTTGAGAGCACAACACTTCAGTACATTAAAATTAAACCCATTTCACATCCCTAAGAACATGCTTATTAAGGATTCGTTTAAATATGGGGGCCCTCCTGAAGCTGACTGTAGGAGACAATGCGTGTCAGTCTAAATGTGAAGAGTGTTTTTCTCATCAGACTACTGATTTCAGTCCTGGGGCTTACTATCAGTTATTACTACTATCAGGTTTTCCATAAAAAGAAAAGCTGTGGTTCTCCAAAATCAGCACAATCAATTAGGATTGAATATGGCTAAGTGATCAGTTCAGTTCTGTAATTCCGAGCCTTTGTGACCCTCTAAAAGCATGAACTACCATTATATGTGAAAGTAAATGTGGAAAATTAAATCTAGGACAACAGTGGTAAACAAAGCACTATGTATTTTTGAGAGACATTAATTAGCGGTGTTGCTCTCTTAGATCTCTAATGGCTTCCTAATGGCACGTTTTTATCACTTCATCAGTTGAGAGGTCCCCTCTAATAATGGCACCTGTCTGCTGCAGTAATGTTAAATATAATGAAGGAAAAAATGCTACAGTCCATTCCAAAATAATGGAGAAAACAAATGTATTGTCTACTCTCAAATGGTAGCTATCCACACCTTAATGAAGTAGACTTTTCAGTCTTCTTTACACTCAAAAGACTGATGACTCTTAATATCTCTGTTTTAAAGAGTGGAAGGGAACTGTTTTAATTCAGGACAGCTGTTGAGTGTTTTGTATTACGCTTTCCTTTGGATAATGCCACAACACCTCTTCAAAGATCAACAGTTCTTACAGAAGATTGCACCTCATTAGCAGGCAACCTCTTCCATAGATAATGCAGAATCAGAATAAAAAGCCTTTAGGAACTGACACAAATTTCTTTATTTATTTGGACCTAATCTTGTTAATATTAGTTAGCAGTCTGTCTTTTCTATTGTCTATTTAAGTCTTAGGGAAACTTTGTTAAAATGAAAACACTGTTCTTTAAGAAAGCGTAGCAGCTTTTAACTGTATATGAATTGATACAGAAATAGATGATGTATAAATGAAAATTTTACACAAGGAAAGGCAATGCTCAGGAGATTAATAGCAACAGGTTCTAGAAGGTTGGTTACATAAAAATAATATATAATAATACAATTAATTAGCATCGTACAGTAAAAGACTATAACATTTAGAGATCTATTTATCTATCTATATATTTTTTTTTTCTTGTAAGTGAAGCTGAAATAAGAGAATACTGGGAAAGTAGTCATGTAGTCCTCCTAATTATGCACTAAGAAATATTAAGTGGTCAAACAGAGCACTGTATAAATATCAGACTATTTTTTAAACGACTTTCCTAAAGAGTTCTATTTGAACTGTTAATACATTAATACATTCCTGATTACAGAGCTCAAAGGCACTGTTGTCCAACATCAAGAAATCTGAGGGCACCTATGTAACAGAGGAAAACAGCAAATAACAAAATTAAAAAAAAAAAAAAAAAAAAAAGCTTGCTCATTTCTGAGACATAAAACAGTGGGACAGCTATTCCAATAATAAACAATATTCTGTGTGGTTTATATACTAGGATACAGCAACCAGGCAAGTCAGGGTTTTATAGATTTAAACCAGGAAACAGTTATGACAAGAACTGAATGTTATGTGCAGTTAAAGTCAAGAGTGCAGATGAAGCAAAGCAGAGAGCTACACAAATGCCTCCTGGGGAAAGCTGCAATAGCAAGAACTTTTGGTCAATAGATTTTTGGACAGCAATAAATAGAAACAAAATACATAATGATCTGCACAACCAGAGGCAAAGGAAATGAAAAGTAGAATTCTCTCTTTTATCAGGTAGTTCTTTAGGGGAAAAAATGTGAAAAATCACAAAGAAACCTAAGTATTTTTCTGACGAAGTGTTTTGAAGTTAGTGTTTGTTTGAGGCATTAAAAGGAAACAAGACCCCCTTCTGGCCAAAACAAAACAAAACTAGGCAACAAAACTGGAGAAAAAAATAAGTAAAAAGTTTAAGGAAGTATAATTTTAAACTTTACCAAAACAATTTTCTATTTCTCCAGAAGGTCATTTTTTTTACAGGACAACAGAATAACCATTCTGACAATTGCCTTTGCCTCCATTCTTTCTACACCACTAAGAAAAAGTGAAAACATTGAAAGTAACCAGTAAAAAAGAACATTAACTTACCATACCAAACTTATTCTTCACTTTTGTCAGTTAAAAAGAGAGCATAATTTTGTATTACAAAACATACAGCTTACCTTCGCACCCAATTCATTATATTGCAACTTCAAAGCTGTAAGCCTTTCATCCAGTTCCTTTGGGTTCTCTGTCTGCTGCTTTTGAACAATCTGCCTCCCAGTTTTTATCACTGTTTCCACTTCGGACTTCACCTCACTCAGGCTTTTATATAATTTCTAATCAAACAGAAATATGAAAGAGAAACACCTCTATTAAAGTAAGCAAAAAAGACAAGACTATTGAAGCTATTACAAAGATGCACTAGAATTCTTTGTACTGTTCGCTGCATAAAAACATCATTACACATGACTGAGCACCATTCACTCCTATCTGAAAACTAGAAGAGCTGAGAGTGCTCAGCAGATACCACGTATCTGACCTAAGGGTGGAGAAAACTCACCCTGAGTGTGTATGTATAAAGTATATACAGAAGTTTATGAGAAAAATCCATCCCTTTTCCTAATTTTTTTTCAGAAATTAAATTACAAGATTCAGAACTGCCTGTCTTTACTAATACTGACCCAGCACCCACCAAGGTCAATACAGAAGGAATACGAGGTTCTCCAGTTGTGGAGCAGAAACACCCTGCAGCCCAGGAGAGGCCCATGGAGAAGAAGGCTGTCCCCTTGCAGCCCACAGGCACCATGCAGAGCAGATCTCCGTGTGCAGCATGAAAGTTATGGGGCTGAAAAAGCTAACTGCTTAGTGAAACTAATTAGTACAGGGCTTCTAATTATCATGCTGTTCTTATAAAACTATGAATTCAAGGGCAATTGCATTTAAGTAAAACCCATTAAATAACGAAACAGCACCAACTTGTTCCATGCTTATTTTTTAATTTCAATTCTTACATCCTCTGAAAGAGGATAAGTGAGAAAAACTGTCTTCAGGCATGCTGAAGTGTGAGAAACAAACAAACAAACAAACAACGCTGCAAATATATGATTGCTCTGATATTTGCTGTTAAAATCTCCATTTTACTATTGTCATCACAATGTTCAACTTTATCTCTACTTCCTGTCAAAGACAAAAGGGTATTAACGTGATTAATACAGATGTTTTTCATATTCTTTAGGACATATTCAGGTCTTTTACTCTTGTACCATAATAAGTCACGGCAAGACAACTCATGAAAGCTGTACTGGGAGTAACCAGGGTTTTCTGTATGTTTTCCATTTCCCGACTAGAATAAATTCAATGCACTGCAACACTCTTGGTCATATTATGGAGTTCCATGACTGTAGCACATTGTGGGAAATACAGGCCACCCGGAAAGAGAAACTCATATGCAGTATTGGAAGGGGGGGGTTAGAAAATGTCCCCGAATTGTATTTTGATGTAGTGAAAGTTCATAGCCACTGTTCATTGAAATAGAATGTTTTCCTAATCTTATTATTTTTTATTTTTTATTTTTTTTACAATTTAGTGATTGATACTTCTTTTTTCATCTTAAATTTCAGGCAACATTCTATAATCTTTAGCTTAGTCCATATAAACTTAAATTTTCAAAGATCTTCATTTGTGAATGCACCCCATGTTTCTTTGCCATGGCAGAAGAAGACAACACCGTGTTACTTTAAGATTGTTAAAGCTATTTCACCACCCAACGATAGCCTGGCAAAATTTCAAAGTGAACAGTTTTAAGTGTATAAATGTTCTTCTAATTTCATTTCCATTTTAGTTATTTGAACAAGAAGGATAAATCTCTTCTCTCTGTCCTTCCTCACTTCTAACCTCCACTCTCCAACCCTCCTGAAAATTGTCCATTACCTAAAATGGTTCCTATAACTTTTGTTGCATAACTTTCCTCTTATTT
>JAOWBP010000001.1:96509787-96525140 GCA_028571105.1 Tragopan temminckii | reverse complement strand
TGTTTTTTCTTCTGCAGAATCAGTGTACAACCAAGTCATTAAAAGAAAAATATCAGCCTTATTGGCTCACCATAAATTAAGCTTAAAAACAAACAATTAGTGTTGGCTAGTACAGTATGATAGAAAAGAATTCACATACTGCACACCAATGCAACATACTTCAGATAAATATACATATTTTTATGTTGAAATAATTAAAAAATGAGAATCTGATATTAGCAGACTTGCTGGAAAAGTACTTCTGAGAGCAATTACCTTATGAAATAAAGGCCAGGTATTTCTCTACAAGGAAAGTTGTTTCAGGCCATTACTCTGGCACAAAAAAGTGATTTTAGATTTAACGTTTTTCTTTCTATGGTATTCCAGTATAAACAAACAAACAAGAATCTAACTATAAATGTAAACATACACACATACACTTATCTTATGCTCAAGTAACTGGTGAAATATGAAAACCGTAATCAAAAGTATTATACTTAGTTATGCAAATGAAGAAAAGTAGTAATATTTTTTTTATGTCTTGGAAGTCGGAACTGCATATAGAAGGAAGAAGCAAGTCTAACTGTTATTAAAATATATTACATCACAACTCATATTTCAACTGTTTTCTTCTGCATCTTATCAATTAATCCGTTGTATTATCTAGTTTACTTTGGTCAACCTCAGAATGAATCAGGAAAGCCTACAATTGGACAATTCTCATCTGAAAAGGTCAGAACAGCGCAATACAGATAAGTAACAGGTATTATGGGATATTGCACGGAAATTGTTGTCTTATGCTTTTTTTTGCTTGTTTGTTTGTTTTAATTGCCCTGCAGGAGAGAGAAGAAACATTACCAACCCTGACCTCAAAATATGGAATTAGAGGGGAAAAAAATATTATGGAAAAACTTGAAAGATAAGTAGTACAGATTATATAATGAAAAGATTTTCTGCACTTGCCACTGCTGTTCACAGCCTTAGCAGAAAGATTAAATCAGTCCTGAATACAAGACAATTCGTAACACCTGCCTGTGATGCCCTTGTTCACGCAATTTTGACATGATCATTTATTTCATTTTTATGAATTTTCGACTCACAAACTCATTCAACAGATTTCTTCTAAATGTCCATACAAAACAACTAAGTTTCATTTCTAACATTCCCATCTCTGCTCTCCTCAGTAGTTCCTGTCCATTTTGTAAAATCTTTGCAGCAAAAACGGCTGTCATTTCTCAATCACAACACAGTGTAGTATATGTAACTAATGAATGCAACTGTAATTAAATTATCCTGTCCTACAGGTAAAGATGTTCATTTTCCATCACTGTTTGACATTCTTCTCAGGTAGATCATTAATTTGTATCTATCTATCTTTATATGCATACATACATATATATATAAATAATCATATTTAGAAGACCAAATGCGTAGTGTCATTAGAAGTACTTGCAGATGAAAACAAATAAACAAACAACACAGACTTGGTGTTATAGCCAATTGGAAAACCCTACCTATCTTGAATCAGAGAAAGGGCAAAAAACCAACATCACTATTTGTCTCACTTGAAAATTGAGAGAATGTCACAAACCTATCTGCAAACTCGTGCTTCTAGAACAGCACCTGGAAAAAATGCTAACAAGGCATACAAACAAACTCTGTAACAATATTTGCAAAGGAAGTCTTGATAGCATGATCAATGTTGAAGAAACTACTCCAGGAAAATAGCTAACAGTTCCAATTTATCTAGTATCACAAATTACAATAAATTTTGAAAACGTTCAATTAAACATTAGGGAAATTCCTTTCCCATGTGAAGGATATCATTTTCCAGCCCAGAACTGCAGAAAACCTCTTGTCTCTTTTGTCTGACCTTAAGAAATAAGAAATACGTTGACTGTAATTTCATGAATGTGACACAATCACAAGAGATGTGTATTATACTGCACGTCATCCTCCAAAATGTCTTAATTTCACACTGGTTGACAACATTGTATTTTATACTGATTATATAGAAACCTATTAATACAATATTGTGTTAATCCAGTCAATACTGACTATGCTGGCATGACAGCATACTAGTAAATTCTCAAAAGAACTTACTGAATAATGTTTAAATACTAGTTTCTAATTTGTTTTTAGCCTCATCTTTTACATGTGACTGAACAAAGTAATTCTCAACATTTATACAGCAGAGTAGATGAAAATACATTTAACATTAAACATTTTACTTTGTAAATAACTGCGCTGTCTTCATCTCACAACTCAAGTCTGAAGATAATTATGTATGGCATTACTTTCATCAAGTAATACACCGTTGAGTTAAAAACCTCTGGCATTATAGTATCATATAAATTTGTTTGACCATAGCATGATGATATTTTAATAACAGACTAATAACCATTGTTACACAGAAAGCAATGTGTACTACTAATCATTACCGAAGTGAAATTATTCAAGGAGTTTATTGGAAAGACAATATCTGGTATTTTTGTTTTCCTGAGAAACACAGTGTCCACTCATTTTCTACGTTGCATTTTACTTATGTCTACAGGGACAACAACAGACAAGTTATTTGTCACATTCAGGTGAGAAATAATTATATTTTCTTTCCCACAATACCAAAAAAAGTCATCTCTCAGACTAAAGAGCAACACAATGTGTAGATTCTCCTCCCCACCAGAAGTTAATAACAAAGCTACAAATAATTATCTTGAAAATACTTTGTCACATAAATTTAATATTTTCAGTTCAGATTTATTTTTTCTTGTCAGCTACAGAGTACTTGTATTGACAGCTAGCAAGTTCCTATGATGATTTCCTTCCTTGTATTTTCTCAGTATATTTAGAGAAATGAAAGAGACCACAGTAGGGATAATGAGATTAGATCAAGCATACAAACAAATCTGTTATATTCTTTTAGTCCTAACCTCAATCCAGCTTTTAATTTTTTCCTTTTTCTTTTTCAAATCGTTACAGCCTGAGGAATCTGAACTGATTTATTTGGATGGTTGTTGTAGATCGTTTTATCTGAATACAGCATCTTTAGCTGCCCTCATAGTGAAACAGTAAGGAGAAACTGTCGGGTAGTAGTGACTCTCAAGCATTAAATTCACAGTGCCACATGGTGGTGTAAGAAGTACATGGAATTTACATTCAAAACTGATCCAAAAAAGTTAAGTAGCACATATTTAACTCTGAAGACTCCTTTTTCTTTCTGTCAGCTTTCTGAATAAATCGATCATTTAATTTAAAAAGAGGAGCTAAGCATAATTCCATTTTCTCAGATTAACTGCTGATCAGCTCAACCAAAGATTATTCTTCCTATCAAAGTTCTCCATTGATCTGAATTTTTGAACCAAACAAGAAGATACATAAAGCTTCCAATCTTTAACAGGTTTATTATTATTATTATTATTATTATTATTATTAATTCTCCCAGATGCTCTTTTAGAAATATTAGACGTACTGCTGAACAGTTTGCTAAATCTCTTAGCAAGGATAAACGGACCTCTGCCCAGAAATCAGCATAACTGACTGAAAGATTCCCATTCCAGCTGTGTAGACAATATTGTAGGATGCCTTATACTGATCTGCTGTTCTCAACTCCACAAGAGAGCTGCGCCAGCAGATGCTTCATAGGAGATGCCACCAGCTAGCAGAACCAGTCACTAATTGAACAGCTCAGAATATTTACCTGTGTAAACTTGATTGTATCTTCCCTTTTCCCCTAAGGATTTTATAGAACTTCACAACCGAACTTCAAAGATCTTCAATATTTGCATTAAATTTGTTCACTTGTTAATTAAGTATTTTTCATTAGGTTCTACTTGCATCTTAAAATAAAAACATGAAAGACAAAACGACAGCAGCTTCTATGCTGCTTTTCCCCACAGTGGGTATAATATAATCAGGTGAATTCAACATCAGACAACAAAATCTCAAGAATAAAAGCAAGTTCTGCAAAAGCAATCAGCTGAAATTATCCCATGACAAAGTGAGCTAATTTAGGGTGGTTGAGTTTTATGTTGCTTCAGTTGTTGAAGTTCTGAATTAATTCCTTTGACACAGCCTGTGATCACTGTCAATTTTGTATTTGAAGATGTACACAAACCAGATGCATCTGTGGCACATATGAACTGAAAAGCAATAAAATGTATAGGGGTTCAAATGCACCAAAAAAAGCACACTTTCACATCAAGTTTCTCCTGCGTACTGGAGATAAATAAAAACCAGATGAGAAATTAAACCCATACATATTTACAAAGAAAAAATGTTGCTTTGCATCCTACTTCATGTAAAAATAATATACATTATTCACTTTATTATTCACTTTTCAAGGAAGAAATAAAATAATTTCAGAAGTTCAACTGTTAACTAATATAGCTTAGGATTCAAAGTGGAAAAATATGTTGCCTAATTCCATTTTTACACTAATGTAAGTTAGAAGAAAAAAAAATTAGAATCATTTTCCAAATGAAGCAATACAAATACAACCCTGTTCTCTAAATATCACTTTTTTCTTTATACAAACACACATAAAAATACCTGTGTGTATTTAAAAACATACACAAACCAGAAATGCAAGTTAAAGGTACAGCTATCTACGTTTTAATTCAAAAGACATGGAAACTTTTACTTCTAAGGGAGATAAGATTTTCAAGGCTATGTATGTTCAGCTCAGAATATAAATACAATAATCTATGAACAAGACACCTATATTTTACAATGATTTTAAACTCTGCAGGTAGGCTAGAAAGAACGCCTTATCTAACAATCATTTTAAAACATCTGTTTTCAATTTTCCTGTCTTCCTTTTTTTTTTTTTTTTTTGTAATCTATCCTCCTAAATTTAGGTGGAATGTACTGAAAAGTTTCTGATATAATATTGTAGTCTTTTCTTATATATACCAGAGTTATTTGATTTTATTTAAAGTTATATTCTTACCATTTTAATACTGCTATGAAGCAGATGTGATAGAGCAAACAATGAAAGAGTGAAAATGAGAATTAGATGGAAAATTTTACTTCAGATGCTCAACAAACCATTTATAAAGGAATACCAAAAGCTAATTTTTTCAACTTATGTGAGCTGTAAAAACTGAAGTACAGGCACATCAATGTGCACATTATAACATAAGTAATAATGTTGTCCATGCTTCAATAATTTAGCAACAATTCCTAAGCCATGTAATCAATTTAGTACAAGAGGCATCTAAGAGTACTGAAGATGAGGGGTTACCTCATCAGGGATGGGAAGTGGATTTTAGAGTCACAGTGTTTACCTTGGCAATTTTAAAGTTACCTCATAGTCCTCCACGATATTTATAATTCTTTACATCTTCTGGACAGGTATAGAAAATAAACCAGAAGGAAAATACACATTTATTAAGAGAAATTGCTTGACCTTCTCAAAGTAATCTTACTTAAAATTTACTTGCACATTCAAACTGATCATGTTGCCATTTCCCTGATAGTATGAGGCTGTGGGACAAACAAATACTCTTTGGTTTACTGAGTAAACTGGTAAGCACATAATTTCAACCCATATATAACTTACCTGCGCTTCCTGAGGCACTTGTGCTGCATCAACTCTGTCTGCGGTGTAGGCTGTCAGCTGTTTGTCTATAGCAGCAAGAGACTCTTGAATTAAGCGGAGGGTTTTGTCAGTCTCCTGGGCAGATTGAATACTCTGTTCAAGACTCTTTTGTCTTCTCACAGCCTAAAAACAATGACAACGTTATTAATACTAGCAATAGTAATGTGCATAATACATTTTTTCACTTTCTTTTTCTTTTCCAAAAATGCAAGCTAAGAATCAAAAGTTCTCCTGACTTGTACTCATCCACCTTTTTATAAGATAAGTTCCGCATCTTTTTGCCACTCATTCAGTTCTTTTTATTAAGAAACAAACACAAAAAAACCCATCCCAGACTACATAGGCAAGTTCTAAAAAATGCAGGACCCTGCACGGAGGATTTCTATAATGAATGGAAATTAGAAAAACTGTATAATAAAACCATCCTGATAGTTCAGCCTTTCATTCTGAGGCATTAGCAGTCCTCCTGATCTTATTATATAGTTCAAGAGATTTTGTTTACTGAGAATAGGGTACAATCCCATCTGCAATAATCCACTTCAGTAAGTGAGAGGGATAAAAGCTCTCTTGAGAAGGAGCTCTCACATACAAAGTATAAATAGCTTTCTGGAACACAGGCAATATCTACTCAGAAAAAAAAAAAAAAAAAAAAAAGATGGATTCTTACCTCATCTGAGGGCTTCCCCAATCTATTATCATTCTAACCATGTTCTCTTTCAGTCTAAGAAGTTGACTCTAGCTTGTACCCCACCATCAGCATCTATATTCACCTTTTATACAACTGTTTTGTTTTTTTTTTCTGCTTTTTGAAAAGGACACTTTCTTTTCAAAGAGGTCCTTTCATGGTTTACCAGTTTACCAAGTCAGAAGAATAAATTAACCTTTCAACTTATCTTTAAAACACATCCGTATTTAAACACTGGACATAAATTTGTTAGCATTAACTATTATTTGTAACAGTTTAATGTAATTATCAGGTAACAAATAACCTGTTGCTTTCTATCATCTGTTGTTGTGTTCAACTGCTCTCTCATATTTTACCTAGACCTAAACCTAGCAGAATTTCTGCTTTATACAAAGCACGAAATCAACAATTTCAAATCCAATACAATTTCTCTCTGTATAGCCAAATTGCTGACAACAGAATAAAGTGACAGTCTTTCTCGTGACATGAATTAAAGAATGAGAGGAGAGGAAAATACTCTTCAAGAAACTTCCTAGGTGTTCTGCCATCTTTCAAGTGAATCCACACTTCTCCTCAGTGGTGAGACAGCTATACTTCAATTTGAATTCACTGGTATTACAAAAATCTTTCCTTGAACAATAATATTTCTCAGCAATTCAGCCAAAGATCTTGATATATCTGTTTCTCATGTAGCTCAGATTCTCTTACAGAGCTTCACATTTTATAAATAAAGGTTGCTTCCTGTGAGTATTCTTGCTAGCTATTGGTATCAAGGAATGGGCCAACCAGTATTTACTATATTTGTGTTGTAAGCTGCTTTGTGCTATTTCAGAACAGCTGATCAGATAATCTTGTATCGCTGCCAGTCCCAGGATCCTTTTGTGGAATGGAGCAGCATTACATGCTGGACTAATGCTGTCACTATTAATGGAAGCACCTGAGCCACTAAGGTGTTAGTGCCCAACTAAATTAACCACTGACCAGAGTTACTTCCCAGCACAGAACTAAGGCTGGCTATTTAAATGACTTTTACTTTCCTCTGCTCTGAGATTTTACATCACAATATTATTGGCCTGTTCAAAGCAGCGGGTTTAAAAAACACAGCTTCAACTTACTCTGCCAGTCCTTACTAGTGATTTGCAAAACTGACTAATACAAAGTCATGCTGTGTCTTTCCGTTACTGTCAGTTTACTGAAGACTGAAGATACACTAGATCAGAGACAGGCTAAATAGTTTTGTATGGCCCATGGGTGAGGGCATCTGCCCTTGAAACACAAAAATCTACCACACCTCCAGTGTGCATTTACCAATCTCTTCCGCTTTGGTGGAAGTAACCATCTGTCCATTTGTACAGAGGGCTGTACTGTTCCGAAGTTCATAGAAGCTCATCATTTAACGTAAGATAACGAGAATGTTTCAAGTGACTCAATAACTTAATCCTGTTCACTGAATAAGTCCCTGGCATTATCACTGGCATTGCAGAACCCTTATCAATTCAATCCAGAGAGATGCAACAACATGGAGGAGTTTCTTCTTTCTTTTTTAGTAGAAAGGCGGTATGCATTACAGGGCTTTTCAAACAGGAGTAGGCATAAAACACACCTATGAAGTTAGACTGAGTTTGAAATTTATCCTTAAAACTCCCTTAAGTGTTTTTATATGCTTATCTATATGTGCACTTTTTCATAAGGAATATGAAAATTAAGATTGTTTATATATACACATATTTTAGATTTAAATTTGTTTTCATTTATTCTGATCAATTATTCTTTATTTTAGTGGAAGAGCACTGGTTTTTCTTTAGTCTGAGGGAGAAATACACCATTTAATGCTGCAGTTTTTAAACAGATCTGAGGACATAATAGGAAGCTCTAAGATCTGTTATCAGATTATAGTCAATATAGCAGGAGGCTTTAGTCTCTAAGGGAAAGTGTCTGACAGTTAATAGTCGAACAGAAAATCTCAGGGAAACAACCGTCTAGTTATTTCTAAGCTACTGAAATGTTGACAGCACTCAAGGAAAATAAAAACATGGAAAAAATATTGTGCTAGAAAGGGAAAAAACAGCAGTTATGAACTGAAATGTTTAACAAAGCTTGCACTGTTTCTTATGGATTTTTGTGACTGAGACGTATTACAGTCTCTCTCTACTTTTTTCATCAATTGTTAATATATTAATGTACAGTTTTCTCGCATTCAAAGCATTCATTTTGAGCCCAGAATTTCTTTTACACTGCTCAAGCTAGAACTAACTCTTCTGCAAATTCCAGTAATATTTCACAGTGTGTTTTTAAAATAAGCCTGTAAAAATATTCGACCTTACAATCCCATAGTGATATTCATCTTTGATTAGATGTAGTTCAAAAGTGCAAATTAAACCAATGAAGACTTCTTCAGGTGCAGTCTATGCCTCAGAGCTTGTAAAAGAAGCTCTCTTCAAAGCAATCATCTGGATATGGGGAATGAAGAATTCTTTTCTCCTATTGAGAGGAGAACAAAACAGGAAAACTGCAACAAATGATGACTGTGGTATTTGAAAGATAAGTGTTATGCTGAGGGGAGTTCTAAAAGAAATTAAGAGACAATCCCGAAGAATAAAAATTGAATGTAGCCCACATGAAAAATAACATTTTATACAGTTTTTTGCAAGCATGGTCTTGAGAATATCTAAGCTGATGTTTCTGGTGTTTGTTGGACAGGATGTAAATCACTTCCAACATTACAGGAGATGACAGCCACCTGCAAAAGTTCTTCAGGCAATTGTGTTTTGTAGATCCAATATATATATATATGTATTTGTAAGTGAATCAATCCTTGAAAAGTAGACAGAGCGTATGTCACTTATCAGCCAGACAGAGATGTTCAAAAATAAACTAAACATACTCCCTGTTAACCAAATAAGATAAGACATACAAACATATAACCTTGATCAGCTTTTAAAAATGAATCGTAGCAGCCATGCAACTTAATTTATATAGTAGAGGTTTGGTTTAATTGCTCTATTAATAGTGAATAAATATTTCACCGACCAGCTTCTATGCATATGAACATACTGTCTTGGTAATTACCTGGATAATTATCTAAATAAAATAAATAACCACATTCACTTAGCCTACTAGCCAGCTGAAGTGACCTTGAACACAAGCTGAAGAGTGTTGTTAATTGCCAGCAGTATTCGTATGGAAGGAGAATGCATGCCATTTGAATTTCAACAGGGCTACACGAACAATACAGAAAATTCAGTGTCAGGAATCTATGGGACAAAGCACGCAAGACTTGAGTTTAAAAATTAATAAAACATTTTGTTGAATAAATGATATTCATGTGATAAAGAAACAGCGTGACTGAATCATTTGCAACTGAAATAGCTTCTTTATTCTCTTCTATTTGTTTACAGATCTCAACATGAGCATTTGATTTCTGAACACCAGAGTAGCTTTGCAAGAACTGGGAGGCTTTCTTCCTCTCCTCCATTTTTATTATTTCAACTGGAAAGCAATGACCTGGACAGGCTTGAGAGGCGGGCCTCTCAAACCTCATGAAGTCTAACAAGGCCAAGTGCAAGGTCCTGCAGCTTGGTCAGGGCAATGCCAAGCACAAATACAGGTTGGGCAGAGAATGGCATGAGTGCAGCCCTAAGGAGAAGGATTTGGGTGTGCTGACTGATGAGAGATTCAACATGAGCCAGCAACGTGTGCTCGCAGCCCAGAAGGCCAACCATAACCTGGGTTGTATCAAGAGAAGAGTGACCAGCAGGACAAGAGCGGTGATTCTGCCCCTCTACTCTGCTCTTGTGAGACCTCACCTAGAGCACTGCGTCCAGTTCTACAGCCTCCAGCACAAGAAGGGTATGGAGTTGTTGGAGCCGGTCTGGAAGAGGGCCATGAAGATGATCAGAGGGCTGGAGCACCTCCCCTACAAGTACAGGCTGAGAGAGCTATCTCATAATTTTATCTTAGATTTCTTTCTCGGAATATTCTCTAGCCTTGGAATTCCAAAAGTAGAAGGTCATCGGAATGGCACTCCATCTGGTAGGCCTTCCACACAGAAAACCTCCAGGAAGGATTCAAACAACGCAAACGGTACCTTCACTGGCTCACTCAGCCACAGTTCCCCATGTTTTTCATTAAAAAGATTTTCAATCTTCAGCCTGGAGAAGAGAAGGCTCCGGGGGGACCTTATAGCAGCCTCCCAGTACCTGAAGGGGGACTCCAGGAAAGCTGGGGAAAGACTTTTTGTAAGGGCAGGTAGCAACAGAATGAGGGGAAATGGCATTAAACTGGAAGAGGGCAGATTTAGACTAAACACCAGGAAGAAGTTCTTTACTGTGAGGGTGGTGAGGCACTGGAACATGTTGCCCAGAGAGATTGTGAATGCCCCCTCCCTGGAAGCATTCAAGGCTAGGTTGGATGGGGCTTTGAGCAACCTGTTCTAGAGGGAGCTGTCCCTGCCTATAGGAGAGGGGGTGGAACTAGATGATCTTAAAGGTGCCTTCCAACCAAAACCATTTTATGATTCTATGAATACAACTCTAACATATTTTGTCTATATACTTATCAAAATAATCTCCAAAAGTCTATTTCACAGTACTTATTGTACTTTTCAAAGTAAACCTCTGCAGGTAGCAAAAGTTTTTAGACTGTGCAAGTCTATAAGCAATACTATGTGAAAGTCCTGTTTTCAGGCACTGGAAACATCTCATCCATCTCTCTCCTCCATGGCACAAATCACATCCCCAGCTCCCCAGCTCCCTGTGCAACCATCTTACATCTGAGTAGAGGATATTAAGTGCCTTCAGGTAAACTCCATTGGACTCCCTGTCAAGGTACAGAGGCCCCAGGTGAAATCATAGCTTTGGGTATTTATCTAATTTAAAAAAAAAAAAGAAAAGCTGTGGTTATATCATTTTTACTGTTGTTTATTGTCAGGCACTGGAAGTCCTCTGTCTGCTAGGGGCTTCCTCTTTCTAAGTCAGGAAAAAAACAGACAATAAGAAGCAGAATCCAGGGAAAATATCTGCATTCAGTTAGGTATTCATGAAAAAAGGAGGGGAGGGGAGGACAAGTATACAGGAAGTAATGTTACTTTTTCACTTAAGACACTGTCCAGCAACATAGGATATGAATGCAAAGGTAACCAGGCACTTTCCTTCAGCTACTCTTGTGTCCTGGTTTTATCAGTATTCCACATCAAGTGAGCAAACAGCTATATGATGCTTTGCTACCTATTGGAGTTAACCTACCACACATATATAACTGGTCCACCTCTAAAATAAGTCAATGTTTGTGCCTTTTTTAGGAAGTAAAGTAACTTTTTTTTTAATTATTTTTTTATTTTTTTAAATGGTGCTAGATAGTCAGCTATTTAAGGGGAGAAAAAGTCAACTACTAAGTATACCTCCTGCTGCAGTTCTTCCCATCGAGTATTGAACTTCTCAAGTTTCTCATTGATCAGTTCATCCAAGATTCCACCATCAGTTAAAGTCTGAGCTAGTTCCCGAATCTGATTGCGATTATCTTCTGGATGTCTCATTAAACGTTCCAAAGACTGAAACAAGTTGAAAAAATAGATTGTTCTCCTTTCTGTAAATAAAATTCTACAGAGCAATTGTAATTTCTCTTAAAATTTTAAATAAGAAACTTCACATTTCATGGACAATCAAAGTAGAAAGATAAGCCAAAAATATCACTGCCCTCCATCTTGAAAATAAATATTTTTCACTACTCATTACTGTAATCAAAGAACGCTTCTTTATAAAGCAACAAATCGGATGTTGCTTTATAAATGCTGTATTTTAAGCCTGTGTAATATGCCCACTGACAGTATCGGTGTACTTCATATAAAAAAACTGCTTCAGTAACTTGACAGATGACGCTCAATGGCAGAGAGGCATCACCAATGTAACGTTTTGTATTTTGATCCTCTGAAATTATTAACAGAATTTCTAAAAATTTGAAAGACTCCATGAATAAAAAAACAAAAACCAGAGTTGCAGTGCTAAAATGAAAATTTGCTTTCCCTTTTAACTTACTTGAGAGAGGATATTTTTTACACCATATATTTTATTATCACCAAATAAGGCATAATACAGCAAATTAATCTATTTCACTTAGGAGGATCTAAATTCAAACTGGTATTGTTTACATCAGCACTTACATCTAAAGACTCAGAAATCTCTTCTGCACCTCCCTGGATATTTTCAGTTGCCTTGAGTTTCAATTCCACCTCATTCAACCATTTATTTTCTGCATCCAAATATGACAATAATTCATGCCAACATGCCCAGACTTCCTGGTGGAGAAAAAAATGTTTATTGGGATTGAAGCTCAAAGCCAAATTTCACTTGTTAAAACATTGAAAAGACAGCATGTTTCATTCCCAAAACACTGCAATGTCTGATGGTTACAGTGCCCTATACAGTTGATTTTTTTTCCAGTATTTATGGATTCCAAATAAATATAGTATATAACCAAAACATTTTCATCAAATACAGCAAAAATATAATATGAAGAAGCTAACACTTCTGCAGGAAAAAAAACAAAAACAAAAACAAAAAAAACCCACCTTGAATATTTTCAGTTCCAAATACACAAGTTGTCAAATTTTTAAGGATTCATGTTAGAAGTTTGTCTTTATTACAAAACATAATTAAGCTGCTTAAATAGTCTGCACATTAATTACTTAAAGCACAAACTCATACAATATCTAAAAACAGAGATTTCAAAAATTCTGATCAAATCTTCACAGAAATTAATACTCATATAAATTTGTTCTGGTTACAGTTGTGATAGAGTTTATATTTCTTCCTAGTAGCTGGTATAGTGCTATGTTTTGGATTTGGGCTGTAAATGCTGGTGGTAACAATGCAATATTTTAGTTACTGCTGAGCAGTGCTTACACAAAGTCAAGGACCATTCTGCTTCTCAGGCTACCCTACCCGCAAGGGGCTGTGGGTGCACAAAGAGTTGGGAGGTGACAAAACTAGAACAGCTGACCCAGACTGGCCAAAGGGATGCCCCATACCATATCCTGTCATGCTCAACTATAAAACTGGGGGAGCTGGCAGAGGAGACTGTTGTTGCTTAGAAACTGGCTAAGCATCTGTCGACTAGCTAGTGGTGAGCAACTGTGTTGTGTATCAAATCTGTTTTTTTTCGCCATCACCCTCTTCTTTTATTTGCTATTAAACTGGCCTTATCTCAACTTACAAGTTTTCCCTCTTTAAAATTATTATTATTTTTACAATCCTTCCATCTCATTTTGTGATAAGGGGAGCAAAGAGCTGTGTGCTGTTTAGTTGCCTGACAGGTTAAACCATGATAAAATTATAGGTCATTTAAGTCCTAAAATACATATAATATATATTATATTTTACATTTACATTTACATTGTATTATTTAAAATATAACCCCTATTTTTTAGTATTTAACATTTTCCAGTACTTGAGGACACTTAAATAAGTAGATAAAAATGGCACTGAATGCATTTTTCCTTTTTTTCTGAGAAGAAAGTAGACTTATGGGAGTCCATAAGCCAAGATTCCTAGAGTACAATTCATTTCATCTAACCTTGGCCATAGCAAATTCAAGTGTTTGTAAAGGTTAGAAAGAGATATTACCATACAATAACATCATTAATAAGGGCAAACACAGTTCACCAGCTTAGATTAGAGACCTAATTTTCCAGAGTAAAATTTGGAGAAGATAAGTTTTACGTGACTGCATATTTGTCCTCTACAAAGTTAGCTAATGTGAGTTAGTTCACAACAAAATAAGCATATCTAAATCACCATGACCTCTGTGTAAAATAAAAACCGTTCTAGGGCAAGAAACTGTAATGGAACTGGGCCAAAATGGCAAGGTCAACTCAAAATGTGTGAGACACATTTAGATTGTAAGCAGGTCAAATGCTGTTCCTGTGCTGATATTACACCACCTGTACAGCTTCAGAGCCATTTAATCAAAACCCTCAGCAATGGAAGAATGAAGCCTAGAGGAGCTAGTGAAGACAACATCACCGGGTTGCTACAGAAGCCAGATGCTTGGCTTAATCTCAGAAAGGATAAGAAATCTGAGAAGTCATTACTGTCCATCATCTACCAACCATGCCTGTGATTTCTCTTTAGTTTTACTCTCCAGCACATATGATTCTCACTAAGATTTAGGTATATGGCTCACAAACATGTGGTATTTAGTATGTAACTCATACAGCCAGGAGTGCTTTAGGCTACTCATGGTCCCATACAATAATACACCTTCATTCTCTACCTCACTTCCACAGTTGGAATAACTATAAATACAAGCATTAACAAGACATCCAACCTCCAAAGTTTTGCACTTTCCATTCAGTCTGCTGCAGAGTCTCTGGTAGCTGGTAATTAGAACATCAAGCTCCTTTTTCAAAGCCTCGTTAGCTGCAGGTGGAGCCTTTGCTATGAAATTATTCACAGAATCAGTAATAAGCTTCACTTTCACTTCTTTCTGCATGGCCTCCTCCTTTGCTCTCTGTAAAATAAAAATCATAGTTCTGGTTTGAGAAAGAAGCAGATTTCAAATAACTCCTTCAGAATTGTCTCTGTCAGAAGAAAAAAAAAAAAACCAAAAACATCCAATACCTAATTAATTCCCAAAAGTTCTGGGAATTGAGGCTTGAAAGCACACAAGAAACTTGTTTTTATTTTTTTGGCAATATATCACAGAATTGCAGGAGTTGGAAGGGACCTCAACAGATCATCAAGTTTATCATCCCTGCTAAAGCACGCACCCTTGCTGTAAAATTCTTCCGTATGTTAGTTTGGAACTTCCCATGTTCAAGTTTTTGGCCATTACTTCTTGTCCTATTGCCATGTACCACCAAGAAGAGCCTGGTCTCATCCATCTTCTTCCCTCCTCCCTTTAGATATTCATAATCATTTATCTGATTTCTCCCCAGTCTTTTTTTCCTGAGGCTGAGCAGACCCAGGTTACTCAGTCTTTTTTTCATACAGGAGATGCTCCAGTCTCTTTATCATCTTTGTGGCCCTATGCTGGACTCCTTCTAAGAGATCACTGTCTTTTTTGAAATGGGGAGCTCAAAACCAGCCACAGTAG
>JAOWBP010000001.1:96491335-96509741 GCA_028571105.1 Tragopan temminckii | reverse complement strand
CACCTCCCTTGATCTGCTGGACACACTCTTATTAGTGCACCTCAGGATTCCGCTGGCGTTCCTTGCCACAAGGGCACACTGCTGGCTCACACCCAACCTGTCATCTACTGGAACACCCAGGTCCTTCTACGCAGAGCTCATCTCCTAACCCATACTGATGCATGTAGCTATTCCTTCTCAGGTACCAGGCTCTACACTTGTTCTTGTTAAACCTCACCTAAACCCTGCCCAACTCTCCAGTCTTTCCAGGTCTTGTTGAATGACACACAGCCTTCTGGTGTGTCAGTCACTCCTCCCACCTCTGTATCCCCAGCAAACTTGTTGAAGGTGGAGTCTATCCCTTCATCTAGGTAGTTGTTGTTGAACAAGATCAGACCCAGCACTGACCCCTGGGGAACACCACGAGTTATAGGTCTCCAGCCAGACTCAGCACTGCTGATGATAACCCTCTGAGCTCTGTCAGTCAGCCAGTTGTCAATCCATCTCACCATCCACTCATCTATCCCATATTTTCTAAGTTTCATAACAAAGATGGTGTGGGAGATGGTGTCAAATGCGTTGCATAAGTCTAGGTACACAACATCCATTGCTCTCCCCCCATCTATCCAGCCACTAATGACATTACAGAAAGCTATCAGGTAAAGTATGATTTCCCTTTGGTAAATCCACATTGACTATTCCTGATAACCTTCTTCTCTTCCAATTACTTGGAGAGGGTATCCAGAACAAGCTGTTCCATCACCTTTCCAGGGATGGAGGTGCGTCTGAGTAGCCTGTAGTTTGCCAGATCCTTCTTCTTGCCCTTTCTGAAGACCAGAGTGACACTGGCTTCAGCCACCTTCCCCTTCTACCAAGACCTTCCAAAGATGATAGAGAGTAGTTCAGCAATCATCTCTGCCAGCCCCCTCAGCACACATGGGTGCATCCCATCGAGGCCCATGGATTTGTGTGCATTGATTTTGGCTAGACATTCTGACCAGATCTTCCTTGACCAAGGGGAAGCCTTCCCTTCCCCAGACTCTCTCTTACCTGCAGGGTCTGGGGTTCCTGAGGGCTAGTCTCAGCACTGAACACTGAAGCAAAGAAGAAATTCAGAATCTCTGCCTTCTCAGCATTCCTTGTTACCATGGCACCCATCTCATTTAGTAGGGGATCCACATTTTCCCTAGACTTCCTTTTACTGATGACATACTTTTAATTTCTTTTCTTGTTATCCTTTATATATACATGACATTCAATGCAATTTAATATCTTAACTTAATCATTTAGTTTTTGTTAGATTAAGCTATTTCATTTTTTTCCAATAAATGCTCCAAGTACCTTTGCCATAAAACATTACAGACCATAGATGAGAACTCCCTGAGACTCAAAGAAATCAACATCAAACCTTCTTCCTATCGGAGACTGTGGAACTCTCACAAACTAGAATAATTAGAAGCAGGCTGTCATTGCCAGAGAAAGCTAATCACTTTGCTCCTGTCATTCCCATCTAATAGCTCTGGGAAGAAATGGGCTGCAAAATGAACAGAATTCTTGACCATATTTTTGTTTGTTATATAACACAAGAGGTAGCTGCAATCCTTCAGGGAAAGGATAACCAGGACCAGGTGCAAAGATGCATGGTAACTGACCTGGTTATCTGCATAGGTTTGATTGTCACAGTTTGAACATCCCTGTACTTTAGCTGGAAGTCTAGAATACTCAGAAATCCAAAATGGGGCTTGTGTTTAGAACTATACACTTCAGCTGTTTTATTATGCTGTATAATCTAATAATTTGAGCTTGTTACTTTATTAACAAGCAAGAATTGTAAATCCACAGCACATGCTTACTATCAATTATATTTGTATCACAATACTTATGTAAAATAATGTTGAACTAAAACGTGTAAAATGTTGAAGCTGAAGTTGATATGAGAGAGGGAAGGGATGCCATCCAAAGAGACCTGTACCAGCTTGAGAAGCGAACTCATGTGAACCTAATGAGGTTCAACAAGACCAAGTACAAGGTGTTGCATTTGGGTTGGGGCGATCCCAGGATCAACTTGAAGTACTGCATCCAGTCCTAGAGCCCCAAGCACAAAAAAGATACAGGGCTATTGAAGCAGGTCCAGAGCAGAGACACAAGAGAATCAGAGTGCTAGAGTACCTCTCCTATGAAGAAAGGTTGAGGAAGTTGCACTTGTTCAGACTGGAAAAGAGAAGGCTCCAGGAAGACCACACTGTGACCTTCCAATACTTTAAGGGAGCTTATGAACAAGAGGGAGAGCAACTTTTTTACATGATCTGATAGTGACAAGGCAAGGGGGAGATTCAGGTTAGATGTTAGAAAGAAATTCTTTATTCAGAGGGTGGTGAGGCACTGGCACAGGCTGCACAGAGAAGATGTCGATGTCCCATCCCTGAAGTTGTTCAAGGCTAGGCTGGATGTGGCCTGGGCAGTCTCATCTGATGGGTGGCAAAACTGACCACGGCAGGTGATTGGAACTAGGTGATCTTTTAGGTCCTTTCCAATCCAAACCATTCTATGATTCTATAAAAATCAAGTATCCAACAAAGCAAAGAGGAAAAGAAACCACTTCATTAACAATGTAAAAGTTTAAATATTCTTAAGCTTTACTTGAAACTAGCTACTGCTTTAAATTTCAGGCTGAAAAATTAGGTATCAAAAGACTCCTTTCTGAATGACAGAGTAGACTTTCTTTATAAAAGATGCTTCAAAAAGAACTTTAAAAGCTGTTCAAGGACTTTGTTCATCTTTTACCTTCAGTTCTTCAACAGCTTTCTGTAATTCGTCAGGTGTTTTATACTCAAAATCTCTTTCCAGATATTCCTCCTCAGCTTGTGTTATCCATTCATGCATCTCTGACAAATCCTTTCTGAGGCTCACAGTCTTATCCAAACCACCTTTTAATGCTGCCTTCTTAGCATGCGCCTTTAAAAAAGAAAACATTATGTGGTACTTAAAGCAAGTATGCTGCATGAACTCAATGGCATTTTAACCTGAAAAGAACCAATCTCAATCCTATATTTATAGCTGTAAATTAGATAGCTGTTATTAATAAGTACTTGGACAGACAGACAATAAGTAGTAACGGGAAAAGTACAATGTATATGTATATGTACATTTTTTTTTAGTGAATATTGCTGTGCAGAATGGGTTTCTAATGATCCACCACATACTGAGGTGATCAGAAAACACATCTGAAAAAATATCACTCAGGAACCCTGCTATAAAAGATGTAAAAAGAACAAGCAATATGCATGGCTTACTCTTGCTGATGAACTCATTATCAGATCTCTCAGAAAGGTGTATATCCTAAAGAGAGGTAAGTAAAAAAAAAGGACACTTCTACTGGAGGAAAATACTTACCTTAGAGTGAAAAAAACTTGCATTAAACCCTCTGCCAATCACTAACACTATATTGGGGTCATATAACTTATGTTACACTGCCATTTATAGAATGGTGCATCAGCCTACTAAAACTGGTCATAACTAATAGCAGTGAGTGAACCATCTTTCGCAGTATAAATAAGTTATGCCAGAAACACCTAGTTGCCACAGTGCCATTTCTGGAATTGGGTACGCAGAGCTGATCAGTCCAATATCCTGCAGAGTGATGCTACTTAGGTAAATCTTATTTTTCAGTATCATCAGGAGGAACTCTGTTGTAGAATTTCATGTAATTTCATGGTTTGGTTTCATGTAATTTCATGTAATTTCATGGTTTGGTTACCCACGCTTATTAAGGGCTGGCTGCTAAACATTCTACACAACTGTTGTTTTACAGAACAAAACAGGATAACACCAAAAGGTTATGTCCAACAAGTGTGAAAGCAGATCAATATGGGGTCCTGCAAACTTGCCTTTTCCTTGGAAAAGAGAGTTACCTTCTATCACTTGGAAACAGTATCTGAATATTGACTGCTGGCTTACACAACCATATTAACAGCATATATATTAACCCAAGCTGACTTTTACAAATTGTGTCAATCAAATTTTTAAATTTACTGCTTCTCATGTGCTTTAAGAGCTGTTACTGAAGAAGTTATATTAGAAATCACTAATGAGAGGCAATAATTTGTTCAGTGTATTGAATGGAACTATTACAGGATAATTTTCAGGGATGCCAGAATAAATCTGTAGCAGATTTGTGAAATTACAAGGCTTTACTTGAAATTTCTTTTAAAGAAGTGCAAAGTTCTCAGATGCATTAATATTACAAAACTCTATTAAAATATTAATATTAAAAATTTGACATTAATTAAATGGGAGAGACTACACAAGCGCATCAATAAAATGTATTAGAGATTTAAATGTATTTTAAATATCTTAGATTTCCAAAATCAACTATTTCATAATTGTGCTTATCAGAAAAACGAAAGCATGGCATTTTGCACATGCACAGTAATTTATATAATAAGAGTGTAAATTCATATGTTTATAAAATGGGTATAGCATATCTCCTGAATTCTATCTTTGAGAAGGCTTCATTTCTTATTTCATTATGACTGAAAGACTTAATGTTCCTTAGTATCCATATCAGAAACTTGGCATACTTCACACATCTCAATTAAAACATGAATCATTATCTTGGATATTCTTTGGTTTGTTTCTTATTGGGCATGCACAGAAGAACAAACTCTGCCAATGAAGAACTGGATTATTAGTTTGAAAAGAACCAGTCAAAGAAGGAGATTTGATACCTGTTGGCAAATATGTTCCCACTGAGCATTGAGATCCTTTAGTTCCGTTGCTATTCTGGAAGCAAATTCTGGCTCTGCTTCCCTCTTCATTTTCTTCCCAATCTCATTAACACTGTTCAAACTTGGCTGGATTGTCTGGATATCATTCACTAAAGCCTGAAAGAATAGCAGAAGATTAGGCAAGCAGCACTCACACAAACCGTGTGATTTATACTTTTCCTATCAAAACATTTCTACATGAGATTCTAACATGTCTTTGGTCCAGATTTCAACTCAAATGAGCACACTTAGTAGACTTCACTATGAAAACAAATAAAAAAGGAATGAGCAACTAAAATGTGGTGAGCTATTTTATATCATACGATGTTAATTTGTAAAATATATGAAGTTTTAAATCTAAATTTACTACATACTAGATATACATATATACAAATAGTATATAAATACACATACATGCTATACATGATGTTATGTTATATACTGCATATTTTATTTGTATTTGTGAAAGAACACCCCATTATAATGGTGAAGCCATCTTACTAACTTCGCATTACCCTTGGTTTGGTAATTCACCTGATAGCTTCATTAGAATCATCTGAATGGTGATATTCTCAGGTTATTTCTAGTTATTAGAATTTTATTTGTGGTTGAATATTATTTAAACCCTGAGGTAGCTCTAACTCACCACCTCCAATTTTATTTCCTAAGGCCTTCTTTAGTCCTTCAGATGTTACCTAGGCTTCTTACACAGTAGAAAAAGCTGTAAGTGTAAAAATACAAATGGTGATGATGATTTTGATAACTTTATTATATACTTCACAATAGTGGCTAATACTTATGTAAACTCTTCATAAACTCAGGTGACATTCTAAAGGAGTTGCATGTAAATCACATCTCTGTAAATGGTAAGAATTGTTCCACATAAATTATAATCACTTTTATTTCAGTAAGGAATAAGAGAGTAGTTTTGAGGAGCTTGTAGTTCTGTAAGATCAGTACATATCTTTCATAATATTTACACATCCTGCCAGAATTTACAGAACTTGTAAGTTCCGATGAACACATTTTCAGAGATTGTTACAGGTTACAAGATTCACTGCACTTACATACTCTGTTGGGACAGGTAGAAAAAAAATTGTAAACTCTGTGAAGAAAGTATCAACACTTCAAGATGCTTTAAAACTCTGCTGAGAGAAAATCCTGGTACTTCAAAGTTTAGTAAGAAAAACAGATGCAACTCACGGTACCTGCAAGTTATTTCAGTCCAGTCAGAAATGTCTGTAAATCATGCATGACTAGTAGATGTAGAAGATCTTCTGACACGGATCACTCAGCACGTAAGTACACAGGCAGTGTTTGCAAATTCAACAAACTAAATGAACAACTAACTTTAGAGGCTACTAACCTATACATTGTTCCAAGTTCCCTCCTGTCGATGTTTTGTTCCTGCTATAAAGTATACTGAAGTAGTCCCTGTATGCTTTCTCTCCGCATATTCACGTTTCCCCTTTCACAGTGTGAATTTATTTTTAGGAATGGTGATCATTTGTGTAATTTCTGTTTAAGATCAATACACAGAGAAGAAATAGTTGTCAAGCAGACAAATAATACTCACTGTACACTGTTCAAGTTGCTTTTCCAGAGCTTCTGAGTCACCAAGAGCAGGCCATTCCTCCTTCAGAAAGACATCTACTTCAGCCATCCACTTCTTCAATGTTTTTGTGTCATTCTGTTTATTAAGAAGACATTTTATATCACAAAATAGCGTTAACTGCTAATAACACAATTAATTCTGTCACTATGACTAGAACGCACTACAATTTAATTCTGAGATTATTTGTATTTAGATGTTGAATGCACAGTCAACAGGTCCGTGTATGGCTTCAGACTGTTCACACTTGCCCATTAGTTCAGCCTCATCAATCAAATCCTTCTGTGATTTAAACTTCAGGATCATTTTGGAAGTTGCATGTTCTGTTACCTACTCCTCAATCAGAACACAACACAGAAAATTCCACACTGCACAAAATAAAAAAGTTGTAAGCAAAACAGTAACTGAAACAAATTCAGTCCAGAAACTGAAATCACGTAGTGACTCAATGACAAGAGTTGAAAAGAGGATTTCAGAGACTGAGTCTCATTTAGTGTTCACAGTACTAGAGTATTTGTAATCAGCAATTTGCTTTCAATATGCTTAAATTAAATCTGTAAATTATTAATAATAAAAAAGCAGAACATTAAATGCTTGCAAACAAGGAACATCACCAATCCAAGGAAGCATTACATAGACAATATAAGACCATAAAAGGAAGAATGAGATTTGATGATCTACCAAGAGGACCATATCCAGCTTTGCTCAATCCTAGAGATGAAAGACCTTATTCTTGCAGTCAATGGGAAATTTAAATGATCCTTTAAAAAATGTGGCCTAAAGTTACCTTAAAATGCTACTAAGTTAAATAGAGGCATGTTAAAAACGAAAATGATAAATGGCAAAAATGTCAAATGCAAATTATAATATTTGTTCATCAAACCATTTTCATAAGCAGTGAAGTATGTATCACTGTTAAATGCTGAAAACAAAACTGAATTTAAACATTAAAAAGGATATATCATTAGAACATAAATCATGTCCTAAAATGCATCAAAAAATGCTTTAACAAGCACTACCAGGTAATTAAGTAAAGGAAACATTTTCCTAATGTGCTTGGTATATATAATAAAAACAGGCTACACAGGAAAATGCATTTAATTAATAAAAATAAATATGTAGAAATTACCAGCGTAGTTCAGAATGGCAATTACAAAAACACTGTTGAAGTCTCTACTGTGCATCTACAATTATCATGTAGTGAAAGTAGTTCAGAATCATATTTCAAGATGAAAAAGTTATACCTTTGCATGAATACTTATAGTTCATTACAGCTGCGAAGTATAGATCTAATGGAATTCATTAAAAATAAAATGAATTTAAAAAAATCAGTCTCCAGCTACCAGTGAAGATTGAATGTCTGACTTGCATTTTGAATCAGATTGCAAGTGTATTTTCCCTGTCAACACTGATTTCAACATATCCCTTGCAGATGCATTCTATAAATTGCAACAGCTCAAACAATTGTTTGGAACACAAGTCATTCAAGGAGTTGAAAAGTTTTATATCAACTGTATACCACAGCAATTTCAGCAACAAATACAAAAAGCAAAAATTTGTATTCAGCAATACCTCAGGTAGTTTTGAAAGTACATGCTCTGCAGAGCATGGCCATGATGTTCAGCACACTGTCCTTTTAAGAATGGTGATTGAACCCCTAAGCTTCTGACAAAAAAGAAGACAAAGACTGGAATTTCATAGTCAGATCATAGAGCCTTAGAATCATTGAATGGCTTTGGTTAGAATGGACCTTAAAGACCATTCAGTTCCAAGGCTCCTGCTGTGGGCTCACTAGCACTCTTTAGCAAGGTTTAAAGATGGTAAGCTCTGAAAAAACATTCATATGAGGTTAAAAAAAATCGATGTAACATCTGTTGTTTACTTGCTGACAGTGGTGTTTTTTTTTTTCATATTTCCTTCAAAAATTGTCTATGGTAACAGCGGTCCTACAGATCTAAGAGGTGGGTTGAAGAAGAAAACTCTCTGCCAAATGAATACTATCTTCTTCTCCTCCTCCTACAGAGCTTAAACAGAATAACTTCAAGTTGAAATATACTTTTTACATAGAGAACCAGAGCATTCACTACAAAGACTAATCTGTTTTGTGCAATTGCAAATATATCACTGTACTATTGATAAAATCAATTTTCAGTTTTCCTAGTCATACTGGGTGTGGGTATCAAAGTTTTGGTAGTAGGGAAGGGGGGGGACACAAATCCAGGGGCGGCCTCTGTGTCCCATGCCAGCACAGCATGCTCCGTGACTGCAGAGGAGAGAAAAAATGTAACCGAAATGTGAACACCAACACACAGGTTAGTGAAGAAGGAGGGAGAGAAGGTGCTGGGTCAGCGTGGCAGAGACCATAGCGGAGGAAGAATGTCCCCACATCCCATGGGGAACACCATGCCAGAGCAGGTGGATATTTCCTGAAGGAACCTGCGGCACAAGATGAGACCACACTGGAGCAAAGTTTTCCTGAATGATTTATGGGCTAATCATAAGTTTCAGTTCCTAAGCCCATGAGCTGCTTGGTTGGGAGAGGAGTAGTTAACCTATACGATAACATCATTTTCTTGTGTAATACTGATACATGTGATTTGTAAGTACAAAGAAGCAATTATCAGAGTGAAAAAAAAGCAACAATGTAAGGTTGCAATAATGTCATTCTAAATACCTGAAAATCACATAACTGTGCAAGTGAGGCACATTTCTAATTCTTGGCAACTGCTGCCAAGATACTACCATGCTACAAATGCCATTAAATACATGAGTGAATCTATTGAAGTCAATATGGTTAAAGCTACTTCAGCTGCAATAAAAACTTGAACTACATTGAAAAAGTAAGTAGAGAAATATTAATAGCAATTTCAATGAAATTAAAGTTATTTAGAATTCAAAGAAAAATCCTGGACCCGCCAAAATCAAGAGGACATTTCATTACATTTTAACTTTATGTACTCCTTTGAGGTGTATGCTGTGTTATTTATAAGGCCACAAGCCACCTCAGGTGAGGCTGAATAAGTTTGTTTAACCTGGAATCGTTGGAGTTTAGTCATAAGATCTTCAAGTTTCTGGCAATGTTCCACCAACTGTGATGACAGCTTTTTCCAGCGGCCAATGATCAACTCAACTTCTGATCGGTATTTCTGGCTGACTTCTGCAGGGGCTTTCCTAGACAAGTCTTCAACAGTTGTGCTGAGATAGTTCAGGCCTTTTTGCTGCTCTTGCAGAGAACTTTGTAGAGCCTATAAAATAAGCAGTAAATATTATTCAGACTTACGTATTAGGCAATTCTGAACAAACTTTTCTTAGCCATAGATGAGGCTGCTGGAGCAAGCACTGAAAACTCCAAACATAGATTGTCTTTGCTAAAAACTCCAATTACTTATGCTACTAAATTATATGGGATTGCTTTTCTCAAACTGCACTGCAGAGTTTTTAGTTTAACTACTACTAATAATAATCAGAGTTGTTTATGCTAGTTCATGGAGGAAATTCAGATACATTTCAATAACTTGAAATAGGAACTTCCTAAGATCCTTAAGACTATATTTTAAAACAATCAGACTATAAACGGAGAAGAAGAATGAACTCAGAATTGCTTTTATGATTTTAAATGTTGACAACCACTTATCCCAGATTTGCTGCATCTAGCTTCTTTCTATATTCCACTTTTTGTTCCTGCATATTGCTTGCTACGTGCATCAAACAACATGCTCATTATTCATCAGACCTTAAAACAGTATCAAACATTGAAATGCAGGGAAGGTTTGTACCTACTGGCAAAACTTGCCCCACATTTGTGTCTGCTTGTAAATCTGACATGAAATGATGCATATTGTGCATTTTGCAAAGCGCAAACAGTTTCATGTGAACAGAAAAAACTGAAATGACCTAATCTATACTTAACAGATAAAATTATCATGAATTATCATTTGAGACATTCTTTCCACAGTCTGAACACTCACCTTGAGCTCCAAAAGTCTCTGTTCCATGATTTCATATTCAGCAACTGCAACCGGAGGTACGGAGACTTTAGTTTCTGACTGCTGGATCCATGTAAGTATAGTAGTCACTGTATCTTTATAGCGTGCAGGAGGCAAACAGTCAAAAACTGCATTCAGAGGGGAAGAAAAAGGAAAAAAATCATTTCACACTCAATTATTTGTTTTGTTGAAAGAAGATGTTTGATAGAGGACCTAGCCTTACTGATGTCATTAGCCATTTTGCAACAGATTGCAACAGACCCAGTATGGTCAGCATCAGATTTTTCCCAGAGTAGTGGAAGAAGAAAACTTTTGAAGAATGAATACACTCTTTCTAATAGTTATATCTCTGTCGTTTTATCAGGTGTGTATCACTGAACTCTCTTGTTCTAGGTCAAATGAAAATCTACATGGTTAAATAAATTTAAATGTGTGTGTTTACAGATCAACATACAAACCATTGTACTTAATCCAAAATCTAATTTCAGAAATGTAACAGGAAACAACATGCCCTTTTATGGCCCATTCTTGCCTGTTTAACGTTTCTTTTCAAGTAAAAGGTTCTATTTAGGACATCTGTTAAAAGATTAGAAGATGAATCTCTCTACAGTGAAGTTGAATTTTATTGTCCTCTGCTCATTACAACAACATTACAGTTGCCATAAACAGATAACATCTGGAGCACACACTACCAACTCATAAGCAGAGATACTCCGTCTGCCCTCAACTATACTTTCATCTACAGTCACTGAGGTAAGTACAGACAAAAAATATGTCTAGCTCATTGAAACATTTTCAACTTGTGCCACGTAATAATGAAGTCTACAAATGTTCAAAAAAGATTACAACTATTTTTATCTCATGTGTGTTTCAGAAGGAACTGTACTGAAAATTGATATAGTTGTCCAAAAGCAATTATGACACACAAGTGCAAGCTTGCTTACATTTTCATAAAACAATGGTTGGCAGAATGCACTGCTCAGTGTAACTTACTTTTTTAGTTATTAACAGAATGTTTCTTAAAAAACTTGTACTGTCAGCAAGACATCACTACAACATACTAAAATCACCTCCACTTAAGCTCTCTCTCTTGTGGAACATGCACTTTATATGGTGTACCATCCTCTTCTTGAAATACTGCCCAATATCATTTACTAGACACAACTGCAGATTTACAAAAGATAAGTCTCGCTCCCATGGAGAGGTTTTTTGTTTTTTTTGTTTGTTTGTTTGTTTTTCCCTTCTAGGTGTGCCTTATTCACACAAAAAGCAATTGTGATACATGCTACACAGAAAACAGACATTTTCCATACTATTCCCCACTGCTAACAGTAGGCCTACTGAAATAGCATTTTAAAACCTTTTATTTCCTTAGTAATATTTGTACTGCCTGCGACTCATTTATTTAAAAAAATCTTATTTTAGAACAGAATACATTTAAATTCATCACTCCAAATGGAGATACTAACAGCTCAGATACGGTAAAGAAGCATACAACTCTTAATTTGCATTATTATTTAAAATATAAAATGGAATTCAGCGTTTTGATGTAATGTTTAACTCCTATAAATGACAATTTTCTCCTTCAAATGAGAAACAAATCTTAGAACTGTTATATGAGTTCAAGTAGCTATGTCAAAGAAAAGCTGTTTTTGGTAGTAGTGGGGAACATTTCAGAACAGGTGAAAAGCAAATTTACTGTTACACAAAACTCTACCAAACTGCATGGAACTCACATTCCGAAAATTTGCCAGTAAAACAACTTGATGACCATTCAAGTATTGCTATATTTTTAATCATTTTTATCTAATGATGTTATCTGCTATTTGCAGGACTAAATAAAGACCACAGCCGTTGATTTAATCAAGTTCCCAATTAAGCTACTAAGTATTCAATTTAAAAAATACTCTTAAGTTCAGTGAAGAATGGATTACTAGAAATGAAGTAATAGCTTTCAATATCTTTTACTGAGGTAGACTTTTCTTTTAAAGACATATCTGTATTTTCCTCCACAAGAAAGAATCTTATTTTGGAACAGCACTCAACAATTGCCTACATTGTTTTTCCAATTTCTGGGTGTCAGTGATGAGAATGCAAACTCCCACAGTGAAATCCTTGTTATGTAATTTCAGCTTTCTAAGATTCCACACATCTATGATCTCACTACAGGCAGTATGAATCCATAAGTTCCCCATGCTCATAACATACATACACATCCAGGCCTGTTTATTACCCTAAAATTTGTTTTGCCACAAAATTGTTTGTAGATCAATGTCCACATGAAGTACATTAATATGGATTCTGATATCTTATATGATGATTTGTAGTTAGAAAGATATCGCAAGTTTTCAACCCAAGCTGTAATTAAACTAGGTCTTCTTCATTTTGTGAACAGATTTCCTGATCTTTTTTTTTCTTTTTTTTTCTTTTTTTTCTCAAAACAAAAATGACATAAGGATCCAATTATTTCAATAACTATCAAATCCCACTGAATATATTGCAATGTCCATGTTCAGTCAGGACAAATCCCACTGCTCATCACGTGGTTGTGAAAGAAGAAAGGAACTGAATATAACCTGTGGGATCATTTCTGTAGTGCTTGAAACAAACTGTCTACATAAAATTGCAAGTATTTCCCATAAAAATCTCCTTAAAAGCAACTGCAGTGTCTACAATCACATTGTATTTTTCTCAAAACTTTGTTTTGCTAATTTTGTAATACCTATCTTTGAAGAGATTCATCAAAGTCTTTATATTGATAACTTCATTAAAGTAGTGATTCTTAGTTTTTTCTTACTCAAGTACAAAACAATTGGTGAAAGATTATTATATGCATCATAACAATTTCACTGTCACTTATACCCCATCTCTAAGATATATTAAGCAGGAAAATGTTATCAGTTAGAAGTTCAAAGCAAGGCAGAAACAGGACAAACAAAAATTCAAATGGCTTTCTTTCTGTTATGGTTACTGTGGTTTCTCGCCTTATAAATTTATGTCAAGACTGAGTTGCATGACCTCTAGGTTATGCAGTCTTGTTAAAAATACCATGCTTAGGGAGAAAAGCGTACATGCAAAATAGAATTAAACAGGGGGCGTAAAGAATCTTTACGTGATACAGAATGCCACAAAAGCTTTTCTGTATGGTTGGTCGGTTTTTAATGTCACTTTCTAAATATTTAATGATACCATCAAAACTCCCAATGAATTATTGTCTTGACAAATTGAGAACAGGTATGAGCATGTTTCTCAAGAAAGCTGGGTAACATTTCATTGCAGCAAGACTGAAAAACAGAAGAATTTTACAAGAATTTAGAACAGACACAGAACAATATCCTGGAACGAATCACCACTATCTAGGACTTGTTTTGAACCACAGAGTACTTACTGAGATCTTTGCTGAGACACTGACTAGACTTCTTAATATAAATCTACCACACAGCATCAGTTCATTTCAAGACAAGTGAATATAACGTTTAACCCCTCATTTTTCACCAGAGTATTTATAAAACTAAGAATTTCCTTGTGAAAACAAATTATTTGTATTAAAATTATTCCCATGAATGTCCACTTCACTCCCATTACTGAATATTTAGAGGTTAGCACTATCTATTTTTTCCATGAACTGGTATTCTAGAAATGATTTTGATTGAGTTTGGGCAAGAGAGAGAGCTGGAATGATGGATATATCATATTCAAAAGGATCAATTACCTATGGGTATACAGACACTATAAAGAAAGAAAAATGAGGAAATTTTCTCATATTTTATGAGGTTGTAATGAAGTAAAAAAAGCAAATAAATAGATTTAATATTGGCTTTAAAATATACTTTTTATAAATGGAAATACTATTCAAATCATGGAGAAAAATATTTCAGAAATGATGATGTCATCTTTTGCATTTTATGAAGAAGTTTGCTGTGCAGCTACTAAGCACTCACGAACCTAAAAACCACAACAAACAAAACTAACTTAAGAGAGACACTTATTATGGCAGAAAAATATTTCCTGTAAACAAATCAGAAGACAATATCACAATACTCTAATCTGCCAGAAAGATAATGTAGTAATGTAATACCAAAAAATCTTGAAATCTGAACCATTTTAAATGAAGATAGAAACAGAGAATCATAGAGTAATTAGAGTTGGAAAAGACCTCTAAGATCTCCTACTCCAACCATTAGCCCATTCCCATCATGCCCACTAACCATGACCCTCAGTGCCACACCCAAACAGTTCTTGAACATCTCCTGGGATGACAACTCCACCACCTCCTTGGGCAGCCTGTTCCAATGCCTGTCTACTCTTTCTGAGAAGAAACTTTTCCTAATATCCAACCTGAAGGTCTTCCCATGCAGAGCAAACACATAGAAAGAACAAGAGACCATTAGAGACTTCTGTTCTCTACCACTTTAGGACGCTCATCCTGATCTGCTCAGTGCTGCCACTGAAGGACAACTGCTGCTGTGGCTGGACAGGTATCAGAAGCATTTTGCAGTACAGTACACAACTACAAGTACAAGTACAGGAAAAACTTCAACACAGCCCTTGCTTTGTGACATTATAATTCAAGTAATGAACACCACTTATCTTACAATCAATTGGCTAGTTGGTCTTCCTATAGTAAAATTAGGTAAAACAGAAACAGTAATCGTATAAAACTATATAGAGAATAAAACAAAGAAGTCAGCATTTTCCATATTTTCCTGCTGGTAGGATGGTAAATAATGTCAACACACAAAACAGTGTGGCATTTAAAAAAATTAAATATTATCAATTTCACAGCCATTTTCAGTGTCACAAATAAATGTTACACTCCTTAAAACTAAAATTCTACAAATTATTCTTCCATCATATGCTATTGCATATTTGTATTTTAATTTTTTCATATGTCTTATGCATCATCACCTTTTCAGTTTGCGTATGTGAAATAACTACTACAGCACAATAATGCAAGTGTTTTTGAGGGGGAAAAAAAAAAAAAAGAAAAAAAAATAGCCCTTATTTAAAAATAGAATCATTCTCAATAAAGTAACTTGGGAGGAATACCATGAAGATCCACTAGAAGGAGCTGGCATTCTGTCTAATTTCAAAATACTACAGTCATTTAGAGGTATCATTGCTCTAAGGGAAAAATAATCTCTGCTGTTGAGAAAGATTTAAATTAATATTTTTATCTAATACTTCAATTTTAATTTTGTAATCAAACATGCTAAATGTACAGAAGTCATTGGTACGCAGGTCAATAATAAAAGCACCTTCAATTTTAGTATAGAATCCTGTCCCTTTTAAAAATGTGCTTTACTACAACTACTACAAATGATATTATAACTAGCAATCGTGCATTTCATGCTGAAGAAAATAAACAGTTTACCACATGATGATAATCTTGACGGCCTAAAATAAGTATTCTGTTTAATGAGTTTTCTGGAGCTGAATTGCTATTCTAGACAAGTCTAGAGGAGATTCACTGCCAAAATTAAACTCTCCTCTCTACTGACAGATATAGAGAGAGCTCTGTCTTATAGCCCTACTAAAGAAAGCTTTATTTTGCCAAAATGTATCACAAAATCTGCCGTATACATTCTGTCAGAAGGAATCACAGAATCACAGAATTGTAGGGGTTGGAAGGGACCTCAGAGATCATCGAGTCCAAACCCCCTGCCAAAGCAGGTTCCCTACACCAAGGAAATCTGATGGTAGAACTATATCAAATGTAACTTTTGTCCCCTTCCCCCCCCCCCCCGTTTTCCTATTGTTTTATCATAACCTCAGATAAACTAATTCAATTGCAAAAAGATTACCTAAATTGTACTACTCGTTTAGTGCGACAGAAACAACTACAAAAGTAGGAAGGCAAAATGTATATGTTCATGCTTTGTACTCTAGTCAGACAAAATCACCTTTTGTCATGAATACTCACTGGTCTGTAGTTGCTTTTCTCTGGTCTGCATGTCAGCAAGTATTTGTTTGAAATGGCTGGTAAAAGCAGCAAGGTCAGCATCCAGAAACACTGGGCTGCCTTCTTTCTCTTTCAGAGCTTGACTTTGAGCCTTTAGCCGTTCAATTTGGGGCTGAAGAGTTGACATTCGGATGATTTCGTCCTGTACGTTTGGATTAAAAAAAAAAAAAAAAAAAAAAAAAATCATCAAGATAAAGCCATCCTCCAAATGAAAAAATGAAATCACTTGTGCCATGAATTCACCATTTCACTACACATTGCAAAATTACTTTGCTTCCAAAGCCAGTATTAGTAAGAACAAATATCACCAATATATTTTTATCTTTTCTAACCAAAGTGATTGTACATCCAAATTCCATGTCTGAAGACCATTCCTTCCATATGGAGGTGAAGAGATAAAAACTCCATATTTGCTATAGTCCTGAACTCATCTCTGTTAGATCACGTGCAGTTCAGCTGCCTCATAGTAATGTATTACAAGTTGAGGTTCTGCTATCTTTTCTTCTGGAGACCTTGTACAGACTGTAACACTATCAATTAATAAGTAAAAAGAAATGAGAAAAGTTAATGTCTTAAAGTAAGCTTTTCTAAACAGAAGATTTTTGCAAGAAGACAGAACACCTGCTTGAAAATGTGCAAAAATATAAATAATAGCAGGAATAGATGTAAAATTATTTCTCAAACGTTGTTTTAGTTTGAAAGCGTCAGGAAGCAGAGATTTGGTACAATCATGCATCTGCAAACATGTAACAAAATTTATTGGTTACTATATCTCAATTTACAAATTATTTGCATGTCAAAAAGTATTAGATAGGAAGTGAGTACAGATGTAAGAAGCTCTCCACATTTAAACTCCTCCTCAAACGTTGATCGTACTTCTGAAATAGGTACTGTACTTCTGTCCCTTCAAAAGCCTCTATGCGGCAGTTCAAAACCAAGATACACAGGAAAGAATGGATTTCACGACACAATAACTGCTCAAAGAGTTATCTACAGTAAGAAAGATGAGCAAATTTTTACAACAGCGAAGCACATAACTGAAAATGTTTTTGGAGGTTTATGGCTGAATTGGTGTGTCTGTTTTTGTACAACTATTGAATTTTGTCTTATGATTAGGGAATCATATTTCTCCTATTGACTACACATATGCAGGGCACACAACAGATACAAGGGTAGGATTTTGGACTTGACCATGAAGACACTTTTCAGACTCAGATCTTTACAACCAGAGATGATGAGCAATAGTTTCTTAATGAAGTATCAAAGAAATAGATTCTTACAGGAAAAATAAGAAGAGTTTAAGGGTCTAATTATTTAACTTTAGGTATGCAAATATCTTCAAATAATTAAATATTTGGAACATAATTAAATACTCATATACCAGGCCTCTTTGTTTGTCACTCCTTCCTTTCCTTGAATAATTATCCTTCATTAACTATTTTGGAGACACAAGGAGTACAATTTTCATATATTGAAATCATAGAATGGCCTGGGTTGAAAAGAACCACAATGATCACATAGTTTCAACCCCCCTGCTACGTACAGGATCACCAACCACCAGATCAGGCTGCCCAGAGCCACATCCAGCCTGGCCTTGAATGCCTGTGGGGGCATCCACAACATCCTTGGGCAACTTGTTCCAGTGCGTTACCACCCTCTGCATGAAAAACTCCCTCCTAATATCTCCCTTGTCTTAGTTTAAAACCATTCCCCCTTGTCCTATCACTACCAACCCATATAAACAGTCATTCCCCCTCCTGTTTATATGCTCCTTTCAAGTACTGGAAGGCTCCGGAACCTTCTCTTCAAGCTAAAAAAGCCCAGTTCCCTCAACCATTCTTCACAAGAGAGGTGTTCCAGCTCTCTGATCATCTTAGTGGCCCTCCTCTGGACCCATTCCAAGAGCTCTGTGTCCCTCTTGTGCTGGGGACTCCAAGCCTAGATGCAGATCTCCAGATGGGGCCCCGCAAGAGCTGTAGAGGGGGACAATCACCTCCCCAGCTGTCATGGTTTTATGTTTTTTGGTTTTCAGTATTCCACATCATAACATCATGTAGTGCACTGGGGGTTAAAGTGTTAATGCTCCAATTCCAGGTACCTA
>JAOWBP010000001.1:96460658-96486405 GCA_028571105.1 Tragopan temminckii | reverse complement strand
TGCATTTACTTTTTTTTTTTTTTTTTTTTTTAACAACAAAGAGGAAGCAGACCTTACATAAATGCAAAGCCAAAAATTTAGTGTTAGTATAATTGGAATCTTAGGACTCTAATCATTATGTACATGATAAGAAATAATTAAAAAATAGCAATGCAATTAAAACTGTAATCACTTGTTTTCACAACTGATTCATATCTTAAATCGGTTTGCCTTGGGTAGTCTTTTAGTTACAGATTACACAGCATGTGCATATGTCATATGTGCATGACAAACTTCAACTGCACCTGTAAAATATCTCCCCAAAGACAGTACACACAGAATAATCATCTGTGTAGTACTTACATCTGTGGTTTTAGATTATGATCATGAAAAATTGAAGAAGATCATTTATTCACGATAACACAGTATATCTTCCCTCCACCAGATGCTAAACAATGTGCTTCCAAAATTTGAAATGGTATGTTTAATTTCACTTCCTTCACTTGCTATGGAAAAAAGTTCCAGCATTAGACAAAGGAAGGTTTGTAGCTACAGTCAGTCTGATCTGTCGAATGTTATTTTGGAGATTCAGCTAGAAAATTTTCCTATGATGTACTCTTTTTCTCTTAGAGAACCCAGAAATCCGCAAAAATTATAACAAAGAGGTGAAGACTGTATGTCCCAAATGAATTTCAACAAGCCACACAGTGACTAAGGAAACTTAGTTGAATTACCCTGGAAAATATAAACCTACGTAAGCCTATTGCAGTTTAAGATATAGGTTTAATTTTTATTTTTTTTTTAAACACCTTTTAGTTCAACGTCAATTCACAGATGCTCCCATTAATTGCAAATTAATTGCAAATTTGAGCATATAATTAAAAAAACACAAAATTTCTTCTTCATAGAAGTACTGAGGTTGAACACTGTGGTTACCTTCCCCTATGCTCAGAGCATAATTTTGAACACCTAGCAAAATATTTAATTTGCAAAATTCTTTGTTAATATGATCTTACAGTTCTCTTCAAGTAAAGCTGATGATTTAATTCCACTCTTTAGCACTCTCTCTCGGTGGCGATCTTTGCATTATTTAACCATTTAATAAACTGTTCCTCAAGTTGCCATAAACAATTGAGGCCAGAGAAACTCTTTTCGATGAAATAGTTTATTATCTAAAATCACCACAAAAAGAATCTTCACTCTAACAGGCATCTAATCCATCACCCTTGCTAGAAAATTCTTGCTGCTAAGGCCACCATGACGTTTGGCATAATATGCCATATGTAAGGCAGAATTCAAAGTAATTGACAGGAAACAGATAAAGTCATGCTGGCTCAGCTAGCCTACTCTGTGCTTATACCCCGGCTGCAAGATGTGCTTTCTAAAAAGAGGGTATTTGAGATACAATGGATAATAAAGCACATCTAATCACAGTTAAAGTCACAACACCTATGAACTATGAATAATCACAAAAGCATGAAAAAAGAGAACATTGAGGACATGAGAATATTTAAGAAAGCTAATCTGATGAAGCTGAAGATGGAATTCCTTACGTGCAAGTCTGCAACTGGCCAAAGAATCAATGGGGCACTGTTAACTGGGCACTAAGCAGGTTAGGTCCAAAATAACAATCTTGATATGTCAGCACACAAATTTCAAATATTGCCTTAGAAGTCCTGTACAGCAGATCTCCCTGGCAGAAAAATATGTCAAAAAAAGATACAGAACTTTTTTGTTTTTCCTTCATAGAAAAAAATCCATTGATTTCAAAAAGGGTGCAAATTTTACCAGACTCCCTCCTGCCTATTCACAGAGAATGTGAAAGGACCCTTTTTACAGTTGCTACAATAATTGTAATTAGATATGGCCAGAATACAAGGCTGGCTACTTTTAAAGTATCACCTTCATACTTAAAAATTCATACTTAAGCAAGACAATCCTAAAACTCCATCAAATTTGTGTAGATTAGCATTTCATTAATAACAGTTATATTCTTGACTCTTTGTTATAACAATTTAACGTAAAACATACATTATGAAGCTCAGTGCATTCAACATCTGTATTTTTTGTAAGCCTACCAGTATGACAGACTGTGGTCCATGGTTAATATTTTACTACAAAGTTAGACTTTTTTTTAACATCAGAGATAGGGACATGGCATACAATTTTACTTCCATCTATCTTACTGTTGGGTTTTCTTCTTTCTTTAAAAAGTTCATAAATTTGGCTGAACGTAATAGCACATTTTTTTGGAAAATTCAATGATTAACATAGAGAAATTGCAACTTTTTTTAAAAAAATGTTGTATAAGCTTTCATATTTATTATCTAAAAAAGCTGAATGCCAAAAACATCTTCAAATACCCAATAAAATTTTATACTTTATATAATACAGAACATTACAGCAACATATATATAGTAAAATATACAAAGTTTATTACAATCAAAGTTAGAAAACACTTTTTCAAACTGCTCAGTTTTCTAACTTGAATGAATTAATGTACCTTCAAAAGCCTAGTATATGCAGAAAATAAGATTACAACTTTATTCTCTACACAGAACAGATTGTTAATACAAGTTCATTACCATGAGCACGTTTTACACACACTTCTTTTCATGATACTGAAGTTGTAAGATTTTTTTCTTTACTAATTAACAGATTTAATATCCAGAAATAATAAATATAATGAAATTTACTTTGCTGTTCCATTTAGATAGCATTTTTCTAATATAATTCTTGTGATAAATATAAACCTGTGCATTTATTAACTCCCTGAGAACATTATCTAAATCAACTCCCTTGTAATTACCATTCACCATCTGTTCCACCAGGGCCTCAGCTGATCTGCTGGCATCTTGCAGCTTTCTGTACTTCTCAGGCTTTTCTCGCTGGATGGCCTGCAGCATGACAGGAAAGGTGAGTATTTCAAAAGAGGAAGAAGAAAGTAAATAATCTCAGGGATGTCCTGATTTCTTGAGACTGCTTAACCTGCCACACTGCCCTGCCAGCCTCCTGATTTGCAATGAAAACACGAAGTATCACATACCAAGTTAGTCATAAAGTCAAATACATGACTTGAGAATTGGAACACAACAGAGTTGACAAATGGTACACGTCAGTATTTTACAGACAAATCATAGACAAATTAAGAGCTATTCAAAGCCCAATATTTCAGAAGAAAAACACGTTCAACAGAAATTCCTTGTGGAAGAATAGAAAATTTACTTTTCTTTTTCATGTAGCTCCTATTTATATTAGTAAGAATTAAGATCATGCTAACTAAAACACAGGGTCTCATGTCATACTGAACTCATATACCATTTGATTGCTTATTTCAATATTTTGTTGGCATAAAAAATGTAAAATGGATATTAAAGTAGGTATGTAACATACATAGTAGACATCCATACATAAGCCAGTACGTAAGAGTTAAGAATAAATTGCAGAATAAACACAGGGTTTTCATTATATATTGTACCTAATACTTTCAGTCACTTTTCCTTACTTAGTAAGTTCTCACTCATGTTTAGGTGTGTTCACACTAACTGGTAATTGTAGGTACAGGCTTGAGTTTCAGGATAAAGTAGAAATCTAAGTTTCTATTTTCATTTGACTTGATAACAATATAGAAGGAAAATAAAACTGTATTAGATCTAACACCTCCTCAATTATGTCTAATAATTAAAAACATCACGTTGATTTTAGACTAATTAGTCTATAGGTATAATTACGATGCTCTAAACTAGAAGCCTAAATTTCCTCATTTAGCTCAGGAGAAGCCTAGGGCTATAATCCAGTTTGAAACCAAAACACACTATACATACACTCCCAGAGATCCTACCTAAAACATTCTCTCATTATTCAGAGTCCACCAATTAATCACAGCACATACACATATACAAAAGGAAATGCCACAAAAATCTTAGGGTGACATACAGGAAACTAACACAAATCCTGGCTGTGGCTTCTCAGTCTGACTTTTTAAAATATATATTTAATATACTGTTAATTATTAATGATAATTGAATCTTAAATTATCCTTGAAATGTCATAAAGTTTAATCCCAATAAACTCAAGATAATATTACTTGTAGTTTCTGTATGTCAACAAAATCTTTTCAAAATTAAAAAAATCAAAAAACCTCTTCTGTTAATTCTCTGCAGAGTTTCGAGACTACAGAATCTTAATACTACTCTATGTATAATGCCAGGTATAACAAACCTAAGTCTAACTGCACAGAACTCAGAAAAATCATAAAAACTCTGAAATATATTGAAAATAATCTTGCTCTGTCTGCAGTGCCAGATGTGTAATTATCGCAAGTGTAACCGTAGTGAACACAAATGAATCATTCAAAACCTGATATATACTAAAAATAGCTTTTGGAAATATGAAAACAATTTGACACTGAAGCCTGTGACAGGGAACTCTTCAGTGTCTGGTAACAGACCATGAATCTGGAAAAATCTGGAAGCATGTCTGCTTCTTTCCCAGAAGATCAAGGTTTCTAGATCCTGACAGAAAACAAAAGCACTTACGTGTGAAGCACTTAAAAATAAACACAAAAGTTTGGCACACATCAGTACCTCTCTCCACTCATTTTTTGTGTTATTAATATATATCATAAAGATGAAGGGCTAGCAATAGATAAAGACATATGTTTACACACAGAAAATACAATGCCAAAGGAGAAATGGCTGTCCTCTTGGTCCTCATACAAAGTATGGGACAATTTACCTGATCTGTGGAGAAAGCAGACTTAGTTAACGGCACTAATGTAGTCATGGTCTTACACTGCACATGCTTCAGTTGTTTGTCAAACCCAAAATCTTCATCTTACATTTTTAAAGTCTTCAGAGAAATTTTTGTAAACAAATGTAGAGTGCTAAGAAATAAAGGAAGCAACAGTCTCATAAATACCTCTCATTTATCCTTTCAGACCTGATTTGTTATTGCCTCCTGTACGAGAAAGACCAATGCTCTCAATTCAGGTTAATGAACAATAAAAGTACACTGGGATAAGATGGAAGAGGTTTGTGAAATTTGGAAACTTTTACATTTATTGTTATCAACACTTTTTTTTTTTTTTTTTTTTTTCCTGATGAAAATTTGTGGTAGCTGCAAAATAATTTTAAAATATTTCCAAAACTGAATTTATTTCTTTTTACATTCTTTTTATTTCTTGTACTTATTCTTATTTTTAGAAAAAAGTAATTTAAAAAATACTTTTATATAATACGGGATTAATTTTCTGAGGAATATTTTATAACTTGCAAAACAGACATATAATGGCCTAGTTCTAACTGAGGGAGTAACATTAAAGGCATCTTTAGCTAAATACCATACAAAGGTGAAGAGGTTATTTTCACAATACTATAAGAGTTTTATTTGGCCCTAAGATTTTAGTTGGTAGTTAATGACTTCATAACACTGAAGACACTTGCACGTCAGAAATTCATGTTATTCATATCAAATCAAAATCCCATTTTAAGAACTCTGTCAATGGATGTACAGTTACAGTAATGCCTGATCTTTTGTTCTTGTCAACTATACCTGTGGGCAGAAGTTTGCAATATTATTATCACTGGATTTTACAATGACTGAGCTTTCAAACATCCATGCCCAACAAAGTATCTCTGAAGATTACTAAATGAGAATGAACAAGTGAGAACTGAGCATTTACGAATCCCAAGGGAGCAAATTTAATTGTCCAGGATATCTGACATTTTCCCTTACATCAGTTTCTTACCTTCATTCACCTTTTATCTTGAATTTCTAGATGTTTCTTGGCTAATTAAAATTCTTTTCAATGAGTTTTATTCTTAATTTTCTGATGTGAAATCTCAAGTTTTACTTTCCGATAAGCAAGATTTTCTACCAAGTAACTTCTAACTTTTTGCACCCAAACCTTCACATATTTGAACTTATAATAAAGAAGGCTCATTGGAGTTCTAGAGAAACAAACAAACAAAAAAGCCTGAATCACTGCTAGACTTGTTTCCAAAAAAGTGCACATATTAACTGGAAAATGTTAAGGATATGATGCAGCTTTAAGATATTTTAGGCATTTATGTATGGATGTCTTCATTTTTTAAGAATAGTACTGTTGTCTCACAATGAACATCTCCACAATTATGATGTCCAGTCTCTATGGCCAGTTAAGGCAAGTACGTTTTTCTCATGACTGAGAAGGACTAGAAATATTTTTGCTTCTCTCCATACACAGGAATGGGCTTTCTATGCATCTCTAATATATTCAGTTTATGTAGCACATCTGCCAAAGGCTAATTTTCTGCCAGTATCTGAACAGCTGTTGTCTTAGCAAACATAGTATGTTCCATACAATCTGCTCTTGGCTCCATCTCCCCCAGGACTTCTCTGAAGTGGGATGGGAGCAGGTTTTTGATCTTGAATCATTCAATCAATGATGGCAAAAGAGCTTCCCTTGTGGCTGTCCTTTCTGAAGTCTGGGTCCATTCAACTACAGATGCAGTTCCACTGTATCATACAGAAGTGACCCCACTGAGAAAAAAACAATGAACAGAAACAGGATGCTTTGACTACAACAAAAAAAAACCTCACATTCAACTAGTAACCTGTCCTCAAAAGAAAAGCAGAAAGGAACATCATTAGGAAAAGGCTATGGGACTGAGTTGCTACCACAGTAAGCAACAAATGTTAGGTCAGACATCAGTCACCACGGGTGTTCTGTGCTACATCATCTACAGTGTCACATATGGAGGAAACTTTCATTTAAAAAGCCACTAAGTACAAGATGATACTTTTTTTATGCATGTGTGTATGGATGGCATCATGCATGCTGGGGTATGACAACATACGTCAGTACTGTACAGTCTTTTACAATTATCGCTGATGTTTTCCCTTTTGACATTTTATCTTTCATTATGTCTTCTGCAACTTTACTAGAGATTATAGTCCGATAAAAACTGCTATCTTATTTTTCATTGATTAAAGCCTCAATTTGAAAAAAATATAAACTTAAGGAAAAAACGAGCAACAACAACATTGTGCAAATCAATGAACTGGACAGTACTTCCTGCTTTGTATATTAGTCGAACAGCAGAAGATAGGCCAGTCCAATTTTTAAAACTCAGCATTTAAACCTTCATCCTCTTGGATTTTCTTTTAAAAAAGCAACATTTGTTTTTTATTAATTAGAAGATCTTCCACTGAGAACTGTTCAACAGAGAATCCAGATATTGTCAAGTGTAACCTTAGAGAGTTCTATCAAACTAAAATTTCATCTTAATATTTTGTATCTTAAAGTTGCTAGAAGCTTCTACATGTACACTGATCTTTTCAATGAAATGTCACTTTTAAAAGAAGTCAAAGCCAGTATTGTTTTTAAAAAATATTTACAATTTTAATGAATGATGTTAATTTCTCTTGTTTGTATTAAGAGATACTGATTTGTCTCAGACTACTTTTGATACAAAGCAGATTTATTTTCTGCAATACTTATCATAAAAGAAGTTGGAAATTGCTTTCTTAACCATCAAATAATTTGGTTTCTAAGGAAGTCAAAGAGACATCCGAAATTCTGCTGTCTCCAATGTCCTGATTTCAAACCATCCCATACCACTTTTCCCTCCTGGCCTTCCTCCAGTATTATGTGTGTTTTCACTGATCTAAAGGAACACTTCACAAATGCACTTAACAATGGCTTCCCAACCCCAACTTTTTTCCACAGCTCCAACGAAGGCAATGTAAGAGCTGCCAGGAAATCCAGTTGGGACCAGAGGAGGATCTGTAGTTCACCTACCTCTATCCCTTACTTGCAGTGACACACATCACCACCTCCTCGGGAGCAAAGAAAGGAAAGAAGGAGGAAGGTGAACCATAGCTCCTGAGTCCTTTAATGGTTTTACAGAGTCTTAAAAACTGACAAGATGAGATGGAGTGTCTTACTGATCAGGAAAACCTGACAGTGGAGATATTCAGCACAATATGAAGGTCAAAACAGGAGCTGATTTGCCATCCTTGAAACTGTGTTCCGCAAAATGGGAATATATGAAGGGGAGACAGGAGCATTTTCTTTTCTTTTTTTTTTCCCCCATCTACCACAAAGACGGAAACACTCACCTGCATATCTATTTAGGATTGAGACAATACTCATTACCCCAGTATGGTAGCATTTGGATCTAACATTTTCTCTGCATGTTTGAGCCAGTTTATATATTTTTATGTATATAGTTATGTATATTTACATATCATGAAATGGTGTCATAAACTAAATTCAATATATTAGACTTTACTGGATAATTACACAGTAAGTATCCATTAGATACTTAAGTATTAACACTGTGATAACATTAACAAATAAATTAAGATTATTGTAACAAAAGTATGATTTAACAAGAAGTATCAAGATGTATATTTACTGTCACAGAATTCAGAGTTCCTCAATCCTATTGTTGCTAATTTATGACGGACAAGCACAGAGTGAGAAACAACAGCATCAATAATTAAATTCAGTACAATAACTTTGTTCTCTCTTTGTTTTAGCAGTACATATGATTTCATTTTTTAATGAAGTCCCGTGATATGCTATTATACTATAAGCATAATAGTTTATTATAAAAACTAATTTGCCTTTCTCTTATTCAGAAAAGGTAAGCTTCCTTGCAACTAGCAACAAAAAATAAATACTGAAGAAAATTTTTACTCATTTAGTTTTCAAAGGCTAAATCCAGAGCGTGTAAAACATACACAAACATACTTACTCTTTAAGCAGTGCAGATAAACTTTGCAAAAACTAGAAAGAACCATTTCTGGTTCAGTCACAGTAAAAAAACAGATTAAAATAATGTTTGTGGAAATTGGTTATTTTCAGATACATTTTACAGCACTGTAAGAATTAGATACAAGTTTTCTTTAACATACACTAAAAGATGACATTTTCCACATTCTTCAAATTATGCACGTATAACGTCATATTAAGCCATCAGTGTGGAAATATAATGCATATTTTAAAAGTAAATTATAGGCTTGAATTCAATATTACTGAGGACTTCCATGAATCTATAATGCCTTAAGTTAAATATGATCTCTCTATTTAGACACCCTGTGTATCAATTTTGGTGCCAAAATCTGAAATGTACAAAAACACTTAACACTTCTAAATTTCTCATGCATATGATCAATTGATGCTTGTCAGTTTAGATTTGAACTCATTTAAACTTGGACTTTGAAAGCACTTTGACAAGCAAATACAAGCTAACAAACATATATATTAGTACTTTCTCCTACATTGACTCTTTCTCTGAGATCTGAGAGATTTCCTTCTTTTCGATATATTGCAAATTCAGGACTCTGAAGTACTGCTTCTGAGCGTGTCATCCAGCTATGAAGTTCTGTTGTATCCGAGTCAAACCTAAGATACAGAGAAGAGCAAGAATACATTTCAATTCAACAACAATTCTGACAATAGCATTAATAGCAGAAAAGGTTAACCAGCGGCTTAAAGAAATAAATAAGCATCAATAATTCCTCTTTGAAAAAGACATTTTAAAACCCACCATATCTGATTAGATACCTCATAAAACTATTCACTCTAAAATCTGAAAACATACTTTTTCATTTTTAAGACACTGATTTGACAGCTGAACAGATGCAGCAGTCTTCAAATAAATGTTCCAGTTTTACAAGCTGATGTTTTTGGAAGACATTAAAGAAGTGGCTCTCACAGTTGAATAAAGTGTATCACAAGCACTGTTGGCTCAGCTGAGGACGTGCGGCATATCTGGCTCACAAAATGCAGCCTTTGTACCTGATAGATCTCTGCCTTAGATCCTGCTGCCTACACTATAAAGAAAAAAAGCAGGAAATTTGACCATTAGATTGGACCCTCTTCTGATTGAATCAAATTTGTTGCAGAATGTAATTACTAATCAACAGGAGACTATAATTTTCCTACAGCTAGAACTTTGGAAAAAGAAAATTAAGGTTCCTAATTCTGCATATATTTTTTTAACACTTCTTGCTGTAAAGCCATTTTAATTATAATCTGGATTCTTTCAGAAACTCCTTCAAAAGTGACCTTAACTGTTTCCTACTTAGAAAGTAGTAGTTCAAAATGAAAGTTACTGCATGCAAATTTTTCAATTGCAGACATGTACTAAAATCAAACCACAAGTTGATTTCATATCTAACCTGGTTTTTAAAACAACAATCTTGAGACAATGTTTTTTTTCACTGAGTTGAATTAAACCATAAGTTTTACTGCATTTCTTTATTGTACTTTAAGTTTCTATACTTATATCTAGTTTATAATTACTTTTCCTTTGGTATCAACATAGTAAAAGCAACAAAACAGAAGGATCTAGAACAGAATTAACTGCATAATTCAGTTTGCTTTGTAAACATAGGCCTTTTAATTTATGTAATTAAAAACCTACTAAAACCAAAAACTTGGATGACAACTGCGTCTTTGAAGAAATTAGATATTTTACAGAGATATATACCTTTACAAATATAAAAGCTAAAATACAAAGCTGAAAGGTACTAACCTAGAGCTACAGAGATCTACATAAACAAGTGAAAAAACAGGACAGGAATTTCATGTCTGTCCAAATATATTTCTGCTCCCCTTTTATTTTTTTCATTCTCCACAATGATCTTTGTGACTAACAATAAGGTGTGAATGACTGAGTAATACGTAATCAAAGCAGTAGAATGAATCACACACTTCCCTAATCTAGCCTCAACAACCTATATTAAAATTAAAGCCTCTTAAGAATAATGTTTATAAAACAATTGCCAATAATTCTATTTGCACACTCATTCAAGGAGGAAAAAAAGATGGTGAGGCAAGGGAAGCGGCAGAAATCTTCATTTCATAGAGGACTATATATTCAGTGGCAGAATACAAAAGAAAATCTCTCTGGTGGTTTAGAGAATCTCTGTATTGGTATCAGGTTCTAATCCTCTAAATCAAATTGAACTGCCAGTGAAGAGATTCCTGCCTCCAAGTCTATGCAACATTAAATCAATTGTTATTCCTGAAATAGGATGTTATCATTTGTTCAGCATATAATAGTTGTATATTTAATAAACACTGTCATGAAATTTTACAACTAGGACAACAAAACTATGAAAGCCAGTATTTCCACATAAAACCGGAATACTGTTTATTCAACAAATTGCAAGCACTGACTGCATACCTAATCGCACCGATAACCGCAGAAGAATACAAAAGCATACTTTTGTAACTATGACTTAAGACTGTTCAGCACATCTGAAAATGGAGAACAACCAACTATAAAGCTAATGGATTGCATTACGAGATAAAAACTAACAATTTCGTAGCTGTTCCTACTGTGCTTTTGGATGTAAATTATTTATGTTCCATACCTAACGAAGATTGCCAACATCTCTGCCCAATGACCAGTGATTGAAGTTCTACCAGTCTGCACAAAGTAGCTAGTGAAGTCCTTAGTAAGGGCTTTATTAGGTTATTTAAATTAGAACAGATGCCTAAATGGTGTAACCTCACTTGAAGATCACTAAGATACAAAGAAGCATCCAAATAGAATGTGTGCCTTTTCAAAAAGATAGAGCGATAATACCATACAATCCTATATTTCATGAAATAATCTAATTCAAGGCTTGCCAGCACCAAATGAGAAACAGAAGAACCTGCTCTAAGGATCAAGACAGAATGTGGTCAGAGATTTATAGGTATTCAACTAGATGGGACTGCTACCCTCTCCTCCTCTCTTTTCTGAAATTCAGCCAGCAACGTACAAAACACTCTTCAAGAATTAGCAGCCCACGTAGGCAGAAGGGTTGTCACTCTGCTGCGAAAATGAACTCTATTTCTTGTTCCTCTCAGCCAACAACTATATAGGCAAAGGAAAAAATGGCCACTTATTTCACCTTCCTTAAATCTATAGATGATGCCAGCTCTCCAGCAACTATCAGCAATTATTGTAATTAGGCTGTTCTATAGCACAGGTATGAAGAAGCTGTAAACTGGACAACACAGAACATCAGATACAGGATAAAAATAAAGACAAGTTTATCAGTTTATCAGTACTAAACTCTCTCGACAGCAGGTAAAACTGTCTTACTTCTTTTGTTCATTCCATTCTGTGGTTGCAGTCAAATAGGAGCACTGAGACAAGCCTGCTAAAAAATAGTGTGATATTTGCTAAAGAATAATCTGCTATTAACTTGATATAGTATGGAAAGTGACAGAGCAAAATGTTTACCAGAGATCATTTCTTCCTTTTTCTAAAAAAAGGACTTAGCCTTTTCCTCTGCAACATCCACCCTTGAAAGTATAATCTAGAAGAGTTGAAAATTTGGGAGTGTACTGGTAGAACAACAAAGTGATCAGGAAAAAACTACATGGCCAAGATTCATCAGGTGTTGGTAAGTATTAGCCACTGCAGATAGGATCTGGACAGAACAGATCTCAGATGACAGATTGCTCTGTCAGTTGTAGTTTCTTCTGTTTAAGTAAATATAACTCCACAAAGAAAGTTTTTTTGGAGGAAAAAAAAAAAAAAAAAAAAAAAGGAAGAGTTGGGTTTAAAAGAAAATAAAATTAATTAAAGGCAGCTTTTTTTTGCAGCACATAAATATCCTCAACATAGTTTAAAGGCATATTGTACATTTCAAGAGCCTTGGAAAAAAAAAATCTCTCATATTCAGCTTTTTTAAAAACAGGAAATGCAGGTAGAATATGGCATTTAATCATTGTACTATGATGACTGGGCATTTAATTTCTGAGTAGTTTAAGTTACAAAGTACAGTAACTCTAGATTGATATATTTGATCAATAAGGTCTTTAAATCTCATAAGTACAGCAATATCTTTGGTGTTAAAAAGAGTAATGAAATATTGCATTTCTGAACCAATAAAGTTGGGTGCATGTAGAATTTGTTAAAATAAATCCATCAAAGGGAATAAAACCATACCACTTGACACAATCACTCCAGATAATTACCTCAGTATAGAGTGGACGTAACCTTGCTGCCCAGCTAAAATTTCACAGAAGAGGGTCTAGTGCCTCTAAATTCTTTATGGAGTCCTCATACTTTAGTTTTCAATTAGTTTGTCTTTCTGTCATTCCACAACAGAGATATGATCCTATACTGCTCCCATGGCACCCTCATAGCCCTGCACATCTCTTACAATAACTCATTTTCTTAATCATACTAAACCACGGGCCCACTGCAGATTCCCATTCGCAACTCTCTTGCGTGAATCACACATACAAAAGGTTTGTTCAAAAAATTACTCCTCCTTCTTCTGAGTTTCCCTTCCAATACAGGACAAACTGCATCTTTAAGGTATTTCACAAGTTAGTTACGTTTTTTTCTGTGCGTGGAATTCCTAGCCAAATATTCAGCAAGGAATACCTTGCAGAATGTCCTGGAAGCAGCCTGAGTAGAGAGCAGCTTCCTTTCTGGGCAGCCTGAGACTGAGGTGGTCACCTCTCCCTCAGCATGTTATTGGCACTGAGTGCCTTGTCTCAGTAAGAGCTAGACTCCCCTGGAGCTACGTCCTCTTCTTAGCTTCATATTCCTGGATATATACAGTGGTCCCATATCATTCCCACCATTTCTCGGAGCAGAGTATTACAGGCTGCTTTTGGGGAAAGGTGGGTGTTTAGCCTTTCCTGCTGAGAAGTTGTGACATACCACATGGAAGCAAAGAGCACTGGGATGAGGATGGGCTGTGTCCCACTAGAAGAGATGACAAACTTTTCTCTATTTCATGCCAGAGCTAGTAAATAAGAAATTTATGTTTTAAGTTTCCTGCAAAATAGATTAGCTCTTCCCAATATTGTGTGGTGGCTCTACCTATGCTAAGAAGCTTAAAACTTCACTTTTTGATTGTAGTAACTTTTCATTTCATTGTGCTACTTATCTGCTGCAGTTTGAGGCAGGTAAGAAAAATTTGTGCTAAGCAATCTCATCCTCTAAGCTTCCTCTTCTTTCACCATTACTGGAGGTTTTCGAGATGTGAATGAATAGGGTGCAAGATAATCCCATGTAGGCTCTTTTTCCCAAAAAGGTTGGACACGATGATGTTTGAAGCTCATTTCAACCTTACCTGTTCTATTCTGTGATCATCTAGCAGAAGGATGGTATATTTTAATGGTATACATTTTGATTAGAATGGTATATTTTAGACTCGTATTTTTAATCTGTTTTACACACACTACCATGGTAAGATGACGACTGTGAAATAAGATGCATGAACCAACCTGCCACACACTTATGTTTTTAACTTGAATGTTGTATAGATTCACATAAGAACTCATGAAATGATATGTTTTCCCTAAATTAACATAATTTCATCTTACTGCTACTTTGTTAATGCTACTATGACTAAAACACGCTTTCAGAATTTCATTCTTTGAACAGATAGAAACTGTCTCACAATTTCCTTCATGACAGTGTCACAGAATCACAGGGGTTGGAAGGCACCTCAGGAGATCATCAAGTCCAACCCTTTCCATCCAGATGAAACCACAGTAGGCACTGCAACATCATGTAGATACAAGAATATTTGCCTTCATATTGAGCTGGGAGGGGATGTTAACAACTCTTTCTGAAGAAACGCATTTCTGACTGACTGCCTTTCCATGACTAGACTGAAATGCCTCACACATCATCAGTGTTATTCACTCTTGGTTACCTAGAACATGTCAGAGAACAACTTTGCAAAATACCATACCTACTGGCATAATTAAACTGCTTTCTTCACCCTTTATACTTGTAGCTGATGAGCTAGCTTGGACATTGATCAAGCAGTCTTAGTTCTCATCTATCAATTCAATGCTTATTTATCCCAATATATGTTTTTTTCTCTCCTATATCTTGGTTCAGTCCTAGAAGAATTTTCTCTCATTTTTGAATGACATTCTGGACCTCCCCTACACTTGTGATACCATTCAGTTCAGCTTCATCAACACTATTATCTGCATATTTCTGCAATGCATACTGAGGCATCAAAGAAAATATTCAATCAATCTTTTTAATCTCATAGTTCTCCATCTTAAGACATTCTTCCATGTTACCTTTCTCATAGTAATAAGCCATACCTTCTCCAGCCTTAGCAGTTACGCCTTAACAGTGTCATGGAATGCTTTGATTAAATTCAGACAGATTAGATGTACCACATTTCTCATATGTGAGAGAAAAGAGCTGAGGAGAATGAAAGTCTAGAGGCTGCTGTGTTCATTAACACCATTTGCCTTCAGCAAACACCCAGTGGCTAGAAATGTAAAGCATTTTTAAATTCAGTCATGCCTTCCTTTGAGTGCCAACAGGTAACACTTCCATAGTACAACAGGCAATAATACCTGGCACTAAATGTGAAGAATATATATTCTCAGTTTATTAGTAACTTATGCCACTTCTTGCCATACAAACAGAATAAAGAGTAAAAAAATAGTGGACGTGAAGTTTTAAAATACACACATTTTCAGAAGTTGATATATCCATAGCTATTCTTCATTCTAGATTAAAACATTTATTAATTGTTCATTCTTTCATTGTTCATTGAACAGAAAATTGTAATGTTTTGTCTCCGGCAACTTTCTCTTTTCTCTGGTACTGGCTACACAGATGCTATGCTGAGACCACGGACTATCCGGAAAACTGAAGAAAAATGGCTCTCCTCTTTCTGGATTTGCTAAGTACAGTTGATGGTGAAAGAGCAAACACTACATTTTTATAAGAGGACAAGGATCAAATAGCCAAACAGAATTCCTGTAAAAGTGCTTAAGAATCATCATTTAGTTCAGACTAATATAATTCTGTACTGTAGTGGACTATTTGAAAGAACATCTGAAAAAATTCTTTAAATAGTTCATTATAATTTTCCTCTCAATACTTTTCTATTAAAAAAAAATCTGAAAATTTTCTAAGTAACTAAGCATTAGAGCCTCAAATACAGTATTTTTAATGAAATGAAGGCCACTTTATTTTCAACAGATTTACAGTTTTGTTAACAGTTATTAAATGTAAAACACTAGATGGAGCAACTACCCTGCCTTAATATACCTCTGTCTTCAAAGGACATGGTCTCTTTCAAATCTGAAGAACATTATTTTCACAATAATGTTATGACAGACATTCCTTGGAAATATTAGGATGCATGTACAAAGTTACTTATTAACTGAAAAAGAAAGATATCTTGGGTATTACTCAAGAACAGAGGTACTGTAAATATGTATAAATTAAATGATAAAAAGCTCTATTCTGCTTCCTATTTAGAAACCTACTCTAAATTGAATAATTTTCTGATTGTTCTATGCTGCAGAACTGACGTGTTTTTTCTAGTGCCATGTCAGTGAAAATAACACCTTTCACCCATATACAGGTTTTCCTACCCAAAAACTTAATCCACGTTACATGTATCTCAAAGCCTAATGTCTTATACATGCTTTTAAGACTTCTTCCATACAGCTCTAACTACATATGTATTTTTCCATTCTTGGATGTAAATTAATTCATTTGGTAAAGGAGATTTCCTATGTCCCCTAACAAAACTTAGATTATCCCTGAATTATTCTGAAATTTTAAAGCACTAAATTAGAAGGCAGCTTTAGATTTTGGTGAAGGAAAAAAAAAAAAAAAAGTCTCCCACTTCTTTTCTCTGCTTTCTATTACTCACGGTAGTAAGTTGCTGTAGGAGGAAAGAAAAAACAACAGCTTCTTTACTATGCATTTAGGCCACAGTGAATTGGCACAGTGGAAATATGAAATCAACTCCTGTTTATGTAGGTCTACAAAGTCTTAAGACTTAAATTCTTCAGAGTAAATGAGACTCATACACTTTAATTCTTTCAAAGCAGTTGGAAAATAAAATTTAATAATAACAAAAAATTTGCCATTTTTTCCCCCTCAACTAAGCAGCTGTAGAACATGCTCTTTCCAATTTTCACAAAGCAGCTACACTAATCTTTCTTCTACCCTGAAACTAAGCACCTAGCACTTCACACTGTAGGTGCAGTGCATCTTTGAGAAATCTTTCTTAAACACACAAAATGCAGAAATCAAATCTGAAGCACAACTTTTTTCCAGAATGCAGCAACGCAGACTGATGCCTACAACCAGAGAAGTACTGAGGAATGAAGTTGAGAAAATATGGAAGTATCATTCACCCTCATCAAAAAAAGCCCCAAACCACCTCCCTCCCAGAAGAAACCATGCAAATTCAAAATATTTTCAAATTGAGACTTTGGAGGTAATATTCATTTCATCCAGATTTAGCTATTTGAAATTTACTTGTTTAGTTTAGAGACCTTCTATACGCAATGAAGTCAAAGACAACTCAGAAGAAATAGTTTTCCAATTTAACAAGAAAATGGCGAGTCATTCTTTTTACATCAGATATTTGGCTTTCTTAAATAATGGGGTTTAACTAGAAAACTTTTAGAATGAGCAAAGAGAAGTAAGATAAATTACACGTTGGATTTCTGTATAAAGAAAAGTGCCTCTAAGAATTTATGTGGGTTCCCCCCCCCCCCCCCGCAATGAAATATGCCTTCAATTAAAGCAACAACAACAAACAACAAAGATTTCTTCATACTGATTGTACCCTGTTCCTCTTAATAATAAATGTAGTTGTCTATTTTAACACTGTTAAAGACTATTTGACAAGAAAATAACTTGTTGCTATAACTGAAAACACACTGAATTAAAAAGACATTTTCTACAGAAATAAGATATTGACTGTAGTTTCAGATTCCCGTCAGTCCTTAAGTCTGCTAGCTTGGAATTCATATATTAACCTGAATATGTACATATATATATACACACACACACAAACAAACACATATTTCCAAAACTACCATTAAAACTGGAGTTTTAAGTCTTGATTCTAACATCATATTCTTAAGTTCAATGCTTGAGACAATTTTACTCTTTAGAAGTCTTTCTTGTGACTTTAACAAGTGTTCAGCATTATTCCAAAATTCACTGTAACTTGTATGAGTTACACAGGAAAAGCACTGAAAATCACAGTATTGCACATTTCACCAAATAATAACCCTGCCTCTACATAACCGAAAAGAATAAAACTTGGACTTTAGAAACGAAGCACTATCTACACTACTTGCAGTCCAACTACTAAAAATGTACTTTTAAAGAATTTAAAAAGCTGAAAACTTTCTTTTCTCCAAGTCACACAATGCCCTATGCAAAATATATCTACTGACTGCAATTACTATCATAATGATATTGACATAACGTTTAACATTCTATACTACAAAATAGTTGGGATAGCACAAAAAAACTCTATAATTTATCTTAAGTAAGTAAGGAAAGATAACATTCAGTTGGTATTTGAGTACAGAAACAGGATTTCAATTTCAAGAAATTCTACTCAGAAATATTGCAGTCAGATGACTAATTTGGCATTCTCATCCAACTTTATCATTATTCCCTCTCCATGTCTAAATGATTCTCACCTCTTCCTAATTTCCGAATCCACAAGGAGTTGCCTCTTTTTGTGAGGAGGTGGTGGTGGGAGCTCCTCTTTAGCATGCTTAACCAGGATTTGTTCCCTTGTGGTCACCATAGTGACAGTTTCCATTACAGTAGTCTGTGTTAGTGATGTCTGAGTGGTAGTGACAGCCTGCGAAACCTGTGAGAAGTATTAAAGCAGAGGTCAAACACTGTTTGAAAGATTTCAGTAAAGATCGTTTGGAATAGCAATAGAAAAATAATGAGAAACTGTTCCTGTCTAATCATGGGCTGACCTTCAGAAAAAAATAGCATTATACTGAACTCAAATCAAACTGCTTTATTTGTCTCATGCTATGTGATTAAGATAACCGCAGAAGTCAATATCAAAATCAGAGAGAATCTCAAGCAGAATGAACTCATGGCTTGCTCTTATGAAATGGTGAATGAAGAAAATAAATAAATGGTAACAAAAAGGTCAATTTTATTAAGAAATTGAATAATAGAAAATGTGTGAAATGTTAACACTGCTGTTATTCTGCTGCCATTCTTAAGATTTATTCCTGAAGACTCATAAAGCATTATGATGTCACTAAATTACTAGTTGCTATTTTTACCCTTTATAATAATCTTCAAACCAGAACATAGTTCATCATAACCTACTTGCTCAAGAAGGCTGTTAGGTTTCTGCCATGAAATCTTAAATTAGAAAACATGCACTAGAAGACAAGTAAATTTACTTCCATTTCACTTCTTAATTAAAAATTAAAAGGAAGAAGTAGTAAGAAACAGCAAAACACAAATATGTAACACGTATTTAACATAATGCATTTACACCAATAAAATGCATTTACTTTGCAGGAAAAAATGAGAATTAACTCCTAAAAAAGTCCAGTTGCATTAAAAAAGAGGAGTGGGATGATAAAACAGTACTGTCCGCTCGTATTTGTCTGGATGACCTTCTAGGTCCTTTCCAACTTGGTCATTTTATGATTTGATTTGTTGATTCGTTATACAGGCATTGCAATTTTATATTCTATATAACACCAAACTACAAACTTTCCACTTAAACAGAGGCAGCTAGTTTTAATGTGCCTTAATTCATCAGAAATAGGTTGCTTCTTCTTTTTGTTCTTCCAGATGATGGCTTATTTGTCAAAATGCTTTACTCACAGTTCCAGTGACCACCTGAAAATGGTTTAGGGCAGTGAAATGGAAAATAAAAGGAAGACTTTTACATCAGGTGCAGGCAAAGCTGCGTACCAGAAGAGCACTGCTTCTTCTTTTATTGCTAGCATGCAATAATTACAAAGGTCTTCCAATAGAGAGACAAGAACATTAGTATCTAAAATTTCACAGAACTATACAACATAGGTAAATAATCTATTAGTTCTTGCATCAGAAACTAGTGACAGTATTGAGTAAACCTTACTTGAGACATCAGTATTTCCAAAAAACACTAAGAAAGAGCATACTAGGTATTTAACTGCAGCTCATCTCCCACTTACTGCGCATACTGAAAAATGATGAGGAAAGGGGCGTGCTATTAGCAACCAGGCCTCTTTTCAGTAGGCAACACCAGTAAAGTTAACAAAAAAAAAAAATGGGAGGAAAAAAAAATCAAAAATAAAATAAATAAAAAATACTGCTAGCTTTGCTGAATATTTCATGCAGCCTGCTGAACAAAAAAGTCTTGCTGATCTTTGTCCGGTCTGCCAGTGAAAATGATGGATAGGAAAGGCCACTATTACTGTAATTTTGGCAATCTCACTTAAAGCAGCCAACTCTGTGCTGTGCCTCTCTCTCTATAAAGTGCAGCAGTCTGAACTTCAGAGAAAAATCTGAACAAGTCAGAACACTACAAAATCAAGATTCAAAGCGGATGTTTTCTAAAATCCTTGGATTAATCATATCAATTGTAGTAAACTGCTTGTGAACTGTGAGGACTTAGTTAACATATGAACTACATAAATTACGGGGAAAAAATGCCACTTTTTATCACTACAATATTATGTATTAATATCCTTGGTTTTGTTCCCTCAGCAAGATGTGCTGGCTGATATTTTCAACTACAGAAATCTCCAGCATAAGGAAACACTTCAATTTAGTTTTATTAACATTTAATACAGCATTCTTTGCAACATTTTCACAATTAATTTTATTTCTGGACAGAAAGAAAGAGCACGTTAAAGTTTCTGAGGTCTAGGGTTCTATGCAGTCTGAGGATAACATCTGTTCCTTGGTTGTCTCTGCAGCTAAGAGCACTCCAAAACCTTACTTGCTCTGTATATGCAGTTTTGACTTCAGTCTCCTTTTCCTCTTCTCACAGTATTCTTTTTGCACTCAGTTTTATTTAAAAGTCGATAATAGGATGTTTCTGACACTTGAGGTCACATCCTGCCATGTTCCATTTGCCAGTCAATATCAGGATACAGTCTACACTGAAGCAAGTGTAAAACAGAATAAATCACAGCTAGGGTACTGTAGGAATCATCTGCAGCACCCTACCAATTACGTACACAGTAGCAGCAGTTCCAGCTGGTGATTTGGAACTGTGCTTCAAAAGCAGGCAGTGTAATTACCATATGCTCAGAGTAGTCAAGTCACGATGCTGTTGGGAGTAATGATTTACATGTCAAAACAGTAAGGAAGTACTTTTCATGCTTAATCAATAGGAGTAGAGGTTAAATACTATATATTTCAAAATGAAATTGTAGAGATGAATTTGATGTTCATAATCATTCTAATTACAGAGAATGGGGAAGGCTAGAAGGTACTGAACACTACATTGCAAGGTGAAGTTCAGCAAGATGGTACACATTTAAAAAATGCACATATTAGAGGGTAAAGGAAAATCCTTAAAAATATAAGAAATTAGCACTGAATTGGTTTATTTCATGTATAATTCAAGGACAATCCAAATAATGACAGTATAGTTTCCTTGTCTCTTTAAGTTCGTGACAGGCAAATATGAATCTGAGGAGTGATACAGACTGGGCCTTTAACCCACTAGAAAATCATACTGGAAGTGCTAAGGTGACTCACAAAGCTGCACTTTAAAAGGCTTCCAAAATACAATGCTTGCCTTCAGTTTCACATCAGTAAGCTCATCTTAGAAACATGTTAAAAGTCATCTTTTTTTTTTTGGAATGGACACATTTCAATCTTCCTTTTCATCTCCTACAGATAAAGGTATATACAATGTGTGTGTAGTAGTTGAGTAGTTTTATGATGTTTTATTTCTCTTTTATATGGCAGCCTACCTTTAATGACATCATTTATTGCTGCCTTTGGAAATGCCCTGAGTCTTGATATAGTCATCATTTTCCTTAACATTCGCTTTTGGAGCTGTCATGAGTTCTTTGATAAAATGTATGTATGCGAGTAAGGAAGCTCAGATGAAGAATGGCAATTTTCTTTACTTTGGGAAGGTTTTCAGTACAATGTAGTGAAGCATAATGAGCTCACTCAAGGGGAGTTTAGAGTTTCTAAAAGTTATACATCTACTCTATACAAGTTGTCCTTGTCCTTGTTTCCAGTCCGTGTTCAATGAAAAAAAGAACAGGCACTTTCATGATGAAAATAAACTGCTTTTGAGGGGTGCCAGTCTCTCTCATCTATGCCATCCATCGCAGCAGCAGCTTCAGCCATGAGTTCACATTGGATGCTTCAAATTTACAGCAATGAATTCAGCTAAACGTAGGAAGACTTGTATTCTAATTAATGCACATTTCTTTTGGGATTTATAACTGTTCCATGTCTAATTAGAGAATCAGCTTTGATCTAAGGCTGAGATATCCATGTAATTTCTTATTTTGCTATCCAGTTAATCATTTAGTGACACTTTAGTAAGAGAGAGAGGAAATAAATTATTAAAAAAAAATACAGTTAAGAAGGTACTATGAGAATAAAAAAGTGAAACAAAAAAGTTAATTTTGAAGTCTGTACCCATGTTGAAAGAATAAAATCTGCATTTTCGGATGATTTTAGAGAAAAATGATATATTTACTGTTACCATCTTCTCTTCTCCCCAGTTCACAATTAGATGAAATGATTAGATATTCTAGAGGCATTTTCTTCCTGTCTGTACATGTAAATAAGCTCCATAACAAATAAGGCACACCAACAATATCTGCCCTGCTAGGTAGAAACACATGGCAATAAGTTCATCATCAATATTTCATAGTGCTAAGGTTAATGCAAGGACATGCCTCAAGTGTGTAACAGCGCTTTAGGAAGCAATCCTTTAGTTAGCACTGAATACCAAACATCTCCAGAATTTGAAGCGATATGCCCACATCAGCATACCAGCTCTGCGCCAAGCAAAGTTGCTTCTCCTCAGAGAAGTGTGACATTATGATAACACTGTTACACTGTTTTGGAAACCCAAAGCATCTCCCATCCGTGCTCCATTATGATTTATGGATGTACAGCCTTAGAACTTCACAAGAAGACTGGTTTTGTTTTGTTTTGTCATCTTGGTTCCATTTTGAAAATGAAACTTACTTGCTTTTAGGACTAATTAACAATCTAAACTCTCTAATACTTTGGACTGTTTTCAAAAGCTGTGGTTTTTTTTTTTTCCCAACCCACTGTGACTGCAGGTTTTAGAAATTGTATGGATATAAGATACCAGCAGCCTTTATTATATACCTACTAGATAGTATTCTACAATCTCTTCAGGAGGATCTAGACTATTAATTGGAACATGTTTTTTAACCTATTAATATGAACGTGTCAAAATAAATGAAGATATGCATCCTCCAGGGAGTGCAGATGAGTATACAAAAGGAGGATTTAAGCTACCTTCTAATTAAACTTTCAAACTGACTTTAAAAAGTTTTCATGGAAAGTGTGGGAACTCACATAACATTACGAATACATGTTTTAAATAGCGGTCTCATAATGAAGACAAATATTTTAAGACATCTATGCTACTAATATGGTTTTGAAAAAGAAACTAAGTAACAAAATATGAATGAAGACATTATTTATAGAGGTATATCAATGTAATGTCTGTATCCAGAACATTGATTCTCAAAGAACAGTTTATAGGACACGGACAGTTTGTAATAGATTAAGCAGCCTCTTCGTGGTTCCTTTTTCCCTGTATTCATTGCATTTGTTTTATGCAATTTCTATTTCTCTCACTTTGGTAGGCAGTTTACTTTAACTCACTCAATTCTAGCATACATAGTTTATTTAATGAAAGTTTAACATGCCTATCATTCCTGTTGTTATGACTTCTTCTATTATTATGAAATAACAGTAAGTGAGAAAAGTTATGACACTGTCAAAATCAGAGAGGTTAAAGCGTTGATTACTAGTAATATTTTACAAATATATGAAAATAATATAACATTTTGAAGCTTGAATAGTATTGCTATTTAAAAGGAGCTACCGAGCTCCTTTTTACATATGCAAGAACACATATACTTGAAGAACATAAGTATCGTGTAGGCTGTAACGAATACCGTTCTACAGTATTCGCCTCTTTTATGAGACATGACAGTTGCAGGCATCCATGAGTTCATGAGTAGATGCACTAACTTCTTGAAATCACATGACCCAAGCTGTTTCAAATTCAAAATGCAATTCCGGATTTTCTTCTGTGTAAAAACTACATATTCCTTATTGTAAATATTCATGAGTTAAATCAACTGTTACAAATGCTCTATAGAACAAACTGCTTTTTACTTCTATTACTAGTCAAATAACTGTCATACAAAAATAACACAATGTAAGAAAGTGGGGAAAAAAAGTAATCAGATCTGGTTTTAAATCAAACAACAGAGAGATGTTGACAAATGGATAGGAAAGACGAATGGACACATTTTTGAATATTATACCAGAGCACTTACTTTTGTTATCTAGTTTAAAAAATGAGAAATTTTAAAACTTATTTTATTTTTTAATATTATGGTAAACAGAAAGGAGCAGGATGGAATAGTAACAAATGATGGCTTACTTTTTTCCCTCTGGCATTTGTGCCAAAAGGACAGGTTTTTTTTTATTTTTTCAAGAAGCTTCTCTTTTTATGGCCTTTTTTTTTTTTTTTAATATATTAAACAGTTAAATGTAAGCAAAATTAAAAACGTAACCATAAAGCAGTGCTGAAAATAAATAAAACTAGTTGTTGTTTAGCTAGTGAACAGTTCGTAACACTAATTTCAGACTGCTGTTCCACAGACAGCCATAAAAACAGCACATTTGAAGTGACCAACTATTACAGATTAAAAATAAACGAACTGAATATTTTCATTTTGGATTCTACCATCCCTGAAAGCACAGTTAACAACCTGAGTAATCAACATAGTATAGACAAAAAATTAAAGAGATAACTAATACTCTGGGGCTATATTGCAGTTTTATCATGCTATCCTAAAAATTGTCTTAAGAAATCACGAAGGAAAAAAAAAAAAAATTGTAACAAACAGCACCAAAACTACTGCAAGCATCTGACTGGCACAGGATTTGAGTGTCAACAACTGACAAAACAGTTTGACAAACCTGCTTAGAATTGCTCTCCAACTTCTGCACAAGGCTATCCCAGCGCTGGGCAAAATTTTCAAGCCGGCTTTCCAGCTTCTGAGCCACGGCTTTATTTTTCACAGCTACAAGGAGGTCTTTGCTGAGTGACTTCAGCTTACTCATCATCTGTCTTTTCATTTCTATATCTCCTTTTAGGATCTGTTAAACGAAGCAACAGCAGGAAGACAAGTAATTCAGACAGAAGTAAAACAAACAAAAAACACCTCAGAAAGTAAGGAGCACCTATAAGGTGCCCCACAGAATCGCAGAATTGCCCTAGTTGGAAGAGACCCAAAAGGATCATTAAGTTCAATTCCAGGCACCACAAAGAACCACCCAAAATTCTAACTCTATGTCTGAAAGCACTATCCAGACATTTCTCAAACTCCAGCAGCTTGGTACTGTGCCCACCACCCTCTGATGCAGACCCTTTCCCTAACCACCAGCTGCCCCTCCCCTGACGCAGATTCATGCCATTCCCTCAGGTCCTGTCTCTGTGAGGAGCTGCAGTGACCATGAAGGCTCCCCTCAGCCTACTCTGCTCTGGGTTGAACACACCCAGAGACCTCATCCACTTCTCGTATGTCTTGCTCTCTGTATCTGCCACCATTTTTGTAGACCTCACTGGAGGCTCTCCAATAGTAGTCTTATTTTCTTCTTACATTGTGATGCCCAAAACTGCACCCAGTGCTGGAGGTGAGGCTGCACCAATACAGAGCAGAGAGGAGCAACCCCTTCCCTCGACTGTTTGGCAGTGTTGGTTTTTTGACACTCCAGGGTACAGCTGG
>JAOWBP010000001.1:96444782-96455791 GCA_028571105.1 Tragopan temminckii | reverse complement strand
TTGGTGGCCCTGTCTGTGGCAGGGGGGTTGGAGATTCATGATCCTTGAGGTCCCTTCCAACCCTGGCCATTCTGTGAGTCTATGCTTGCTAATTACTAGTTCAGGAATAACAAACATATTATGTCTTACAGTCCAGATGCTTCTTGTTTGAAACTGTCTTTCCTTATAATTCCCACAATTCAGAGTAATTATTATTAGTCAACTACTAATAACACTGTAATGATTCAATAAAGTTATAAGAAGGGCCTGTTTGTCATTACTTAACAGGGTCCAAGTCAAAATACTACACCCATTTTTCCCCACTAACATAGAATAAAAATCTATCTACAGATGGTGAGGTGAGCCACATTTGGTTGTTTTGGTGCCTCATGGTCTGATTTACAACAAAGTTTCTGGATCCTAATTATAGACTACATTTTTAAAATATACTTGCAAATTTTACTGAAAGATTTATAAATCATCCCAAAGACAGACAGCAAAACTTCTGGCACCTCTGATTTAAATCAATGTTGTTAGGAAATTCTTTTCATGACCAGACATCTCTTCATTGGTAATACAGATTTAGATCTAAATAAATTACACCACAGAAAATTAAATCATAATTAAAAGCATTTCAAGTGGATGCAAACTCTGATAATCCAGTACTTACATGAGACAAATGATAATACAGGAGATGTACTGAAAAATCTTATTTTAATGAAATTAGAATATGATTTTTATTCACTTCCTAAATGCTGGTTAAAGAATTTCCTTTTCTAAACTCCTTTCAAGGAGAACAGTCTAAGTATTCCCTGTTAGAACAGAAAGCAAACTAAAATACATATAAGGTATGTTCCCTGTCCCCCTTCCCCTTCCCCTACCCTCTAATAAACTCATTAATTTGCGCACTAAATAATATACTGGTCAGTGCATAATGCTTATTTCACTATATGACTCAAAAGCATCACAAAGCATAACCTATTTTTTTGCCTCAGTTGTAGGACAAAACCTTATATTTTAGTAAGTGAAATGACTAAGCACACTGATAAATGGGTTGATAGCCCAAATTGCCTTAAACCTATTAGTTTTCATGAGAGTTGACATGAATGTGTTGAACTGTTCAGTTGAAAAAGTTTAAGACAAAAAGATTCAAGTCCAAAATATCTTATGAGTACTTTCTCTAAGATGGATACTGACTACTGAATGAGAAGTTTTATCTACTTTTTTTTCCATCAAATAGTACCCAAAGCAGTAGGTAGCCTGCGTGATATCTGGGAAATCAGGCTACACCACAGGTTTTGCTCCCAATACCTGGAAAAATAAATCTCCAGAGAAAAAGTAAAATGCCCATTTGCTCCTTTGAAATGCCCATTTTATGGTCCTAGCTGAAATTTTCAGAGAAATCTACATGTAAAAGAAACTTTTCTTATGTTGAGAGGACTCTGAAAGAATGTTCTTTATGCCCATAAAAGCAGAAGATAAAACAGTCTGCAAAAAGGTCAAAATAAGAAAGTACAAGAACAGGATAAAGTGAATAAAAACAATGCAACTCTTGGGAACACTGAAGTGGATGTATAAAAAACTGAAAAAACAAGACTGAAGCTTGCAACTAATATAAAAGGATTTTTGAAAGATGCTTTTTTAATGAAGTAATGCTATCTACTCTTTAAAGTAAGAAGAAATTTTGTCTATATGCAAAATCATTTTTTAAAAAGATTTGGCAGATTCACTGAATTTTCCTGTGTGCAGCAATAAGCAGAATGTGCATATATTCTATTTTTTTTAAGAAAACTTCCTTACTTATTTTGAAGTACTTTTTCAAGAACTAGCCATACATCATCATCAATCAAAGAATAGTACACTGGATGAGTATATGATCGACCACAAAATTATACTCTCCATTCCATTCCTTCAGTAGCCATCAAGAACTATTTGATGCATCAAATGCAGATCTCATTCCAGTACGGAAGCCTGTGGCCCGTGGAGGGCTCTAATTTCAACTAGCATACAAGAGTCCTTGAGGGACTGATTGTCTACTGGGTATAATTAGAGTAAAAATTTCATAACTTCTGGGCTTTTTTAATGTCATTCAGTGATTTATCTCAGCTGAAGGCAACTTCCCATACTTTCTTGAGAAATAAGTCAGACCACTGCAACAGATTTGGTAGCACAGTCCTCTGATTTTTCAGCAATAAATTCAGATTTAGGCCTTATGCAGTAGCTGCCTTTCTGGTAAATCTTGGGATTGAGACTATTGGGATCTAGAAGCTACCTGTCTAAATAGCCAGATCTCAACACCAGCACAAACACACAGAGCCTCACAAAATATCACTCTGATAGGTCAAGTAAACAATGTTAAGTATAAAAAGATAAAATATTCACACTCAACCAGACTAGCTGTAATCTCTCAGACTACCTTGGGAAAGCAACTTAAGAAGAGGTGTTTACTTTTCTTTTCCATGCAATGTTAACTTATCTATGTGTAATTTGTTTGAGGGGATGCATTTGACTTCTGTGTCATTAACTGACTCTTAAGTAGGACTCAGATTTTTGGCACATGCAATAAATCTGAAGAGCTTCTACAGTGCTCATTTGAAGCCCGTGTAAATTCCTGTCAGCCTGTTGAGACTTTTACAATATGTAAAGAAATTCTTTATATTCTTTTATACAGGTACACGTACAAATATATGTATTTATATTTACAAAGACACACATATACACACATACACATGCATATGTATATATATACAAAAATATTTCAGAGATCACTATCTCAATACTCTAACAAAAAGGCAGAACTGATTTACAGCTGCTTTGAAAATGCAGTCTCAACTGCTATCTGGCAAAATGGTTCACTGTCTTTCAAATCTCATCCTGACCAGTATCTCACTCAGGCAGCCTTGGTAAGCCTTTTGTCTGACAGTGCACACACTTGTTTTGTTCTGCTTTTAAAAGTGAGACTGGCAGATACATAATCAAATTATAAGCTTTGCTCCTTGATACTTCTGACAAATGCTCTGATAGGTGCGCCTGCCAACACAATCTCTCTCCTGTGATTATATATTCAGTTTGCAAATGACATGTGGGAAAAAAAGATATATACACAATCTTTTCACACAGGAGAGGTAATGTAACATTTGGCAGGACAGCAGGTGGACTGTGGTTTTCCTTGGCATAAAGGAAAAAATTTTGCAGACCCCCCTAATACCCTAAGCGACATAACTTTTTGGCTGTGTTTGGTTTTTATTAACACTTTTAATAGTGTTGCAAACTCTGTAACTTCAGAGCAATGAGATTATTGAGCTTTTTTTTCAGATTCTTCTTTAAGAGAGTATGATTGAAGGAAGGAGGCATACAGCAGCTGGATTGTTTTATACCACCCCATACTCTACTCAGTGCTCTGCTTCAATATCGTTTCCTCAGGAATTCCCTTGCTGGTGTCATTTCAGGAATATACTTTCTCAATGATATGCTTTATCTCAATAACAAGCACCTTCTCTATTAGTATCCTTACAAATTGACTATTTCTGTTATGCTCCATATACGTATGTTATTCTTTAAGCTTTTTTAACTGGACAAACACATCATAGTAAATGAGCGAGTTCTGTTTATTGAAACTGCGAATAAGCTTTTTATTCCATAGGCCCATTAGATTCTCATAAAATAGTTTATGAGTTCTCATAAAATTGTTTCGATAGATCGCGAAATTAAAAATATTAAGAGTCCTCAATCATTTTTACTGATGCTTACCTCAGTCTGAGTTTCCTGTGTGTTTTTTGCTACATATCGTACCTGAGGTTTGTTGCAAATGCTTTGAATTCTACACCACAATAGTAAGACTAGAAAATCTTCTCCTATCAATCCCTTTTTTAAATTGGCTGACATTCTCCTCATAAGTAATTTAAATAATCAATTCTGTCTCTTTTGATGGTAGAAGGTGTAGTTGTGATCTTACTGAAGAACATTATTGTCTCTAGAATGTAAAATTAGATTCAATTTACAGTAATCCACACTTTTTTTTTCCTGCACTTGTCAAAAATCTTGGTTGTATATCTTCTAATTTATGAAGCATAATAAATATATCAAATGCCTTAAATAACTTTCACTTTTTCTCGTCATACTTTACCATAACCTTCTCTAAAAGAATCAGCAGTTTGTGAACACAGAACAGTATCTCAGTTAAACCTCTTCCCATTTGTTTTTTAAATTTTATTTTATTTTCCCCTTTTCCATTCCATTTTCCTTGTTTAGTCAACCTTCTAAAACCATGAGTTTGCAAGGGATCTACTTTATTCCATTGAAGAGAATATAAGTAGCTAGCAAGACATTCTGAAATACCAGTCTTTCTTGCATGGTTCCAACACTGAAGATAAATTTAAAAGGAAATAATAATTGATATTCAGTATAAGCTGACTTGTTTCCTTCCCTGGGTTGTGCTCCCTGATGTAGAAGCAGTTTGTAGTCTCAGTATTAATCAGCTTAGCCAAACGTGTACTATCTACACTAATTCCCATACTAATTACTAATTTATTGAATTTATTAGGATTGGTATCCAAATCAGCTAGATTTTAGACAGCACAAACATCTGTCTGTTACACAGACATGTCTTCCAGCTGAATGTATTGAGAGTTTCTCTAGAGAAATCTTGGCCTTTAGTGATTCAAAAAAGCAGAAGTCTGTTTATTTTTTGTTCCGTAAACCAAAATGAGGGAAACTACTTTCTCCTTTCTAAAAGAGAGAATCGGAAGAACCCTTGGTTCTAATACTAACATACTTCTTGAGCACTGATCTGGACATCTGATGACACATTTACTTATACCCTTCTTCCCAATTCCAGTCAACATGTCTCAATACTGTGTCTAAGTTCATTAAAAAGCTATTGTAAGAGCACTGCATTTATGTATTTTTCTTTTAAGGTGAGAGTGAAATACTAAACTTTCTTAAAACAAAAGGTAAAGTTGAACCATTTCTAGACCATTTAGGTTGCTAGCTCTGTCATAAATACATCATTTGTGCACCATCCTTTTAGGGATATTCAAATAATTTTGTTTAGAAAATGAAACATACAAAAGTCATTGTCTGTTGTTTAGACGCTGCATTAGAAGGCAATGCAGAATGTTTGGATTCAAAGACAGACATTACTACTAACGTATCCCAATTCTGGTGCTCGAGGAAGCCCTGTCACAAGAACCTTAAGTGATAAACCATTGATAAAATATGTATACAGAAGAGGATGTACACTGAAACAGAGAAATGAAACAAAGGACGGACTGAAATAATTCTCTTTGTTTCCTAGAAAATATGTTCAAATGAAACCAATGGGAAATGCTAACTCCAAAAAAGTGGTTAAAAAGCCTACGTTTTTCATATTTCTTCATAAACTTTATTCATCTAGGTGATCCTTCACATATTGGTATTATTTTTGTGTTATTCACATATTTGGTTTTACTTATTTTTTTAAGGTCCTCTTTCAATTTGATGGGGGTAAGCATTAGCATTAAAAAAAAAGCCATACGCATATTGGGTAACATTTAAAATGAATGTGCCTTTAAGCATCTGAGAGTTGATCACGACATTTTATGTACTATAATATCAAAAAACACCACATGCAAAAGTTTCCAACCAGAAGAAAAACCTTTCCTTTTCAGTAAACTCACACTCTACTTAATGATGTAATGTTGTTATATCCTTCTCCTTAAATATAATAGATAATTATGCTACTTCTGTCAGGAATAATGGAATAAAGTTAAGAAACAAAAGACGAACACTTGTCCTTAGTCTTGAGTATAAATGAAATATGCTAATAATGAAGGAAACAGAAAATATAAAAAAAGTTACTCTAAGGTATTTGCTATTTTCTGCAAAATACTTGTATTTCCCTGCGCATACAAAAGTCATGGGCTATAGAAATGTTTAAGATCATACTCAGAAAAATCTTCTGAGATAGACCTCAATGCTACAAATAGTTCTTATTTCACTTAAAGCACTGACAGCTTTCTCTCAGGGACCTAAGTTCAGTTCTATCTCAGTTCAGTTACCTGGAGCTGCTCTTCCAGCGCAGCCGTAGCTTTGTCTCCACTGTTTTCATCCACCACCACCACCATATGGGTTAGAGAGTTCACCTTCACTTGTTCCTGTTCCAAATCATCTTGAAATGCCTATAATTAAAACAGAAATGCAAGAAAATTTATTCCAAATTAAGAAAATGCTGTGTGCTTGAAGCCTCACTAACAAATACAACTAACCCACTACAATAACTTTGTAATCCTATTGCTGTCAATATTAAATATATTCAAATGTATTTTGTTAATTAATGGATGCGTGCTAGCACAAGCATATTCTGTAGACTTCTATTCCTTTCAAGAACAGCTTATTATTACACACTTGCAAGGCATAACTCTTACAGAATTTCAGACTGAAAATGTGGCCTGTGAAAATACGCGTTGAGTTGATACAGTTGATTATTTACAGATATCATTAAAGTAACTATACGTACCAATAGCTCTGCACATTTTAAGGAAACATTAAATTGGGCTGTGTATTTCATAACAGCATATTAAAATACTGTAATATTTCAAAATGTATAAAGTATTTAAAAGGATGCATTTTTTTCATTACACACATGAGTTTTGGCTGCACACTTCTTCATTAACAACTTACTGTGAAAGTACTCAGGAGGTGATTTAAGATTAGGAAATATATGTGGCACCCTCATTTCAATTATTGCAAAATAAATAAATAAATACATAAATACATAAATAAATAAATAAAACAGGAAAGAAACTGGGAGAGGCACTTTACAATTTCTGAATGTCTGAGGAAAAATTGTCTTGCCCTTTCAACTCTGGCATCCAGTATGCTACTGCATTAAAAGTTGGGACAGTTTTAGCTGTGAAATACTGAACTGCTAAAAGTGAAGAAACGTCTATCCATCAAATTTGCACAAACTGGCATTTCAGTAATTCCCAACTTTGTCAAATTTGTACAGCTCTTCACACTTGTTCGACCCTCCCATAATTTCCCAGACTTTATGTAATACATCTAATCTAATTGTTCCCTGTCTCCTCATAGTGCACAGAGAAGGGCAGTGAGAACTCTCATACATCTTCGCTCTCTGCACTAAACATGTGATCTATGTTAAAAGAAAAAAAAAAAGTAAAGAGAAATGAGGAAATGAAGTAAATGATTTAAGTTACTGAAAGTAGCACAATGCTGCACAAACATCCCCTTCATGGGTTTTATTGTCTCTTTTTTTGTCTGCACTTCCAATGAAAGATGGACACTCTACCTTCCTGTAGTTTGTTAACAAAAAACTGGAACTGAACTTGACAAGGGATGTGAAAAACAACAAGTAGGGATTCTAGAGGTACATTAGTTGGAAAAGAAAGGCCAACGAGAGTTTACCAACTCTGAAAAATTAGAAGGGAGAAATGGCAACAACAAACATGGAGAAGGCTGAGGTACCCAACAAATTCTCTGCCCGAGTCTTCACTGTTCGTCAGGCTTCCCATACCTATCATGTCCCTCAACTTCCATGCAGGAGCTGGGGGAGCAAAGTCCCTCCCACTGTAAACAAAGTGCAAGTTTGAGACCAACTAATGAGACCGAATGTGTACAGATCTATAGGACCCAATTACATTCATTCCAGGGACCTAAAGGAACTGACAGATGTGGTTCTCAAGCCACTCTAAACCATATTCAAAAAAATGGAAGCTGTAGGGCAAAGTCCCCTGGTCTGGAAAAAAAGGAAACATCATTGCTATTTATAAGAAAGGTAGAAAAGATGAAAGACACAGAAACTACAGGCGGGTGACCCTCACGTCTGTGCCTGGAAAGATCACAGAGCGAATCCTCCTGGAAGCTACATTAAGGCACAGGAGAGATGAGACAATCCAACGTGGTTCACCGAGGGCAGATGGTGCCTGATCAATCTGGTGGCCTTGAACAATGGAGTGATGGCATTGGTGGACAAAGGAAGGGCAAATGATGTCATATGCCTGGACTTCTGCAAGGTCCTTGGCATGATCCCTCACCATATACTTATCTCTAAATTGAAGAGATATGGATTTGGCCTTCCAGAATGTAATGGGAGCTCATAAACAGGAGGGAGACAGGCTTCTTATATGGTCCGGTAGTGATTGGAAAGGGCTTTAAACTAAAAAAGGGAAGATTTAGATAAGATATTAGGAGGAAGGTTTTTTTTTACACAGAGGGAGGTGAGGCACTGGCACAGGTTGCCCAGAGAAGTTCTGGTTATCCCATCTCTGGAGGTGTTCAAGGCCAGGTTGGATGGGGCCCTGGGCAGTCTGATCGAGTAAGTGGAAAGGAGGGTGGAAGAAGATGATACTGAACGTCCCTTCCAATCCAAGCCATTCTATGATTCTATGATTATGGTTCTGTGAAAACAAAACGAGCCAAAGTCCTGCCACAAAGTAGAGAACTGAGCAACCGACATATTTGCTTCTTCCTTCGCTGTGATGTAACAAGAGGACAAGTGGCAAAGATGGAAAGAACAGGAGCTAAAGCAGTGATACTGAAACTTCAGGCCACAGAGAAGGCACTATTGAATTTCTTTTCATAATTTTTGTTACTTTGTTACTTAGACTGTGCCCTTAACACTTGAGTGGTGTGCCTTCGTGATTCATGCATATGTAGTCTAATAGTCTGCAAAATAAAATGGCTTATTCTATATGCTAGCGGAAAACTTAACTGAATTCCAAACTGTGCTAAATTTCAATTTCACCATATCAATTTTTCTGCTGCTTTTTCAAGTAGAATAATTCACTTAGGTACAAAGAATATGCATAGCTGAAGAATAAGAATAGCTGAAGATTAGGTTAGGTATTTTACATCTCTTTCGTAAAGCATTTTAGTTTTATTTGCAAAAAAAACCCAAAACGTATAATGGAGCTATACACAACAGGAAAGGAATTCATAGGCTTTTGATTTTAAGGCATAAACCTCTTAGTCTAAGACATTTCAGAGTTTTAATTCCTTCATGAGCATATTCTGGGATGATATATTCATAAGAATCCTTTGTTCTGACTTTTATGCCTGTGATTACCACTTCCATCAGAGAGCTAGACTATAAAGCAATTCTCAAGGACTGTGAAGTACACCAAATTATTAAAACAACCCTTAGAATTCAGACTTCTCAACTTTATCCTGACACAATTCTTGATGAAGGAACAGGATGACAACTGTTTGCTTCTGTTCACTCTTTTATTTAAGCCTCACAAAGGTTACATCCAGGGAGGAGGTAATTTTTACTTCCTTATTAGGGGATATATGAAATATGTCAAAACCATGGAGTGAGCGATGCTCTGTAAAGGCAAGAAGTGAAAGTGTGAGCCTCACACACACTGTGAAAGACATGAGAAGTCAGTAAACCAATGCAACTAAAAAGTTTAGTCATTGTCTAATCCCCAGGTTCAATTCGCCTGAGCTAAACGGCTGTTCTTCATAATTAAAGCATCTATTTTTACCATGAAATTCACTGGAGACAATGATTTGTATGCAGGAACTTGTTGAAACAGGAATTTACTGAAGGCAGTTTTAAAACCAGAGCATGCTCTGTTCAGATCATTTGAACCCAGTTTTCAACAAGCAATCCTCAGCTCGGAGGGAGGAAATTTTCAGGGACTTGAAACTTTATCTATCCCTGTGCTCTTTCCATGTTTCAATTCATATATGTTGATGCACTGAGTCAGCACCAAAAACTCATAAAACACCACTGCTGCTCTAATTCCTATCTGTCCATCAGATCACAAGTTATTTGAGTCCCAGGTAATGTAATTCGAAGGGAATAATATTACAGAGGGTAAAGAAAGATATATCCCTGATATTTGAACACTATGGAAGTCTCTTAATTTACCTCTGTGTTTTTCTTTTTTTTTTTTAAACCAATTACTACAAGGATCCTCACACTAAATATTTTCTATAGTTAATGATATTTTCATTCAAAAATAATAATTAAACAAAAATAGAAGTCCAGCCTTCCAGAAAAACAAAAACAAAAACCCTAAAGGTAGCTCAAGATTTTTTTTTTCCCCAAAAAAAGTAATGAAATTATGATTTTTTAAAAATTACAAATTGTATAATGATGTGGAATGATGATATATATATATATATATATAATAAAAAACCATTAATTAAAATCAATTTTTCCATAATAATAAAATGTATAAGATTATTTGGCTTGAACTATTCAATAGTTCTCAGACTCGTACTGAAAAGCAGCTTTCTCCCTTAATAACAATACAAATAAGGGATCCTCACAACTGCCAACAAAATGCTTAAGATAGTGCTGGAAAAGCAATAGTCTTTTTAAAAAAAATGTTTGAGTATTGCTCCAAAATACACTTAACTATTCCAGGTTTCTTACCAAAGATGTATACCTTGCTAATAACATAAAATCTCTCCGTCAATCCATTCAGGAATTTTTCTGTTCTATCAAGTTATTCATCTTTCACACTGTTGAACTAAGTGGCATGCTGAAAAGAATGCTGCTTGCCTTCTCTGATCCCAGTGATAGGCGTGATTCCCAATCTGCACTACAGAATGATGATTATTTGTAGTATTGGACCTAGTAAATAAACTGAAATATTGAACTGTGGGAGCAGGTAGGGAAGTCATAAGGCTATAAATAAAATGAAATGAAGAGTGGAAATGAAGTACTAACGAAGAGAGAAAGAGGGGGAGAAGATGACAGAAGTAAAGAGGAGATGGAGATTGGACAATGACAAAACCAACCTATCATCTTTGTTTAATTTGAAATAATTGTGGCCTATCTTCTCACCTCAGGAGAGAGGCGAATTTTTTTTACCTACACAGAACTATAAACATGTAATTGAAAGGAAAAACAAGTGTTCAATTGTGAAGATACCAAAAAATATTACTGTACTCAAAATCTGTTTTTTTTCCAAATACCACTTCACAACGATCTGTTCTTTCTTGAGAAATTTAATGTCAGAATATACACTTCACTAGCAAACCTAGAGACTGTAAACCATCATCATCTCACAAAGCAG
>JAOWBP010000001.1:96426794-96442518 GCA_028571105.1 Tragopan temminckii | reverse complement strand
AAGTAGTTTGATAACTCCAAAATGATCTGACCAGAAATCTATAAAAAATACTTCACATTTCCTACTTGACACCTTCAGAAATCCTTTAATCTTGTCTTGCCTAAACAGAATCTGCAACTCATCAAAAACACTTATGAAACAATACGTAAGCAAGCGCCGAGCAAAGGAATTACAAGTAATTATATCTATTTTCCAACTTCCACATATGATGGAATTTTAAACTTAGATCCAGTTCACTGTCCTCCATGACACTCAAACACAAAATTTTTCATCGAATTGAACCTGTTTTAAAAATTGTGGAAATCTCTATAAGGTATTAAGCTTTCCTCTCCGTAGCTACATTTATCACTCTGAGATACTTCACAGTAAAGAATTCTATCTGGGGAAAGGTAGGAGGAAGACATGAAAAAGCAGGTTGTTTTACTTCAGCATGCTAATGCACTACTTGCTGCAACAGTCAAGTATATTCAGTACATACTGAACACAGGGTAAATTCAACTTGTACCGCGTTTAAATAAATGCACTGCTGTGCTCCAAAATTCCACCGACATTCCGATCTCCCACATGACTTTTCAAATATTAAGTCCCTTTCACTTTTATAGTATCTGTTATTACTAAATCTTTTAAATTTTTGCTGATAGTCTGCATTTGTTTCCCTTGTGCTGGGAACCACAGGCATGGTTTACTTTTCATTTCACTCCCCACTGTCATTACCGCAGAGGACAGACAGTCCTGTGGTTCTTATCTTCACAAAGCATCTCTGTTTGGACTGACAAGTCAGTCTAGTCTTAAAGACGGGATTACAGCAATGTGCTCAGAAGATTATTCTTTACACCAAGGTAGAAGATAGATCCTGAAAGTTTAAATTGAGTCTAATGACCTACAAATACATTACACGTGATACGAAAGCTGTTTCAGTTCATAAAACATCAGCTGGTACCTGAATCTGTTTTGACCCAATAGGTCAATATTAGCCATCTCTAAATTCATTACCTCTAAGAAATTTTCTCCTACCTTGATCAAAATTTGATTAAGTTTATCCGATTATTTTTTTTTTTTTGTATAAGAAATTAAATAGTAACAGAACATTCTCTGTGAAGCTCTTATCACTTTGCATCTTCTACTAATTTCATTCGTCAGCAATTTTATAGACTTTAAAGATATGCAAGGTCATAAATGGAGAGAAATCACAAAAACAATCTCAATACTCAGTAAAATTAAAAAAAAAAAAAAAAAAAGAAGGGGAAAGGAATTAGTAAGCACCTTTTGTAGAAAAATTACCAAAACAAACGTAACGATATTATATGATTGTTCAAAATTATAGCTTGCCTTTTAATATTGTATGCAATTTTGGTTGCTTTTATGCCAAAAAGATAAGGTAGAACTTCTTTGTTCAAAGAAGAGCAAAAGAGCAAGATAAATAATCAAAGACATGTATTTATAGCAAGAGTAAGAAAATCTAAATGATGTTGACCCTGATTAAGTTAGCAGAGATCAGATTAAAACCAACAAAAAGATGCCATCCCTCAGAAAATTAGTAGAAAAAAGCCTATGGAATTCACTGCCAAAAGATGCTCTGGATGGTATTAAATTTACACAGGCCCAAGAAGATACGGAATAAATAAATATAATTAACATCATTGATAAGTTACAAAATGCAGACGACTATTTCCATCTCAGTAATCTCCCCCAGCTGAAAACAATGTGAAGTCATGAAAGTGCTGAACAGAGCTGCATAATATAAGATGTTAACTATCAAATCAGTGCAGTGGTTCATAGAGCCCACTGCTTGGTGTAGGTGTAACCCACTGGTCTGCAGTAGGTGGAGACAGCCCAGTATTTCCTATGTACCAGCAGCAAAAATGAGATAAGAAGATGCTCAGTATATCATGTACCTCCTCTAAAGCTTGTCCTTTTCCTGATTATCAAAGATATTCAATCTTTTATAGAAATTACAGATACAAAAGGACTTGCTCTGCAGGTGTACCTAGGAGTTTCTTGCTTAGTACATTTTTCTGAGAGAAAAATTAAGATCTCAACAGAAAGATTTTAATGAAGTCTGTCTAACTCCAAGCCACGAGGAAGCCATCAGAGATCTCAAATTTGGGTGGTTTGTTGCTGCACCTATTTGTCTTTATTGTATAGAATGGCTATATTTAGTAATTAACTTCTTAACTATAAAGAAACTGACAGTGACATCCCATTATTTTAAAATATCCTGTGGATTTGACTTCGTATGATAGTTGTAAACTTCACCATTGGGTCCCTTTTACAGAAAGATCAGTAGAGGTGCAAAATTCCACAAGGCAAACTAAAACCCAGTCAGCTGAGTTTGAAACTGAATTATTGTATTAGACAGGAATTAAAAGACTCCATGTGAAAAAAAGAAATCTGAGAAAAAGGAATGTGAAAGACAGGTACATAACAGACATTTTCTTAAAGCAGAAGGAATTCAATTCACACACAAAAATAAAGTTAACTTTCAATAAATTTCTTCTGTTAAGCACTCCATACAGAGCAAAATAAATTATTCTACAGCAGCACAGTGACAAAGTTCTACCTTTATGGATTTCTTATAACAAATATTACTACGGAAAACAAAATTTCAAAACCAGACACAGAGATGTTTAAAAAATTCTAATTAAAATTAGAAATGTTAACATTATTTTTAACATTAAAAACAATACTTAAAATGTATTTAAGCTTCAACGTCACTACGCATCAAATTTCAGGTTAAAATAAAAGCACTAAAGTTGAGTCTTGTTTACATTGAAAAATTCACAGCTGTTACTCGAGTCCAGGGTTGTTTCAGCTAAATTCAAAGCATATTAGTTTACCTGGCATGTCACTTACTTGCTTTGTTTTTCCATACTTGCAACCCTGAGACTTTCCCATCGAGAATTGAGTAGATTCATTTGTTCTTGTATTTCATTTTCTTCATCATCAGAAAGCTTTCCAATTGTTAGAAGTTGACTTCCAACTTGCAAAACGTTGCCAACACGGCCTTGGTGAGCTGTTAATTCCATCATGAAACCCTGACAATAGAAACAAGATCCTGTTTTAAGTTTAATTCATTGGAAGGGAAGAACAAACTACGGAGAAATATCTTCCATTCCACCATATTCCAAACCTGATTTTTCAATTTTTTTTTTTTTTCCCAAACTCTCCTCAAATCTCACAATACAAAAGAGAAATAAACTTTTTAACATTTTGCATTCAGTACTGTCTTCATACTGCCTTTAAATTTTACAAATAAAAATTTAAAATAAAAAATATGTATTTGTTTAATATATATTTTATTTTCTTACAGGATCCAAGTAGATAAATGACCAACAAAAGATTATTATAAATACATACCTCATGGGTATGAAACTGTTCTTTAACAACTTCTACATCACTGGATATATCCCCTTGTGCTTGTAATGCATCTTCAGCAGAGAGAAGCCACGTGAGTACTTCTTCTAAAGCAGTTTGGTAGCTGTCAAGATCCATTTCGGACCTCATCACTGTGGTGGTATATGTTCTTCTTTCAACAGTTTCTAAAAACTGATCAAAAACAGTAATGCAAAGAGAACCTACTCAGACAGTTCTAGAAAGGAATAAATAAAATGCCATTTTCTTGCATAATAAAACAGCTTTTTATATAACAAAAACAATTTGACAGCTAATGCAAGGGATTACATATTAATATACCTGCTAATTAACCAAGATAAATTACCATTGAGGAAAATAACTAAATTCAGATTAAATGAGATATTCTACACACAAATTCAAATTATCTAGCAAACTATCTAGCAAACATTCAGAATAACTGCAGTATTTAAATTGTAGCTGTAGAGTTCTGTTATACTCTTTTGGAACTGAAAGAAATTTATTTTCTACAGCAGCTAGTAAAATACATCATCAGAAAGCTGCAAGTTGCATGCTCACACTGCAGAGAAACCAATAAATCAATAACAAGTATTTACTAATTACTCTGATCTTAGAAGACAAAACAGAAGCTACAAACATGGCTTGATATAGAAAATGTCACTTCATAAATTTATAAAAAAATCTGAAGAAGTTTAATTAATTTGCTAGCTAGTCAGTACAAAAGCAAACACATAAAAATATATTTAGGCCTCCATCAAAAAATATGTCAAGAAATTTTAGTGATTTACTAGCACAAATATACTTGAGCAAAGAGAACATTTGGTAGAGCTTCTGAAGCCTTTCACTGTAGCTTAGGAAAGAAAGTCAAAGTTTAATCCTAGAACCAAAATGGATGTAATGAGATCACTAGAAAGGAATGTGCGCTAGGCTAGCTTAACTTCGTTACTGCCTACGTATGAAAAAAATTTCTTAGTAAATAAGAGTATATCATAAAAGCAGGTTTGGAAATCTGATGACCTCAATAATCTGGTTTTAATAATATAAATAGTGATGCACAGACAATTTCAGCACATATTCCTGCTGACAAATTAACATCTGAACTGTACGCAAGTCTACATTTTTAAGCGTTACATAAATTTCATTAAGAAATAACCCAACCATATTACATTTATGCAGCTAGTTATTTTTTAATTACCTAATTTACTACAGAAAGAGGTAAACTGACCATTGCTCCATCTGCCATCTGATTGAAAATTCTCCGTCTGAAAATCCCTCATCCTCTAGACACAACACAGGATGTTCTCACATGTATGTTATCTCTTAAAGCAAACACCTGCTAACTGCTCCTCTGCAGAACAAATACTTGGTGTAATTTTCCCTAGTAATTTTGATAAGACTTTTCTTTCATGTTATTGTAAATACTGCATGGAACTGCATTAAAAAATCACAGACTCATGACGTTCATGGACAAAACGATGCAGATTATCTTCTGCACAACTTCAATAAAATTTTGAGAAATGTAAAAGAGAAAAGCAAACAGTAATGTAAATGGATATCAAAGCAGTTTCTTGGCATCTACTTCAATCTGTTCTCTCATTCAAAAAAATGGCAGTTTCCTGACAGAGGAAAATCAGAAAAGAGCTAAAGGAAGTATAAGCAAAGGACTGTGCACAATGGTATCAGTAAGCCCTTTATTTGGTGTTGGGAGGCAACAATAAATTTTCCATTTTCCCTGAAATTTTACAACATCACTGACTGCAGAGAACTGGGATCAGTCATTAGGGAATAGAGCAGACAAATGGATGTCTGTTGAAGTGTAAACAATAAAAAAAACGCCAAACAACAAAAATAGAAAACATACAACTGTGGATAACACAAGTTTCTGAATGTTGAGGACTAAGTCACTATAACATTGTACCTTCTTTTCTTTCATGCTTATGGTGATAAGAAGGAGTAATAGTCAGAAAATAACCATCAGAAGCTGAAATATTATTAGCCACTTGTTATTCTAGAGCACACTGAGCATGCAGTCTATTTCTTTTCAGATCTGACAGCAACAATCTGATGCTGTGCTGTATCTTCACTACTTCTATCAATGCTGTTAGCTACATGAAATAACTGAACATTCTTGCTCATCCTGCACATGGAATGCAAAACTACTCAAAGCAGTGGAAACTCCAACTGTGCTATGCAAACACTGACTAGCAGATGATTATTACTCCTGTAACATTCCCATTTATAACTAAGATTCCTGTTGCTCAGCTGTAAATGGAACATTAAACACTATGTTAAATATTCACATTTGGAAGCGGACAGGTACTGCCACATGCACTGTATTAAAAAAAAAAAAAAAAAGTTAACAAAAAGAAGTTAGGTATCTCAATATGATATTCAGCATAACCCAAGAATAATGAACATTGAAATAATCCACTAGCAACAACTAAAGTCCTGAATTTTATAAATAATAATGGTAGACAAATGAGTTTAACTTGACAGCTTCTTTATTTCTGAATTTATATGAAATCTTTTCAGAATTACAATACTGAGAAAAAATAGAATTTGATGTTATCGCATATACTACATTGAGACCAAAACCATGGACTTGCTAATGGAGATAACTAGCACGAATGTTTTCTAACCATAATTCTTAAGAGAGTAAAAAACAATCAGGACAAGATGAAAATCGACTGTTGTTGTTGTTGTGTATTACTAGAAAAACTGTACTTCAGAAAAAAACCTGCTCATATGTGCATGCATGCAGTCTCTTTCTTGAATAAAAATCTATTCTTAGTAAGGAATTTAATTATTACACAAAAGAAAGCTGACTGGGTGCAGTCAAATCAAAGAATCCCATTTGTTTATATAATCCATTGAGTAACAACACATGCATGAAGACACGAATGCTAAGGGGAAATTAAACCAAACAATTCAGATATTTGATGAAAGCTGCCTTACATCCAGCTGGGAATCAGCAAGGCAGCCACATCACAAGTGTTTTGGAAAATTAGCTAGTCTTTTTTTTTATATGGAAAATAGGGGTTGACCTAGAAGGCAAAAAAATACTACAGAAAGGTAGTCCTCTAGGACCTTTTTTTTTTTTTTTTGGCCAACAAACATAGAAGTATCCTAAGTGTATAAAAAGATAGGAATGAGTTTTTATATATTTCACCATTTTCTGCTGGGGAGAGTAGGGGCTGTCAAGAGTGTAAGACCCTGAGGAACATTTCGCTTTAAATTAAAATATAAAAAGAGAAAATAAAAAGCCCTTGACCTTCCGAAACTTGGAAAAATAAGGCTTGCTTGGCAGCTGTCTGAATTAATTCAGGGTGATTAAATGACGAGCTTCCAGCTGCTTCAGGGTGAGAAAGCGAGGAGAGCGAGGGTTGCTCACCTACCATTACATTATATTCCTAAAGGAAGGAGAAGAGTCGCACATGCTAGTAAATTCTCCAAGAATTTTCGTTTATTAACTAAGACTCCTTCTGAGTTTCAGAAATTACTTAGGTAGTTTCTGGAAGGAGTTTTACGGTAAATACTTAGGATCTATTGTAGCACTCTTATTTACATTGTATCTTTCTTCGTTCCAAAACTGCCTCTTTCTCACTGTACAATAATAATCCAGCTTAACACTTAGAGTTCTAAAATTCAGAGACATCAAATGTTAAAGAAACATTTCTTCTTAACAAATGCAATTTTATGTTCAGTGTAGTTTTCTCCTTTGGAAAAACTGCCTTTGCAGAATTACAGCCTCAGAAAATAGCATGCAATTTGACCATCTAATCACAGTTCCTACCAGGCAAGACAGCTATCACTGCTTATCCCATCAGTTGCTCAAGGTTTCTCATTACAAAATCATATTTCATGTCTGTAAAATTGTAAAATTATAACTGTTCAGACTGAAATGTTCTTCACAATAATAAAGACTATGATAATATCATAGGATGGTTCACTCATTTCTGGTCATAAAACTGATATATTGTCCAGATCACTTGTTACTATACCATTAACTACTTCCCCATTATAAATGAGCCTGGTATTTTCAGTTTATTCAGAATTCTAGTAATTTCTTTGCAAGTGGAAATATCTTCGATCAGGAAGGGGCTCTTTTTGCCATTCATATGAAAATCCACTCAAGATTTAAGCTTATCAAATATCTGAAAAATTGCAGCTTTAGCTTGCTCATTTGAGACCCCCTAGGTTATAGTAGCAGATTTCTTTTGTGAATCCTTTTACACTGTAGATGCTTCCAACTGGATGAATCTCCCTCTCCTTGCAACTGCAGTTTTCACATGTAGTGGACTGGTAAGTCCATTGCAACTGAACAGAGTCAAAAGCAGGCAGCATGAATCTAAATGTATTACAGATGAAAGAAAATGCTGAAAATATTGTCTGGAAATGGTAAAAGAAAATGTTTATCTTTAACCACTCAACCACTCCCACAGATACAGTTGGTACAAGTGAAGTCTGGAAAAGCCACAGACTTTCCTGGCTACAGACAATTGTGCATCTTGGGACTTTGATTCTAGAAGTAGGCTGAAGTCAACTGAAAACTAGCAAAAATCTTGAAACAAACTGTATGAGATGACTAAGGGAAGAGACTAAGAGTAGGTAAGAAAAAGAGACTAACCATTAAAACGGTGTAAGAGTTAAGAAACAGGAACTGAGACTGTCAGCTACCTGGAATAATCCGATTTTCTCACAATTTAAGCTTTTCAGTTTTACTTCTATGGTCAAATAAATCAATGCTTCAAAAAAGAATTTCATCCCTTTATTTGCTTAGGTTGTTTTCTTCAACACCTATACATAAAAAACAAATCAGAACAGGTTTTGTTACAAGCTCTTTGACTCATTTTTCACAAAACCTACTTAAACATACATACTTTTTATTCTTTTAAATTCATCAGAAAGCATTTCAGCCTATGTTCACTTGAGTTTTCTAATTATATTGAGATTTTTGTTCTATGAAATGTATCCCTGTTTGAAGTATTATTGACGACAAGATGCACAGTACTTTATTCAAAGAATGGCACTTCTCCTTCAAGCAATTAAGAATTATGGCTCTAAACAGTAATATGACTTTATATAGATGTGTTAAATGAACTGACTGTGATTGAACTGAATTACATTCACCATACACCTGTAAGAAAATTAAGATTTCTTGCTATTAAAATGCCACCATTTCTCATCATTTCCCTGCTCCAATCCAAGAACAAGACAAACTGTAATGGGATGTATATTTCAGGTGCTGTTACATTGTACAGTAGAACGTCAGGTCATCAGGTTTCTAAATAATATGTAAGTGTGCTCTTCAAATAAAGAAAGGTGAAAATTTCATAGTAGAATAAATTTTCAGTATTAATTAATGAATCTTGACAAAATTATCTGATAGGAAGAAGAAGCGGGGTTCTGAAAGTATATGACAGATCTAGAAATCTGTGTCTGTTCTCAGTACTCGATACTGTTACCAACGAGGTGAATAACTTTAGGTAAATTTATCCATTGATGGCTATTATTCCACACTAAAATCTGATCTGTGATTGTTGTGTGACAAAGAATCCAAGATGGAAGAGAAAATGTAATAATGTTAATTTGTTTTTATTTTATTTTTCATTTTTAAAACTGTAAATTCAAAATGTAATAAGGTCTTCAGTCACTTTAACATAGACTATTCTGACATAGACAAAGTGTTCTATGTTCTTAATCAAAATGTATTTTAAAAACTTCCATAAGCAGAAAGGCCATTAAGATGGATAACAGAAAACCGGGATAGAGATCAGTTAATTCTATCTTAGCCAAAATAAATACAAGTGAATTACCCAAAAAAGTACCAAATAGTTCCTTAATGTATTGTATGGGAATTGACAAACAAACGCAGACTTTATTCCTTTTCTCTTTGCTGAGAGAGAAATGGAGAAACATATATCAAATCTATTTTGTTTAAATGTAATTGGAGATTTCAAGATTAAGACTACAGATACAAAGACCAAGAGTAAGAAGTTTAAAAAAAAAAAACAAAAAATCAGGGTTCTATTCATTTTCATATACATTTCACTGTGAATTCTATAGCTTTATAGTTCTAACAGCCATGAAAATATAATTCAATGCTTATTTCTCCATCATTCTGGAGAGAATATTAGACTTCTTTCTACTATCCTGTTTAGTTGTTGACATCTCTACTTTGTTTTATATTCTCTCTCCCTTCTATTACTTAATCGGTATTATGTAACATCTATCGGTGTTACTCAAAATCTTTGTGGTGACATGGACAATGGAATTGAGCGCAACCTCAGCAATCTGCTGATGGCACCAAGTTGTGTGGTGAAGTTGACGCATTGGAGGGAAGAGATGACATCCAAAGAGGTCTTGATAGACTTGAGAGGTGGGCCTCTATGAACCATATGCAGTTCAACAAGGCCAAGCACAAAGTCACGCACCTTGGTTGGGCCAATCCCAAACATGAATATAGGCTGGCCAGAGAAGAATTGAGTGCAGCCCTGTTCAGAAGAACTTGGAGTTTCTGGTGGACAAAAAATCTGATGCTAGACAGAAGCATGCGTTTGCAGCCCAGAAAGTCAGCTGGTTCTAAGGCTGCATAAAAAGAAATGTGACCAGCAGGTCACTGGAGGTTCTTCTCACCCTCTACTCCAGACGCCTCACCTATAATACTGAATCCAGGTGTGAGGCCCCCAACATAAGGACAGGGACCCGTTAGAGTGAGTCCAGAGGACAGACAAGATGTTCAGAGTACTGGAGCACTATTCCTATGAAGACAGGCTTTGAGAGCTGGGGTGGTTCAGGATGGAGAAGAGAAAACTCCAGGGAGAAATTCTAGAGGCCTTCCAGGACATAAAGGAGGCGTACAGAAAAGATGAAGAGTGACTCTTTATCAGGGAGTGTAGCAACAGGACAAGGAGTAACAACAGTTTTGAACTAAAAGAGGATAGACTTTGATTAGAAATTAGGAATAAATTCTACCCTCTGGGATTGGTAAAGCACTGGAACAGGTTGCCAAGAGAGGCGGGGGATACACTGCCCTTGAAGCGTTCAAGGCCAGGTTGGATGGGGCACTGGGCAGGTCAATATAGTGGAGATTAGATGGAGGAAATTGGAAAGTATATATCAAATTTAGTTGAAAACAGAAACATTTTCAAATCTGCAAGCCACATACTCAGTGGAGTCAAGCATTGCTTATTATGGGCCACCAAAGTTAGCTTTAAAAGTACGCCTGCTGTGCCTCAGAGTTCATTTTTCAGATTTTGCAATTGCTATAGACTTCCAAGGAATTTTAAAATAATAATAAGATTTACAAATCATGTAAACAGTTCTTAAACAGGTGAGGACACTTTGGGCAATTTCAATTAACAAATGGACTGCTAATGTTGAACTTCTGTTTTTCTCCATAAAGTACATCGTCTCTCAGTAAATCTCACAAAAAATATTTGTCCCGTAAGAGCTGCTGGACAAAAAAGAAAGCACTATGATTAACGTCCAGAGAAGTTGCAGAAAGTCAAATCAAATGAATTAGCTCACAAATCTAAACTCAAATTCATTAAATTCACCAAATGGTAACAAAATCACATTTTCCATCTTCAGAGGATGAACGAAATGTAAATTATTGCTGAACGACAGCATAAAAGTTACATTAAAAGGAAGAAATAAATGGTTTTAAGATATACGTGTGTGTGTGTGTGTGCACATGCATTCATCTATAGATATCTGAAAAAGCATTGACTATCATGCCAGTATACTTCTGTATATCACAGTATAATCCTTAAGCTCAAAATTCAAGTTACTGAATGCACAGTCATAGAAGAAAATAAAGAGCTAGAAGTCACAAAATATAAAGGCTGGAAGATGAAATCATCTGCACACAGAAAATTTTATCACACTTTCTTTGCAAACTGCAAGCATATGAATCTTAATTGACCAGTAATGTGCACTGCATTAAGCTCTGTTTTCTATGAGTTTTAACCAGCAAATGCAATAAATTACAAAATATAATTTGCAAATATAAATTGCAAAATTTAAGTCAATCATTACCTCAAATATTTTTCAACATATTTTATTCACACCCTCCCCCTCCCAATTTCACAGATAGAAATTAATTCTGCTATTATTTTGGGCTACTAAGCCGTGATAATTCTCTTCAGGATCTTCATTAAAGATCATTTAGTCTTCAGAATAAGAATACTTAACTCAAAAAAATCTTTTTATATATTCACACAGTACAGTACTAAAAAGCTTCAATAGCAAGAGCAATTAACCAAAAAAATGATACATCTATAACATGACACTTTTAAGAAATATTTGGGACAAGAGCCAATTAGTGGACATACTAATTAGTTTCTCTGAAGTTGAGGATAGAGGCTTGGAGATTTTAGAGTATTAAAAATTGTGTTATCATAGTTGGGAGACTTTATTTAAAAAGTTGGTTTTGCAAAGTCATCTAAAATCTTGAACAGTCAAATTGCCTTGAATAGGCTGAATACTCTGCTCGTGGCTCTTATGTGCTTTACCCTCATTAGACTTAAACTCTTTCTAAATGCATTTTCGCTTATATTAAACATAAAGAGGTTTTCTGTTTTCAACAGAAATCATGTCAAAGAATATATTTTCAATTTAAAATTACAAGCTAACAAAAAAGCTGTTGCATAAGTGGCTTAAGTAATTTAATATTTCTTACAAATTCTGTAGTATGTCTGCCTTACTTGTCTCAACATGTTCTGAATGATAAATCTAAAGCTGAAAATGAGATAAAATGATAGCTGTTCACCTCACAACAGGGTTTTTTGTCCTCCTCTGAATGCGCAGCCTCACATTTTTCAGTTTAGTAATCATATCAAAATTATTACTAATAATGTTAATAGATAATAAAACCAGGAACATTCAATTATTTCTAGACATGTGAAAACATAAAAATACTGGTAACCATTTACAAAGACAAGCATCCAGATGAGAGAATAGGATAAAAATCCACTGAGTACAGCTAACTATTAAGTTACCATAAAATCATAGATTTGTTTGAGTTGGAAGGGACCCTTAAAGGTCACCTAGTCCAACTCTTCTGCAATGAACAGGGACACCTACAACTACATCCGGGTGCTCAGAGCCCCATCCAGCCTGACCTTGAAGGTCTCCAAGGACAGGTCTTCAACCACCCATCTGTGGCTCAAGAAACTTCGGAGCCACAGACCAGTGGAGAGTAAGTGAAAACATGCTAGTATTTCAATACATATAGTCAGTCTTACTTATTTTCTTGTTTCTATGTATCCACTGATGGTCATTTCTGAGAATAGGATACAAAGCTGAAAAGAAATATATCTTTGTTCTGAATACTCAAAGCTATTTTGTCGCCACACAGACCTATTATAGAGGCTGTCAAATACAACCAGAGGTGTACGAAAGCAGAAACACAGGACAATTTCATGCTATACTTTAGATATTTGTGAGAGATTCTGCAAAAATGAAGAATTAAACATGTTTAGATTACTATCAGTTATTTTTTCTGAAGCTATTTATTAACAGACTTCACTTCCCACATCTCCCAATTATATCCTGTCACATTTGTTTTCCTCTCAAGAGTAAAGAGAAAAAAAAAAAGTGCATTCTTTTATAATTGAAACAGAATTTCATCACAGCAATCTCAGTTAGTCACTGTAATAAAATGCTGCACAGTAAGTTTACATTTGAAAACTAGTATTTTGGGGTAGCGGAAGCACCTTAATTAGCACTCAAATAATCTGTATTTTATAGGTCAAAGGTTTTTTTTTTGTTGGTTTTTTTTTTGTTTGTTTGTTTTCAGCTACACGTATTTGCAGATGCATTTCTATGCCAAAATAACCTGAATACTGACCTACGAAAGATAAGAAAGAAATACTTGACCTATGAAAGAAGTACTGTCTCATAATAGCTATTTAGGTGATAAAACGTTTCCTGTGTGTGTGCACGTATGTGTATATGCATATTTTAATATATATATGTAGCATAATGAATTAATACATTTAATTAATATTCAGAATATATGTGTCCTGTTTTCTTCCTAAGTGGTGTTTGCACTAAGTCAAGGACTTATCTATTTCTCAAACTGTCCTGACAGCGAGGAGCTGGGGGCACACCAGGAGCTGGACAGGGACAGAACCAGAACAGCTAGATCAAACTGATCAGCTCCTAGATCATATGGTGTTGTGCTGAACAATAAAACTGGGGAGAGATGGCTGAGGAGGGGTTGCTACTCAGGGACTGCTTGGGCATTGGTTGGCAGGTGGTGAACAATTGCACTGAGCATTCACTTGTTTTGAATATTATTTTACCATTATTATTTTCCCTTCTTTTTCTGTTCTATTACACTACTTTTATATCAGCCCATGGGTTTTACCCTTTGTCCTATTCTCTGTCCCATCCCACCAGGGAGGAGTGAGCAAAATGCTGTGTGGTGCTGAAGTGCCAACTAGGTTAAGTGACAATATATTACATATGTAGCATATTTAAAGGATTTAAAGAATTCTGTTATTTACTCGCTGGTAGATAAAACCTACATTCCATTGTTATTGTGAGACAATGAAACAGAGGGCTTCCAAAACAACTATGTACAAATTAGTTATAGACCATTATTCTCACATACAATTATGTTTACAGTTCATATAAAATTATACTCCAGTTAACTGGCTTAAATGTTAGACATGTTTATTAAGTAAAAAGGTTACTCTAGAGCAGCTGTTATTGGTGACGTGACCCAAATGTACCTCCAGGCTCTGTTAAGAGGTAATTCACCGAACTAAAATCACTCCTCAGATACAATTACTAATGAGGTAGGCATTAAAGTATACTTCACAGTGACTTACAGGTCGTAATTCTTCTTGTGGAGACACTGTACAACGGTGAAATGCTACACAAGCTTGTGTAGCTGCTAAATAGACTCTACTAATCTAAAAATTGACAGTTAAAAACATCTAGACGCACTATTTCACAGCCATGCTCTCCCTTACATTTGCTCAATCTTCCTCAACAGTTCCTTTCAATCATTCACCTTCCACATAGCAAAAAAGAATTACAGGTACTTTATGGGTAAAATTTTGAGAAGCGCTATTCTATTTCACCTTATCATACTAAAATTAGTCATCTTTAATAAAATGCTACCACAGACTATAAACGACAGGTATTTAAATCACATATACATTGAGGTAGCTATTGTATATGTTTATGGAACATGAGGTTTAGTAACAACTTCTTTAAAAGGCTTAACTTGAACTAAAAGTGGCCAAACACAGACCACAAAATAAGGTGGCAATGAGTGAACTGGTTGGCGGAAAATATTTTCTTTGAATCTGAGAAGAATCAGCCACAGTTAAGCAAAATAAGACTTCTCTAGCCAAAATTTAAGTAACTAAAATAGTAGGCCTTACAGAGAAGTATGTTTCTAAGCGACAAATTATGAGCTCAAAGGATGGATTTTAATGCAACTCCATGCATGTTGTGAACCTTCACAACTTATTAGTATTAGTAGGAAGTGTGAAGAATCAAAATAAGTGTGAAGAGGAGCAATAAGGGGAAAGGAAAGTGAACGGAAACGTGACACAGAAGTGAAAAGGGTCATAAGACAAAAGATGTTGACAGATGATGCTGTAACAGGATGCACAGCCAATGTTGGGCTTTAAGCACTCAGAAATTTAAAACACCAAGAACACACAATACTTCAGTGTGATTGATTTCAAAGGTCTGATGCTGCTACTTGCAACAACAACTGGAGTAGAGAAACTTTCACAAAGAATATACAAAGAATATAAGAAAGGATTCTATTCTTTTCTAGAACAGAAGGGGATTTTTTTGAGCTGCTTTTCTCCAATAGCCTTAAAATTTCAGTGAAGGCAGCTACTAAGAAATAGAGCCATTGAAGGGGTTCTCTACTTGAGTTTTGAATTTTTCTACATGCATTAAATGTTGATTCTACTTTATACTGAAGAAATAATGAACTTCTACAGAAATAAATTTGCTTGCCCTACAGAAATTTAACTGGAAATTGTATAGGTATTTGCAAAATCAATAAGGGTACCCCAAAATCATAATACAGCTAAACTATAATGTAGCTGGCAGAAAACTGGAAGGGAAATGAAAACTGAAAGGAAATATTTCATTTAGTTAAAATAGATGAGATTATTAAGGTATATAAGCTTCAGATACTGAGAGCAAAAATTATCAACCACAATTTTACTAGGATTATAAACTTCCTGTAAGTTAGATGACTGCTGTTCTTCAATCTATACATAGCTAGAGGCAAAAAAAAAAAAAAGTCATTACCACTGATTAAGAATTGTATAGACTGAAATGGCATGTTAATTGGTACTACTTGTAATAC
>JAOWBP010000001.1:96405526-96415772 GCA_028571105.1 Tragopan temminckii | reverse complement strand
CAGTAAAGATCGATTTGACATGTGTCACTTTCAAATTCAAGGAGTAAGTTCCTTGCTAACTCATACTGGATGTGTTACTCCTGCACCCAAAGGAAGGCCAATCCTTAGTTAATATTGGCTCTTACATGCAAAACATGCACAGAATCCAAGTGAGGTCCTGAAAAACCAAAACTGTAACTGACCAAAAAAAAAAGTCTACCTCCCCTTAAAAATTATATGTTTTATAAAAACACAAGAAACTCCATTTTACATATAATCACAGCTATTCCTACTTAAAAGTGCCTATACATATAAAATTTGGAAGAATTTCTTGTAATGGGGAAAGATTTTTAACTTGAATTAGAATATTATTTGAAGAATACATTATAAAGTAAATACATTATTGTGCAATAACACAATACATACACAATACATGCCATGCCAATCATTTTTAAAACTGCAAGTTTTGATCCACTGCTTATTTTCTGCCTGCATTCTGTCCTCCAGCAAGTTAGTCAAATGGTTGTTTAATAATTAGAAAAGAAAAACCTTACATGTAATTAGCTGAGGGGAGAATACTGTTAGCAATGGACAATCAAAAAACCTCAAGCTCACAATGTCGTTCTGAGATAATTTAATAATTTTTCAGCTGGAAACATTGGCTCATGTTTCGCATGAAGGTAAACTGGTGTGTTGTCATCCAGATAGAATGGGAAAATACATATTGCATTTTATTTATTTATTTATTTTAATCACCAGCAGATCTTAAATTAGAGCCCTGCTGAGTCTATTAGGCCACATACTGGGATGCTGTACTGCTCAGGGCACAGTATGCTCCTATCCTCACTTCACAATCAAGCTGTTAATGAAATTCAGGAGAGATACTAGTGAATATAACTCCAAGCAACGGCTTAGGTGTCTGTGGCACAGTAATCAGTTTTGAGATAACAAACTGTTTTGAGATAACCTGTTCTACATTCTATTCTAATCCCTTTTTCATTATTTACATCATTGTTTTTCATAGTGAAAAGATTCAGTTAGCATACCTTTGCTTTTCTTTCCTGTACAGTGTTTTCTGTAGAGTATCTTACTACATGTTTTCCACCTTTAACATTTTATAAATAGAACAAGAAAAACTTTACTTTTTCAAACAGACTCTGGTGAAGCAGTTATCAAACAGAACATCTGCCCCTGGGTGGGGAGCAGAGGGGAGAAGGTGCCCATAGGAGAAAATTGTTTCAACAGAACCTGTACAGGTTCCAAATAGATTCCTCTTTGAGTGTTTGCCAATGAACCATATGTGAAGTGTCAAGATCATTTCAGGATGCAAATGAATACTGGAGTAAAAATATGAATGAAAATGAGAACTCGTTTTGAGGAAGCCAAAGTAAATGCAATTTTATATTTTGCTGTTGCTAGAGGAGTAGTGAAATAACCAAAAGTAAAGCAGGGTATTTCGAAAGCAATAAATACTTTCTTGACTCATGGAATCAACATTTTAGTACTTCTATTTAAACAGAGCATATGCCTCAGCCTTATGAATTAAATATAAATGTACATGACGATGAGTCTTGGGCAGCATAAAAGACCCTAATGAGAATTAAAAATCACAGAATCATACAATCCTTCGAGTTGGAAGGGACTCTTAAAGGCCACCTAGTCCAAATCTCCCACAATGAACAGGGACACCTACAGCTACATCAGGATCTAGAACCAGGTCCAGTATGACCTTGAATGTCACCAGGGATGGGGCATCCACCATTTCTCTGGGCGTCTTGTTTCAGTGCCTCACCGCACTTACTGTAAAAAACTTCTTCCTTATACCCAATTGAAATCTTTTCTCTTTAATTTGAAGCCATTTCCCTTTGTTCTATCACAACAGACCCTGCTAGAGAGTCTGCCACCTTCTTTCTTGCAGTTCCTCTTCAGAGGCCATTCTAGGTCTCCCCAGGGCCTTCCCTTCCCCAGGCTGAACAGTCCCAGCTCTCTCAGTCTGTCCTCAAAGGGGAAGTGATCCATCCCTTGGATGATTCTTTGTGGCCTTCCTCTGGATGTGCTCCAAAAGGCCATGTCTCTCCTGCAGTGAGGACTCCACATCTGGATGCAGTACTCCAGGTGAGCTCTCACCAGCAGAATAAAGAGGAGGATGACCTCCCTTGACATCCTGACCATGCTTCTTTGGATGCAGCCTGGAATATGGTTGACTTTCTGGGCTGCAAGAGCAAAAAATCTTACAGCTCAGTTAATCCAGTCTGTGTTTGAGGACATCATAACAACTACTACGCAAGCTGCAATAGTTGTGAGTGCTGCAGTAGGAGTGATCAGATGTGACTGGGATTCCAACTGGTATATTATGCATACGCCAAATAAACATTAAAATACATACAAGAAAGTTTCAAAATTGTAGTGGAATGTATAATATTTATGCCATATACAAAAATAGTTATTAGAACTTTGGATGCTAAGCAATTGATTTATTAGGATCTGTTTGCTATTATCTAGCAGCACTGTAATGCCAGAAACAATTCTACCTAATATTATTAATTACAGTTTCTTGACTAATGATCTCAAGATTTCCTGGGTAACAAGAAAAGCACATCCTGAAGGTAAGATGTGTTTGAGATTACTGAAATCAGCTCTACTGTACTGGCCAATATATTAAACCCATTTTTATCTTCACTGTTATGAGGTTTTCCTCACATTTTTCTCAATTTCCAAGTAAACATTTTCTTCATGATCTTCATCCCCCAAAACAGGTTGATAACATGAAACACAAGTTTGGGCACTGTAATAGTTCAGGAAAATAATTATTGCTTGTATGACAGATTTTAAAGGTATGTTATTGCATTTGTTTGGACTCAATAACAAAAGGCCTAGAAATCATGCTTTACTCTCCAAGAATAAATTCAGAGAGTTTGAGGATCAAAGCTGATAAAACTAGTCAAAAAATGTTTCAAATAAGGAAAGGAAAAGAAAGCTATATTATTTGATTAGCGGTGCGTTTTGTTGTTTGTTTTTTCAAATATCAATCTCAAAAGAAAAACCTAACTCCTTTTCAATAAATGGAATATTGATCTTGCAAAAGGCATTAGTCAGAATTGATATAGAATTCTACATACAGTTCAGATGAAACATTCAAAAACAACAAACAAGTACTAAAACAGAAGAGTTTATAGTCTTACAGTGGGAAACAACAGAGAAGTATGAAAGCCTACTGAGAGCCTAACAAAGGCTGAATGCAGGTACAACTATTCCTTATAACTATTAACGTGGAGTAAAAACAGACAAAAAAACATCGAGCTCAAGGACAACAATGGCACAGGAATAAAAAAGCATAAAATAATACTAAATAAATACTAAATAATACTAAATACTAAGTAGTACTAAATAAATATACACTAGAAAATGGTAAAAAAAAATTGTCAGAGAGATTTCTCAGATAGAGGGATTCTGAGATGAGCAAAGTATGTAACTGATTATGACAGAAATTGAGGAACTTAATGAAAAATTATCATGACATGTTTCCCTGAAACTGCAAAGAACAGAACTCAATAGATAACCAAGTAGCCTCTTTTTCTATTCTTCTCCTTACTTTTACACTACAGTAGATGGCAATTACTTTCCAGTTATACATTCTTATTACAGATTACTGTAGAGTTTCAACTTTTTGTTTCTCCATTTTTTTCTTCTTTGGTTGTTTGGGTTCTTTTGTTTGTTTTTAATTATTGAATTAAGAGAAAATACATGGATGCAATAAACTGGCAAAAATAACAGTAATAACAATACACCACGTCTGTTTGTTCTTAGAAACTCTAAAAAGACATTAGACTAAAGACATCACAGAGACTCTGTGCATATAGCCCATATGTATGTTTTTATCAACAAATAATGCATCAACAGAACACGTGAAGAAGATGGAGACAGATAATCACAGCAAGTACAACGTAAACAAGAGTAAGTAAAAGCATTTTAAAAAGATACATTACATGTCATGCTAATTAAGAAGATACAAGTAATTCAAACAACAGTCTTGAAAAAGACTATGAAGCAACAGAACAGGTAAAAAAAAATCTAGGGTAAATCTGAATATTACTCAACACATATTTTAATGGGTAGAATTATTTGGAAATTAAGACTAGGTACCATAAAAAAAAAAATAATGCAGATGAGAATTTAAGAAAACACACACAGCTGAAATGAGGTTGTAGAACTGCTAATTCTTCACTTAGTATAACACCACTTTTTAACTTACAGGTATTAATTATAAGATCTTGAAAAAATCTCTTTTTTAAAATGGATAAAATTACATCAACTTTGGATTGAGTAGCCAAACAAATATAGTTGTACATTTATTCAGCTTACATTTCCAGGTAGTGCACTTTTCATTCTCATATCCAAACTCCCTTACCACAATCGTTCTTTCTAATGGTATCTTGCAATTCTTTAACAGAAGCCTATTACAACACCATGAAAGTTATCCTTTATCCTACCTCCTATTCCCTCTATTATTCAACTCTTCCAACTAAAAATTTCAAGGAATTGTAAACTCTTTATTTTTACCCTCAATTCTTTAAGACTTAGCTTCTAGTAGATAATAAGACTCATTGCAGTCATTTTATCTTGAAGTTAAGCTACTCAGCTTTACTACTATTTTGATTCTTTTGAAACAGTTCTATTTCACCTCATGAGTTAACTGTTTATAATTAAAGCAGTTATGTCATACTAAACCTTAGTTTATGCCCTTTGAAACAACAACAAAAAGTTAAAGAAAAAAGAAAATCAAAGAATGTAAGTCTATTAGCACTTTGCAAAAAAACGTATTTGTTGCTCATGTCCTCCACATCCTTCTGCACGTTAGTTTTACAATTGAGTTCTCAAAGCTGAAAAATTAAGCAATGTTCCTAAGTTCAGGGCTCGGACACAAACAGAATACGAATAAGCAACAGTCATGATCAAAGTTTTTTGAACTATCCAGCGCTAGGAATACTAACAGAAAAAAAAGGCTTCGAGAGAGAAATAAAGATGTTCTGAAGACATGCAATTAGCCTTTAAGCCAGTAACTACAACATCTATTACACACCTAAAGATGTGAAATACATGCCCAGTCCTACTTAGAGATTTAAATTCCTTAAGCAGAACACAGTCTTTTTAGAGTAAATTACAAACAACTTTTTAAACAAAGTTCATAAAAGCAAAACAAAAACAATGCCAACTCAGAAAACGAAACAGAAAACATCCCACCAACCAAAACCCCAAACTGAAAAATACACCTGAAATGACAAGAACCAAATAGGTCTCCAAACGACCTGCTAAATGTCCAAGAGAAACACAAAATCATCCTTATGCCTGGACAGCGTTTGCAACAGCTTCTTATTCAGCAGTCAGGCTCCTTAGCAACCTTTGGCCATGCCAGCCCAGCACTCTAAGAGGCAATCCCATCTCCACAGAAATGTAGTACTCATACTAGAATTGAATATGCCAGATGTGAAACAAGTCACAGAGAAGTAAAATATTTTATTAAGCTGCAACATTAATATTTCAGTAAAATATACTCTGTGCCTTCATAAAACACATACATAAGTCATGTTTCATAAAACATGGAAGATTCTAACATCTTTCAACATGCAAATTTCTAATTCCAGAATGACAGGCTTCTTGGAATTTGAGGCATTTAGTTTCTTTCAAGCACAGACACAGGTACAGTGGGGACAAAGTGGCTTTCCCAAACCATTCCTCCCACTGAATCCCAATGGCCAGAGAGACTTGTTAAGAGCAAATGCTCCATGAATGTCTTATCAATCCTGAGGCAAATGTGTGAGAAGTGAACAACAATCTAAAAACTTTGAATAATTACACAATGACCTTACACATCCAAAGCTCTTCAGCAGATACAGTTATGCCAGCAAAAACATCTTAAGCAAATGTGATATACCAGCAGACAAACATGGTAACTAAATCTCCCAAATCTTTCCATCACACATAGACTCTACTTTCCACTCAGATCACTCAGGCAAGTGAAATTACACTTATTTTAAGCACTGCAGCTGTGGCATTGCAAATGATACATATTGATCAAGTTTCAAGCCCCTAGAATGTAACTGTATTTTGAAATCACAGATGACTCACAGATATGAGATAGGTGTTCCTACCTTGGTGTTTCTGTGACTCTGCGATATTACCCTGTTAATAAGACATTAAGTCTCATGAACACTCAATTTTAATTCAAAGAGATGCAATTGCAGTGTACAGAGGTCCCTGCTCTCTGTGCAAGTATTTATGCCTTCCACTGAAAATTCAGTGCTAACAAGGATGCTGTTTAATGAAAGAAGTTGTAAGAAAGGTACTAAGCAGACAAATAGCAAAGCTGAAATATCCTATGCCAAGAAAGCTATGGGAAAATAAAGCAAGCAGAATCAAAGGAAAACATTTTGAAAAACATATGTTCTACAGTTTGTGTGTGCTCCTAGCAAACAGTGAGTAGCCAGAATTAATAGTGTATCATTACTGAAGAACATTCAAAGATCATACAGATCAGACTCCTTTTGTCACATCTGTATTCTACAAGTCTTTGCTCAAATGTTAAAACTTTCTGAATGCTATGTTGGACATTACACCAGGTATTCAAGGAGGAAAAAACCCAGCAGTGGAACATTATAAAGAAATTAGTTTAATGAGAATTAGAAATCCACTGAAGAACTGGAAATTTTCTGTTTCTCTCTGGTATGCAATTAGAGTACTCAAATAAGGTAGCTACAGTGGAAAACTCAAACCTTTCAAAAAGGAAAACAAACACCTCAGAGACACACAATGAAGTGTCTCACCTCTAGGATATTCCTTTGAATAAAAAAGAAGAGAATAGAAAAATCACTACCACCTGAACTTCTCATGACTAGTGGCCAGTATGCCCTAAGTCAGTAGTGTCATTTCAGTTCCTAACAGACTAGTACATAAAAAGTTCTAACTCATCAGTATTAGGGGAATCCAGTTACCTTAACATTTTCTAGAATTAATTAAAAAATACAAGGAAACCTACTGTACTTGTAGAAAACACAGTATTTGATGGTTCTCCTCTTCTCTTCCTCATGCTTTCTTCAATAAAACTTCTGAATGGGCACAACTTCCCTCCCCCACAATCTCAGTCCATCTTTCCTGAAAGTTGGCATTCATTCATTGCAGCACAATCACGAGAGCTACCTCATGCCTCTGCTGTCTCAATGAGGTCACAGCTCTGCAGCTGTCCATGGATTTCCAAGTCCCCTTGTTTGTTTCTCATATCAATCTCATTCACATACCGGTTTTCATATGGGGAAGAGCAGAAAGAACCCTCTCCTTGTGCTATCTCCCAAACATGTCTTTACTTTACCTGTACAGACAGGTGTTGATGTAAAAATTTGTCTACTCTGTTTTTGAGCCTTTCATGTTTACCAACAAGGACAGAACAGAACACCACCCGGCCCCTACACCCTGCAGGCCTCCACAGTCACTCTTCATACACTTGAGGTCACTCTATTCATACCACTGTTGCTCACATGGACGAGTAGAAAGATGTAGTAACCTGAGGTTGGACATCGCAGGTATCTCTGCAACCAGTGAAGAGCCTGGAAAGCAGCAACTCTCCAAAGACATCAAGTTAGGTTAATAAAGGAACACCTCCATGTCCTGCAGGAGATGGTCTCCAGTAGCATTCATCTTTCTCTCTCCAACGCCTCCGGTAAGGGGATGTCCTCTTCCTCCCTTGTTTCTTAGGCTCTTCTTCAGGGGAAAACCTTTTTAGGGACCACCTTCCAGGAGCTGATGCGAGTTAGCTTGTACAGTCTGCTGTAGTCTGTTGGCCTCTGCTTTAACAAACAGCATCTAAACATCTTGCCTACCACTGACAGCTGAACCAGGAAGCAACAAACACCTATTCAGCTGCTTAAAAAGGATCTATACAACCAGCAGGCAATAAACAGAGATGGACAGAAGAGTCACAGCGATGTCCAGACTTCTTCAGAAGAACTTAATAAATTAATTAAAGAACATTAAATTCCTTCTTAATAACCAGAATGCATATTCATGAACATTATTAAACATTTTTTGAACAGATAATGCGCACTCAAGGGTTTTAGAAGAAATGGATAAGGCTCCTTACAAACATCAGAATTCATTAAAGAATCGGACAGCATCTTATTTATCCCTGAATAACATTTTAACAAAATGTATCATTACGTAAGATCACAGCAGCTCCTATGACACAGAGTAATCCATAGTTACATCACAAAGAAAGATTGCTATTCGAGAAACTTGATAGTAAACCCTAGCCATAGTTCCAGCCAAAGTTCAGCTTAATCAAATATGCTTCTAAATGAATTCAACTCATCTACAAGGTCCAGCCATATGAATATACTACTTCAGTTTGGCCACAGAGTCTGAGTCTACAGAAGAATTACGGCAATGTAAATATAAAATTCAGCATAACATCAACACAAATAAAGCATTATAAACAATGAAACTGTTAACATTACTAATACAATTCCTTATATTATTAATTGTGATAGCAGTCAATAATACCGGTTATATTCAGTGTACTCTGATTTCCTAGATAACAAAGATTTTATTCTTTATTTCAGTTCATCTGAGTTTTCTGATATAATTCTGCACTCTTTCTACTGTAATTCTATGTGAATGACTGTAAATGTAATGTTTTGCTGTTCCACATTTAACTACTGAAGTACAGTAATGTATCAAAATGACTGTAAACACTTCTGGTGGCAGATGTTGACGATTTTAAAATGGCAGCTGATGGACCTGTTTGTGTAATTATTATTAATGAGCAGGAATGAAATAAAACTGTTCTGAAGGGACTTCAACTCTGCACTTTTCCCATGCTCTGTGAAAAATGGTTTCATTCAATAAATTACCATAATAAGTTCTTGTTTCTTCTACCCCAGCTTGTGATAAGGAGTACACATGCCCTGAGGATTTATGAGCTAAAGCTAATTTGTTGAGTTAAACAGACATCAAAAACAGCACTGCTCTGAGCTTAATAACCTACTACACACTTGTAAAACAGTCTGTAAGAATACTATTGACTATTTAAGTAATGCTTTCTTTTAATTTTGCAGTAAAGCAAATTAAAATAAGTTATCTGAAAGAGCAATAAAAACAGCTTTCTGGAAAAGGAGAAAAGTCTACTATTTTGCTCTGAGGTACACTAATTGCTCTACTGGAGCTTATTTTTTCTTCATTTGCATGTAACCCAAAAGCAGAACCTATGCATAAGTAAATAAACAAAGTGAAGCTGCAAACGCTTGGATATCATTCAGGTCCACCACAAAGTACTGGTATTCTATGCTTTCTTGAGTCCTCACTCCCTGTTACGCACACAGTACAAACATGTTTTTCTATTACTGAAGTGGCAAGAAAGCCATAGGAAAATTTTTACATTCACCTGATTAGGAACTAGTATAAAAATTTATGACAATACAAAAATTGAGCATGGGAGTGTAATGTCAGATTAAGAAACTTAGTTTTACTAATGGCAAAACTCCTAACAGTCTTCTTGATATAAATTTTTTATGTTACGTCAAGTATATGCTTTACTTGTTTAGAAACATGATTTATTTATAGTATGGACTTCTATTAATATTGCTGTATACTATTACGTATTCCAAATATTGCTATAGATAATACATGGTACGTATATTCTCTCTAGTAACACATATATATGCATATAATATGTGCCTACCAAGAGAAGGTGAGATCACTCTCCAAAAAGGGAATCTATCCATTCACGCTATTCTTTCTGAAGCCATCTGGTTGAGGTGTAGCACAAAGGAGAGTGAGAAGATTGCTCCTGCTTTAAAAGTCACTTAGGATGTCATGAGGTGTTTCTATAGTACATGTGGAGTTAGAAGAGCAAGGTATGAGCTAGCAGCACAAACTGAGAGATTCCAGAAAAGAACACAAATGGCTCCCAGCACAAGCCTCGGAAATGATGAAAAGAGATTTTTCCCAAAGACCAAAGAAGGATCTGAGAGACTGAACCACAATCCAAAAAAGCACTAAAAACGATGCTCAGAGAGCAAGCATGAGAAAAGAGCCTGTCCTACACAGATGCAGTGTTTTTATTTCTTCTTACTCAGCAGTACTCATATTCTCAATTTTACAAGTTAACAAGCTGTGTCTTCTTGTTTTGAGCAGTACTGCAAAATGCGCAGGCAGATGCATGTCAGAAACTTGGCTCTCTGGATCTTCTTCCATGCTCTCTCCTTACCAAGTCATTTCC
>JAOWBP010000001.1:96376557-96388100 GCA_028571105.1 Tragopan temminckii | reverse complement strand
TCTGCCAGTCAGCCAGTTCTCAACCCACCTCACTGTCCACTCATCTATCCCACACTTCCTCAGCTTTGTTATAAGGAAAACGCATACACACTTAGATTTCATAACATTTATATTACTATAATCTTATAGAAGCATTTAGTCAGTCTTTAACAGGGTAATGCTACACGTATGTATTATTCAACTCATGCCACAAACCTTCTTTTTTCAGTTTAGTCTTATAAAACTGTGTATTTTGTACAAATATTTATACACAAGGATCTTATACATGAGTCTTGATGTAATAAACATAAAAAGCAATGTTTCCTAAATTCATTTTTTGCTTTATTTTTTATTTAATAATCAGATGTAAATAATTCAGAACATAAAACTTCAGAAATACAATGGTTGACTTGAAAACTATATACAATAAAAGCAGCAATACAAAGTTATTAGAAAGCTCTTTATAATTCAAGTTCATAACTCCATGCAATATTATAATCCGCAAATTGCAAAAAAAAAATCTTATAATCTATTCTGTAATGTATGTATTTCCACCAAATTAAATCCCAGATACTTAAAATTTACCTGCTTACATGAAGAAATGTCTGTTTTTATTTTGAATCTCCTAATGCAGTATAATAATTCCAATAATTTACTACCATTAAAACTTGAAAAAGTTCTTGATTGACATGTGGCCTCTGGATAAATACTTTGTTCACATCTTGATGAGGAAGTGTACAATTAACAAATGTACAGTAAGCAGAGTGGCGTGGTTAAGATGGTATTTTACAGGTTTATAGTTAGAAAGATTATCGTGGTAGAAAGACAACCAAAAATGAAATGCTTACCTATGCCCCAGGCTCACAGTAGAAAACTCCAAAAGGAGGGATCTCCAGAAAGGCCTTAAATGGGATCTAAGAGAGGTGGAGCCAGACTCCACCCCTTCTCATCACACAGATGAATTACCTTTACCTGTGCTCCCCAGGTTGAGCTGGTCCTTTCCCCAGGTGAAAAAATCAGTAGTTCAGTCCATGACTCCACCTCCCTTAGACCCCATTTAAGGACTGACTGCCACTGGTTGGAGATCCCTCCCTTATGGAATTTTCCCTGTGATCCTAGATCTTTGGATACAGGTGAACATTCTTTCCCTGTTTGTCCCTTTTGTTATTGCACTCTTCTATCACCTTTCCACCACATTAATCTTTCCAACTGTAACAACCGTATTACAGTCTGTTTTGAATAATAAATATATGTCCATTGAACTTGTAATAGGATAGATCACAAGATTCGTAAAAGGAGTGAAAACTCCAGCAGATCTGCATTTACTTTCCGAAGTAGCTATGTAACAGACACCATGACACACTTGTTTAGAATTCACAGTTAGTAACAAGTGGCAGTAGATTAAGTGGTAACTCCTGACTTAAACCAGTCCATATATCTAGGGGTAAAGTCTAGTAACAATTCCTCAAAACATGTAACTTTATCACTTCGAATTCAATAAACATCTTAATTAACCAAAAGTATCCCGAGGTTTCAGAACTGGGGCAAAGAAAACAATCATTTTCTAATAATCATAAAGTTTGTTTTTTTGTGCAACTGAAGTAATGATTTCCAAGTTCTAACCAGCATTTAACTGGACTATTAACTTGACTATTCCCAAAAACATGGTATGAAAAACAGTTCCTGTCACCTCTCTCTTCCCATTTTCCCCTCTTTTTTTTTTTTTTAAATGCACACTGACAATATAGTAGGGAAAACATTACTGAATTTTAGGATGTGATAGAAAACTAATATCTTCTCCCTTGGCACAAGCCATGTCAGGAAGGGTGATAAGATGAACAAGAAAACAGTATTACCACTGTATACTACTGGGTATAGACAGGGTTAATGACTTGGTGAACTACAGTTCTGACAGGATGTTTTTCTTCTCTTCTCTGTACTATAGGTATGGTGGAGATACAGAAGTATGCAAAGTCAAGATCAAACAAAAAAGTTATCAAATGGAAAACTGAGTCTCATTATCACTTAATAATGGTGCCAAAACCTCATGTCATCAGTGCAAATTAAGGAAAAATACAGAAAATATGACAGAGAGATTAAATGAGGTTTTTAATCAGGCTACACAGTAAAGCATAAGAAACTAGATAATTGCTTCACCTAAAAAGAACAGCAGAAACGGCATCACAAAACTTCAGAGTTTATTTATTATAAGGCTTGCACAAACAAGATAAGATGCAGAAAAATGACAGCAGGCACAAGTTCATTAACCCAAGAATTATATGTTTATTGCTAGAAGTGAGCATACAAATGCTTCACTTCTTGCTGCTGCTGCTGCCACTGCTACCATACTCAGCTGTTTTAAGAGGAAACAAGACACAGCTCCCAGATTCAGTTTTGGAGAGAGCACTTGTTTGTGTGATCCCTCTTTTATTCCCAAAGCACAGTTTGCTACACAAAATGCAACAAGTTTTGTCACTGAAAACTGCCACTATACAACATATGATGTTCCAAAAGGACTTGTATTTTTTGTTTTGTTTTTTTTTTTTTTTTTGTTTTTTTTGTTTTGTTTTTTTTCCTCCAGCAGCTGTATGCCTAGCAGAGAGTGTTCAGCATTATTGGCAGGTCTTCCTTTTCTCTACCATATTATACTGTCTGTGCCTCAAAGCCAGGTATCAATTCACAGATCGCTACGCCACTGTTCAAATGTTTAATTACCATACTCAAATGAGAAGAAAATGGATGTTCTTATACCATGTAGTATCTGACAAACTATTGTAAACATTTCATAACAAAGTTGGAGGGTAATTAATCTGAATATTTGCCTTAACTTCCTGGAACTCACTTGAATATTGAGATAATGTGCCAGAAGGAACAACTATTTAAGACCAAAGGTAAAGTTCAGTATAAAACCAAGACCATCAAATTACTACACAAGTTGTTGACTTGTCTTTTATTGTACTTGAGTGTATTTGAAAAGATGCTTAAGAAAAAGAAAAGCTTCCCTCTCTGACAGAACTAACACCAGAGCTTTTCTTCACCCCGATATATAACGTATTGCAAAGAGAAAAGTGCTTACTGAATTACACTTCAAAATAGTTGCACTTATTCTTTCTGCTAATATATGATTAAAAAAATAAAACTAATGAATGGAGGAAACGATAATATTCAAGGTTTTCCTCATTCCTATGGTATCAGAAAATGCATTCCATCTATGCAAGTTCAGAAATACAAGGAAAACACAGAACATGGAATATGAATCTTTTTTATTAACCTGAGATACTGGAGTCTCTACTACCCTATAGTGAAATCCCTCCCTGACACACATTGCAATATAACAGTATTATTTGAAAAAGGGCATACTGGAGAGACAGTAAGCAAAAACCTTTAGTGTATTTTCTGAAGTTCATAGATAGATATAAGAATCAAGCTCCTCTAAAACTGCAATACAGAGAAGATGATCATGAACAAACAGTTAACTCCTAAAAGAGAAAACTCCAGATAATTAGACATTATTAAAAGGTACAGATTAATCTTAACAGCTTGATCAAAGCTATTAAAACTTCCATGTATGAGTTATAATTACTGATGTTATCATCCTTTAGTTCATTTGCTTAAGATATTTTGTCTTTTTCTAATATTAGCTGAAGTAAACTTATATCAGCAAAGACAGCAAATGTCACCACCCCTCTTATTTCTCATAGTTCACAATAATTTAGAATAACTGGAGAGAAACACAGGGAGCTGAAGACATTGCTTTTCCAGTTTCCAAACCTTAAAAAAAAAAAAGTTTACAGAACCTTGTATCTAAAATACTTTGAGAGCAGTCTGAGACTAACAATCTGTTATTTACATTGCAAATGATCCACTGAAATCTTCTCAAAAAACCAGCAGCTGTAACTTCTATCGCAAATCCCACAACAGTCATCACTCAGCTGTGAAAAAACTTATTTTCCTTAGCAGTATTGAGAGTAATTTTGGTGTTGTTGTTTTTCCATTTGTCATCCAAATCTGAACAGAAATCACTGTTTTAAAACAACCTGTTTCGGACAATGTTTGTTGCAAGGTATTTTGAGTTGAATGAGAGATAACTGAATGCCCACAAATACAGATTTTGAGTAACCAAAACAAAATAATGCTTTTTTTCCCCCTTTGAAAGGGTCACAGAGAGCATTATCAAGATTTTAATCATCTTAGCTCCATAATCATAAATGTCTTACAACAAAAGGCCACTGTGAGTTATGCAGGTATACTCTGACCTAGGAAGTTCAATTTGCAAAAATATTAGTCCTTTCAAATCCTGCCCTCTTGTGTATAGATCTTCATTAACAGTCTTCTAAATAACACTTTCTACCTTCCATTAATTTCCTTCACACCTTCCCTCTCCGCTTTTTATCTTTCCTCACTACCTTAGTGAGCACCAAACCTAACAAACAAAGACTCGTTCAAGAAGAAAGAGTTGATTTCTTCATAGCTTTTCCATAACAGAAGAGGAAGAAAATCAGTCCCTATATGCCAGAAGAAAAAAAAAACACAACCCACCCACGTTGACAGTTAAAGTATCTTTAATATTTTTTGCTCTGGAACGGGACCAGCATTCCTATAAATTCTGTCTGAATAAAGCTCCTAATTACATATCTTATTCTTGTAGACAAGTTTGTTTGCTCAGTACTTCCCCAGCACTATGAAAAATCTGACTGCAGAATAACTCCATAGGATTTATTCTACGTAGCCTATTTTTGGAATTGGCATCAAACAGTATCTTCAGATAGCTGTAAGAAAAAATTCTGATTAACTGAATATTAATTTTATTTAGATGAAAGGCATAAGTAGAAAAATATACAGCCTGCTATTTTTAAGAGGAAGTTATTAAGGTAATATTACATAAACTGTGAAGACACGATCAAACTTCATAGACGTGATATAAAGTCAACATTCCAATTTTATCAAACTACTTTAGGACATGTATATAAGTAAGAATTTATTAAAAAGATGAATGGCTAGAAGAAATATTTTACTCTGCTCCATATTTTAAGACGTGCATCCTCAGTATAACTACAAATGAGTATTGTAGGCTTCCTTAAGTTTAAATCCTTGAAAACTAAGCAGGCTTCCCACTTTAAAATACACAGCTGATGTAGGAAGTGTTACTTAAAGCATGGCCTACCATCTCAATAAAACAGAAGAAATGTTCCTACTAATTAATACAGCAAGGAAAACAGCAAGAACTATGAACTCTGTATTATGCAAAATATAGAAATTCTCACTTAAAATGTGGTCCATATCTCATCTGCTAATGTATTCAAAATGGAAATAAAATTTTCAAGTGTTCTAATAGCTGCTCATGAGAAGGACTTAAAAGATCAACAGCCTCAGAAACAAACAGACAGCTTCTTATGGGATGGGCTTAGAATGTCAGCAACCTCAGAAAAAAACCAAAAAACAACAACAAAAAAAAACCCTACAACTTCGTTTACAATCCAGAAAAATCAGTCCTTGATCAAATATAAATATTTGCATTACAAAATGTAATTGCTAAGTCCAAATCCTTAGTCATTGGTTTGAGGATGTGTCTGTAAATCATCAGAACCTTAAAAAAAAATAAAAACAAAAAACACAAACCAGACACCTTTCTTCTTGATTACCATAAGAGTAGAGCCTACCAAAGATTAGGGCTTATTGAATTGCGGCTCTGAAGATTTTCAAAGTCTGTGAATGGAGCAAATAATTTTTTTTTTTTTTTTTAAGCGTTCACAAACACCCGTGTGTGATGCTTTGACGAATATTAAGTTATGTCAAAATAAAGGTTCACCAACTGCAATGTTCTCTTTCCACTCTTACTAATACTGGTTGAACTTTCTTAAGCCACCACTGTTAAAGAGTTTTTCAGTGCCTGACTAAAAAACTGCACATACGCGTGCCAATCCAGAAAAAAATGTTTAATCAAAAGTGGTTTCTACATCTAGAAAATGATGAACTAATAATGCCAACAAGTGCATAAAAGTCCTAATTTAAAATTTATAAATAAAAATGCACTTTGGCCTTTAGTAAGCCAGTAGAGGACAGAACACTGTCACACAATCTGTTATTAAAAGATAATTTAATCTCAAATTAGGAGACCTGACATATATACACAATTTAAAGTTACATAAGTAGTACACTGGAATCTTAAAAAAAGATTTTCCATTGGCTGGTACACCAGTAATTCTATTTTTTAGTCTAGAAACAATTTTGGATATTTTTTTAAAAATAGATAAACATAAGGTAATGCTGAACAAAACTGTTACAGTTGAACAGATTCTCAAGGATTTTCGAGTAGATACAGAGTTAACTGTTGTTTTTCAAAAGCTTGTTTTATTTTTGTTTTTTTTTAAATTTGAAGTGAAAAAAAATAGGTGGCAAGCACCACAATTTACAGATTTGAATAGCAAATAATTACAGCAGGCATTTGGAAAACCACCAATGTTTAAGAGTTTTTCAGCTGTTGGCTAAACAACTGCAGCTATCTTTGCCAAATCAGAATAAAATGTGCGCTAATTGAAAGTAATTTTTGCATTCAGAAAATACCTTCATTAAACTGTTTTAAGAAGTTCAACTAATTACTGCTACTCTATCTATTCCACTGTGCAACCAATTTTTTGAACTTCAATCTCATCCAGAGTTCATAAACTACATTTTTTTAAGTGGAACTGTTTGACAGCACACAGGACATGCTCTCATCATTGACTTTCAAATCTTACTAGCTGCTCCAATTGTGAGTGTTGCTTAAGATGCTCCTCTTAATTCCATACAGTGCAAAATACCACTGTCTTAAATTAAGCCATCACTTCTAATAGGGTTGGTTTTCTTTATCCTATGTATGCAGATCGATTTTTCCTTATATTTATCTTACGTAAATACAAAGGATACAAAGCTATTATTGAATCTTGGAACAAACTCAATGGTAGTTAAACACTAGGAGACTCAATGCTAGATTTTAGATCAAGTTATACATTTTGTTAAATTCTGTTTTGTTCTACCAGAAGTTCACTGTGATGTAGACCACTAAGGACTAATACCACAAACGCTAAAAACTAGATTAACTAGTGACTTAACAGGGAAATTGAAGAAAACTGAATGAAAAAAAAATCAGATCACAGTATGGAAAAAGATTATATTAATATATATAAGAGCATAAAGAGAAAATACAACAGATGACCACCAATGAGTACTCTTTCAAACATGACCGTATAAGGAAGCAGAGAAGATAGAGAGGATTTTCCTGTCACTTCTTACTGAGTTAAGCTGAGTCTCATTGTTATCAGTGATGAAAACTAATACAAACCTAGGTAATAATAATATTCAAGCAAAAAGTTATATCTACTATCAGGTGCTAAAATTAATTACGATAAAATTCTCATATGTTTAGATACAAGTATCTAGAGTTTGAGTCTATAAAAGATATAACCTGCATGCTCTAATTATTGAAATAGCAATCAGCTTCTTATCAAGATATCTTGATATCAACACGTACACATTAAAACTCCGGACTCAAAAAAATTGCTTTAGAGCATGCACAAGTAGAGAGTGATTATGCTATGTCAAAACAGTGCAAAATGAACATCAAAGTATATTTTAAAAAATTGTCCTCAGTTTATGATTTAACCTTGCAAAACACTAAATATTTGTGTGAAAAAATAAAGCTGATTTACAAGCAAGCGCATGAAAAAATTGGTAATTCACCTAGAGTAAAGAAAATAATTTGTACTGACCTTCAGGATCAAGGAGCTTCTCTATACCCAGGTGTTGCCTGGCTATGTTAAATGCATGGTCTAATCGTTGCACAGGTGACTGCTGAGAAGCAACAGCATTCCAATCAAACAGGTCTGGTCTAAACAAACAAGCAAACAAACAAAAAAAAAAAAAAAAAAGAAGAAGAAAAAGTTAGTTTCTTCTTTTTCAGTGTTAAATTATATATTTCTACTGCTACACATCAGTGTCAGCTACTACTTTTTAAATTACTTAATGAAGGAATGTATTTGGTCAGTACTGGAATTAATTAAGCTGGGTTTCTAATGTATCATCCATTTTCATCTTCAACATATTAAGAACTTTTCTTACTCGTCATTAAGTCCTAATGGCCTACAGCCTCATTCCCCCAAACCAGTTGTTTCTACCCATTGTGCTCTGGTCCTACGTCTGCCTGAAATGCCTGCAGGTTTGCTCACTCTCTGTCAGTGTATGGGTGAGAAGAATCGTGCTGTGGCTGTGCACACTGAGATCAACTCACAGCAAGCCAAGCAGGATAAGTAACTGCTGTGTTTATTTTGCAGCCTTTCTCCTCTCTCTAGTCCCCAGTTGTTTTTTTTTACAAGTCTAAGAACAGAATTGCTGCTGAGATTGCCAACTCTCTGCTATATCTGATTGAAATTGGCCAACAGGTTCAGCATATCACAATGTGGGAACATATGCAGCATAACTGCACATGCCACTTCTCATACCAAAACCTTTAGAAAAACACATACTTTTCAGATGAGTACAAAATTGTACACCAGTCATGGGTTTTAGCTGATACGAGCCAAAGGCCTACAGCACAATTTAAATGTGCTTACAGGAAAAGACAGCACCAACAAAATCGAATTACAGCTGAGATACATCTGAGTACTTGTACTATAAATTGCAGTATTTGCAATATAAATAATGTTAAAACAGCACGATCTTTGGCATTTCATCTAAGAATTACCTATTAGGATCAGAATTTGCCATCAGGCATTTTGGAAAAACAAGTTTAATCAGGTGATCAATAATTAATGTGCATACAAAATGGAAAAAACAACTGCACTATTTGTGATTTTGACACAGCGTTCTAAAACAAACCACATAAATGTATAGTTTTACCTACAGATAAAACAAGTTACAATATTGTCATTAGTTACAAATGATTTACTTACATTTTTATTAAATTCAAAAGTTTATTTTAAACAGTGACTCCTATAGTTATAATAGATGGCAAAAACATTAAGTAGATCAGACTCTAATTTCAAGAGAGCAAAGGAAAAATTATATTTAAGTAGTAGTAATTTCCTAGTTATGTAACCTAGATGCCTAATTTCTTCTGAGAGGGGAGTGATTTACATAGTAACAATTAAGTTTTTATAAACTATTTTGCTTCTCTATGCAGAAGTTTTTAAATACTAATTAAGAATAGACTACTAAGCCATTAATTTCTCCTTTCCCCATTCAGAAAGATTTCAAAATATTAAATTTTGCTGGAGACAGGAGGCTGATGGAAGAGGAATCTGAAGGGGTTATTATCTCTGTCTCTAGTTATGGATGTAGCAAGTCTGTGAGCTCTGAGACAGGCTTGTGTACCAAAATACAAGCATTTTCAAAATACAGATTACATCTGCACAATTTCTTGCGTCCTCCTGGTACTGGATCTGGATAGGATGGAGTTAACAGTCTTCATAGCAGTCCACTGTGTTTTGGAATGGTGGTTTAAACAGTATTGAGAACACACACCTTTTTTTTTTTTTCTTTTTTTTTTTTTTTTCTTGCTTTTGCTGTACTTACACAGTATCAAGGCTATTTCTTCCTTCCACATTCCTGCATGTAAGTTGGATGTGTGCAGAAAGCAGGAAGGGGACACAGACAGGATGGCTACCCAAACTGGCCAAAGGGACACTCCATAGTATGCAATGTGCCCAGAAAGAAGAACTGGGGTAAAGGAAGGAGATTGGGTTTTTGTCCTCTAAGGCAGCTGTTGCTTAGAGACTGCCTGGGCATCCGTCTGCTTGTGGGAGGTACTGAGCGACTGCATTCGCAACACTTGCTTCTCTATTCTATTCTCCTTCATTTATTTAACTGTCTTTATTCTGACTTACAAGTTTTCTTGCTTTAGCTCTTCCTATTTTCTGCTCTGTCCAGGTGGCACAAAGCAAGAAAATGGCTGCTCAATTGCTGGTTGGGTTTGACCCACTGTCCCACTGCATTCTATGTATAGTCATAGAGATGTTCTTCACTTCTTCTCTCAAATTTAACTTTTTTTCTTTCTTTTTTTTTTTTTTTTTTTCCTTCTCTCCTATGGCATAGTATGCCTAAGCTCATACATCAAAATTAGCAAAGGGAACACTGTAGTAATGACAGAGCTCTTATTTTCCTGAAAAGCTCTCCATGGACATCTTGGACAAACATTACAGTGGCCACCGCATAAAAAACAGTGACAAAAGCTTTTAGGACAAGGAAAGAAAATGAAGTATCTAAAGGACTACTTCCCCCCTCCAAATATTTTTTCAGGTGTTTCATTTCAAGTTCCAGTCATATTTCTTCCTCTGAGCAGCACACTGTTTTCACAAAATTATAGCTGATTTGTTGAGACAAGATTTTATGTACAAGATCACGCTTTCTTCTAACCAGTCTGGATTTCATTGGGCAAGAACAGTAACATTTGGAATTATGGTCATAAGTAATATCTTGGATATTCAGTGTCATCCACCTTCTCAGTATATCTCTTTTTGAGATGGCAAAAATTTGAACTGAGACACAACTATAATAGTAGCAAGAGCTCTTCAATAAACCAATGGCAGGTGTGTCATAATCTATTTTCTCAATATAATAAAAATAAAAATATAAAGATGACAGCACAGATTCCAAGCTGACTCAAAGGTATATATACCCATCTACAGTAACTCAGCTCTTAGAAAATGGACTTAGAGAGAGAGAGAGAGAAAGCTCTCCTTGATCCAACAGTAATTTAACTCTGCAGATTGTCACTTTTTTGAAAGAATGCTTCAGCATACACACTTCAGCAGTTCCATCACTAGATTATGGTCTTATAATGGCAGTTTGATACATCAACTTCTTGGCATAACGTCTCTAGATGTTTTGACTTGTGTATATACAGGGCAATATGACCAAGAATGACTGCAAGGGATACTACAGCCTAGAAGATTAAGAATAGCAGTATGTTGCAAATAGTTCTTAAAAATCCATGAAACAACAATGAAACAGAATCTTTACTAATGGCAAAAGAGTTTTAAATATAGGGCTAAGCAGGTATGAAATAAAACAGAATAGAAATCAAATGGAATACTGATTCTCAGCCTTCACTTGCTCTCTCTGTTTTGTTCAAAGCACTTCTCACATCTGCAACTTGGTTCATATCTGACAGGCAGTAAAGCAAAGCAGACATAGTTAGGAAGTTTTCACTTCTCTTCCTGAAAATATGAAGGTATACACATTTAAAAAAAAAAAAAGAAGGAAGAACTAGAACGTGTTGAACTCCAATCTCCAATTTGCCACCAGCTAAACAGCTAAAACAGCACTGACCTTATTTACGACAAGATCATGGACAGCACACGTTAAAAGGATTAAAGGCTGTAATTGTATTACATTTATGTATATAGATGTAATACGTAATCATAGAATGATTTTGCTCAGAAAAGACCTCCAAGACTATCTAGTTTCCAGCCTCTTAATATGAGCAGACAAACTTCCCACCAGCTCAGACCTCTCAGGGCCCCATCCAACCCGGCCTTGAACACTTCCAGGTGTGGAGCAAGCATAGCTTCTCTGGGTTTCCTGTGCCA
>JAOWBP010000001.1:96354679-96373595 GCA_028571105.1 Tragopan temminckii | reverse complement strand
CTCTGATACCCATTTGTAGGAAAAGAAAAAAAAAAAAAAAAAAAAGGGATTACAAGGAATAATGAGAAAAGTTCATAGAATCATAGAATGGCCAGGGTTGAAAGGGACCTCAAGGATCATCAAGCTCCACTCTCCCTCCTCCCCACAGCCACAGGCAGGGCTGCCAACTTCCCCATTTAATACTAGACCAGGCTGTCCAGGGCCCATCTAACCTGGCCTTGAACACCTCCAGGGACGGAGCATTCACCACCTCTCTGGGCAGCCTGTTCCAGCACCTCACCAGTCTTTCTGTAAAGAACTTCCCCCTGACATCCAACCTAAATCTTCCCTCCTTCAACTTAAAACCATTTCCCCTTGCTCATTTCCCCAGTTCATTGTGACCTAGAGCCTGGAGGAGTATGGTTAGTTTCAACTGCAGCCCAAGTGACTTCTCACCAAAATGTTTTATTATCCTTATACACTTAGGGAGATGGTTCTACTTAACAGCTACTGCCTTGTTTAGTAAATAAAATGCAGAACACCATTCACGGAACCATATCCTGAGTTTATATTCTGAATATTTGCAACTCAAGCTCACTGATGTGCCCTTGCAGCTTTATCAAGAGACCTGTGCTTCACTGCTTCTTGACCTCAGTATTAAAAGCAATTGCAGTAGAGCCTAGATGTCCCTAGAGATGCAGTGATTACACAAATGGAAACATCTACTCCGAGTAACCTCTTGAAAAACAACAACAGAAAGAGCATTAGAAATATCTGATAAAAAAAAAATAGAAATCAACCATAAAGAAGAGAAGGGGTGGGTAAAAGTCTGTGAGAGAAAGCTTCCTACTGAGAGTACTGCTTTCAGCATATTATATGTATTTAGTGCTTCACACTCGTATCTTACTTTTATTCCCTTCAAGAAGTCATGGAGAATATTCATTCAGATAAAAGTTCCATACTATTCACTGAAGATCTCCCAAAAACAAAAAACAAGCCAACCAGCCCTCACTGAAAACATCAGATAAGAAAAATGAAAATATCACCAATGACAGGATAGGGATGGGATTGTTTTTGTTTCATTAAGGCATGTAATTATTTCATTACTATCATTCATCAAAGTAAAAGGAAGCATACTGGGTGAGATTAGTGCCTCATGCTAAGCCCAGCATCCCCTCCCAGTTAACAGCCTTCAATCCTTCCATATCTCAGGATTTTAAGGAATTTCTGAGTTGGAGACTTTATGTTTTGTGCACACCTTTTTATTGGGAATCTAGCAAGGCTGTCCAAAAGGGTTGTGTTTTATGTGTTCACTCGAGCCTTAAGGTTTTTGCACCTGAATCACGAACAAAGGTAACCTAGGGCTACAAAGATGGGGAAGGGTCCAGAGGGAAAGATGTATGAGAGCAGCTGAGGCCCCTCGGCGTGCTCAGCACAGAGCAGAGGAGCTGAAGGCAGGCCTGATGGCGGCTGCAGCTCCTCACAGGGAGCGGAGGGCAGCGCTGAGCTCTGCTCTGTGTGACAGCGACAGGGCCCGAGGGAACGGCATGGAGCTGTGTCAGGGGAGGGCAGCTGGGGGTGAGGGAAAGGGTCTGCACCACAGGGCGGTGGGCACAGCCCTGAATGCTGAAGTTCAAGAAGTGTTTGGACAACACTCTCAGACACATGGTCTGATTTTTGGTAGTCCTGTGTGAAGCCAGGAGCTGGACTCAATGGTCCTTCTGGGTCCCCTCCAATCTGTTGTACTCTATGATTCTGTTATGCCATTAGTACTGCCTAGGAAGTTTTCAGAGGGCAGATATAAAAAATGTAACAGGGTAGAAACAGAAGGTTGACCAGAGTATAGCAACTTTCCAACGTGCTTATTCCTTGACTTCACTTATGGTGAATATAATGCTTTCCATAGTGAAGTGTATGTTCTCAAATGTTTTACACAACTACTCATCTTGAATTATGTTGAAATATTATCCAGCATCTGAATTATACATTCAGCAATGCAAACAAAATGTAAGACAGATTGATGTGGGTTTTTTCCCTTTTTGAAGACCAAATGGACACAGAATATATTGTTAGTTACAGCCTCCAAGTGTGGTAACATCAAAACCAAAAAGAGACGCAAAACTATTTCCCATTTTTATCTACAGTTGCCTTCCTCCTGATACTCTTCTCTCTTTCCCCACACCACTCAGAAGGAACCGCCCACAAAGTTGGTGCAACAAAAGTGTTACAGAGTCTGTAAACTGAAAATGAACACATGGGAGGTGTTGAACCATATATCGAAGATACAAAATTACTATAAACATAATATAGTTTATAAAGTTTTCTATTTTACAGTTTACATGCACGTCCTTCAAAATTATTCTTAATTATCTGTTGTGAACTGCAAAAAGTAGAGTTCACAAAACAGTTAATTTTCTTGAAATCACAGTTGAACAGCATAACCAAAATTTCCCCTCCCCCGTCCCCTCCTCCACTGTATGTCATGTTTTCTGAAAGTAGAATGTTAATTAAATCTATTTCTAGCAAACTACAATTTAAAAATTTAGGCAGTCAGCCAATATTTCAGATGAAGCAATACATAGGACATGGTCAAGTGTTTACTTTGATGCAGTTATTAAGAAAAAAGAGCTTGAAATATTTTAGAAGAAAAATCTAACTGTTAAAATACTAGTGTGGTTTAGATTCACCACGGGAATAACCACAGAATTTAGGAATTGATCCTAACAACTTACTACTTTCTGCCAAAATACTATTCTTTGCACTTGAGTATAAAAATATTATATAGCAAATATTTGAAAGCAAATGAAATGGGAATGAGTAAGGAAAATTTAATGTTTGTACATTCTAAGAGATGATTCCTATAGATACCAGGAAGAAATAACTAACAGTATCAGAGAAATCTTCCCTCACTTCTGGAGAGCAGGAGAACTGAAGAAACAAAAAAATCAAACAGGGAAAACAAGTGAGCTTCAATCAAAAGTGTTTTTGTTAAATGGCTTTTAATCCTAAGTATTTAAAATACGAAGTATTAATAGAGCATATGATGTGGAAGACATGGAGTTTCATGTAGCCTGGTGCTCATCGTCTGTTGTCAGGTTTACATTCAAACTGTCTACTGTAAGCAGGAAGCCAAGATACTCTGACACATAAGAAGTAGGCACCTGCATTTTAAATTGGCTAAAGTAACTGCCAAGGCTTCTTATAAAAGGCTTTTTATTCTTTTATGGGATAGAGGTAGATGAACAGTCAGAGTATATTAGCACACCTATTTTATTGATTGCATCTTGAATCCTGAATGCCAATTCAGTGCTCCTGCATACTGAGCATAAAGTGCAACGTCACTGAAAATCAATACAGAGGACACACTAAGTAAGAGGCTCACCTGAAAAATTACTGACTTGGGGCTGCAGAGAATATTGAATCTCCCTCTGAGACATTTGCAGATTAACTCAGTGATTAGTAAAGTCCAGAAGAAGACAACTAGTACATCTTGGAGACATACCTCCAAGAATCTGAATGCATGCTTGCAGTTTCCTAGAAGACAGCCCAAATTCCTAAACTAGAGACAAAACTTCAATAAAGAAATTCCTTTTTACTTCCTTTTACTACTTTTTACTCAGGATAGGCTCACTATGCAGAATGCTATGGAAGATTTATGACAGCAAACATAAGATGAGCAAAAAAGATGTTCTGCTGCTATGTTATAGTGAAACTGAATGAAATGCATAGATTTCAGGGAGTAGGAAATAAACGTTCACAACTAGTTTGCACTAAACAGAAGACAGCACTGGATAAGATAAAACTTACAGATACTTAGAGTGTTGTCTAGTGCTGAGGTAGCTTAAGTAGGATGCAGGCACCTAACTGCATCCCAAACCAAGGACTACTAAGTAGGATCCTCTGTTTAGGAATCAAGAGCTCATTTTATAGAGCTGGACAGAATGGAATTTCTGATTACCGATTTCAGGCACCAGATGATGATAGGCAGTACTTTTAAGCAGGCAATTTGAGCATTTCAGTATCAGATACCTTGACTAGGAAACAGGCAGCCCAAAATCACATCTAGGTGAAAAGACACATGACAACTCTGGCCTTCTGCTAAGCTGATTTACTAAAAGCTATATCAAAATAGTTAAAACGTCAAGCAATAATACTGATTTTAGATTTTGAGTTTACAATACTAACTAGCAATCCAATATAATTTTAGCATAACCATTTTCTGGCACTTTTAAAATATTTTCCTTTTGAGATATATCTAATTCTATTTGTTGTTGTTGTTGCTGAAACAATCTGACAGTCTCCTGTTATTTATTAATGTCCTTCTAGGAACTTTATCACTAGATGTCAAGTCTCAGCTGTTCATTTTGTAGTGAAAGTCACCTATGACAAATAAAAGTACTTGAAGCATCTGCACAGGCATTTATTACTTTACTTTGAAATTATTACTCAACAGTTTTTGTGAAAAAGCAAAAGACTACTTCAGGCCCTTAAAAAAAAAAAGAAAAACTTTATAGTGCTTTGTGAAGCACTATATGTCATAAAACAGACTAAAACTTTCCAGTTTCACAATCTATAACATACACATGAAATGAAGAGTAGCTCGTAATGATCATATTGTTAACACATTAAAACTCTCGGTAACTGCTGAAGAGAATTTATAGGAATAGTGATATGCAAAGAGCCTAGAGATGCATTTATATTTGCTGTAACCTTGGATAAGCATTAAGTTTTCATCTTCTCAGTGCTCACAGTGCAGTGAAAATAGCACTGTATATTCTGGAAGATCCAGGGAAAGATTTTGTTAAACTGCATTAATTACTTCCCCAAAATAATAATAAATGTGCATTCTCATGAGCTTTCATCTCAAATTAATACACTAAGATGGATGTATGGTCAAAAAGAGAATACACATGCCTGTTCTAAAATTAATTAGCCTGAAGAATGCTACATTCTTCTAAGGATGCAGCTAGTAATTAGTTCTACAAATGAGTTATTAATAGACAAATCTAAACCAACACTTTGATATGACAAATGAAGAGCATCACTGACCATGCAGTATCACCATTTTGAGTACTCATCTCAGTAGTAACAAATGTAATGTTAGCTACGTATTTATCAAAGTAAAATGAATTTGTTTGAGAATGTCATGATCTTGTAATTATTATCTGCATGTATCTCATCAGCCTGCTAATGAGCTTTTTGTTATACAATTAAGTGGTTGATTTTCCTTGGGAAATTATCTCCAACAACAATCACCACTACAAAAGTAGTAGAGCTTTGTAGATGTATTGAACTCTGAACGCAAAGCATGAAATTCTTAGATGCACAGAGTCTAGTAAAAAATGAAATTGTCCAAGCACATTACCCAAGATACTGTTTAACAATGTATCTAAGAGGGTAAAACCATGGACTCCACTGGCAAAGTGCTATCACTGTGACAGCAGTGACCTTAATCAGACAGTTTCATTCAAAAACAGTTACCTGAGCTAGTGAAAATTCTGGAAATACTTGTAGATCTTCACTAGTAAATTTGAAAGACTGTCTCTAACTGTACTTTTGGAAGTATTTAGCAAAATTTTATTTTAGGCTTTTAGCAACTAAAAAAATATCGCTTGGCTTGTACTAATATTTTTTAAATTCCAATTATCTGTTGCTAAATAGAACATATTCATACCTGTTCAAAAACTTAAATCACAATCTGGAGCAGTCAACTGCCTTGCAGGTCTACCCACTTCAGGTGAGAGGTACAGAAGTATGAATGGCAGATCAGGAAGCTTTCCACATTTGAAAATAAGTGTTTCTTTGAAACCAGTAGTGCCATGAGACCCACCAGCTAGACCTTTAAAATAGACTGGCTTGCATCTTTTTCTTAATCCAAGTACACAGAACCGCTAGAGGACTTTGAATCTCTAGAGATAAAGTTTCATATAGCATAGACCGGAACAAGTCAACTACTAAGAGAGGGAGAATACTAAAATCAGCTGGGGAGCAACATAAAAGGTTTTGAAAATAAAGGATACTTTCTCCAGCTCTGTCTTTTCAAGGCAAATCCATACCTTCAATCCAGCAACTGTCAGAGGCTTTCAACAAGCACTACACTGTGCCTCTCTAGGTGCCTAAAGGAAAATGTTTTCCCTCTGGGTCAACCTCAAAGGTTTAATTTTGGATTTACTGCTTGCTTTTCTTAAAAGTTTCCAAGCCTGTGATCCTCTATCAGACTCTCAACTTGCTATGCATTGAAATTCCAGAAAAGGATCTGAGCTGAGTATCTTTACTTACACTGTAGGAAAGCTCAGATCCTCTTCCACTGCTAGAGGTTTTCAGTCTGACAGTGAATCTACCCAGTAGACAGTAAAAATCACATAACAGATACACCATTCTCAAGTGCTGTTGGAGCCATCTGTTACAAGCTCACTGAAACAACGAGAAGTTAGTTTTCCTACCTGTGACTGTGAAGGAGTGCGTTGAAAGCCAATCCATCAGACCAGCTACTGGTGAAATTGATAACATTGACCTGTGGGTAATTACGAGTTGATTGACGGACCCAGCTCAGCAGAATCTTTTCACTGTTTGTCTGCTGCAGTCCAGCCATGATGTTTTTCATTACATCTTTGACCTGCAAAAAAAAAAATCTCATCAATGACTCAACTTCCTCATTTAAAGCTAAATCATTTTTTGACTCCCAAAACTTCCAATTGCCTAGATATAAGCATTTAAGAAAAACCTCCTAGGTAACCAAAGAACATACTTGGTATTACAGTACAATGACAGTGATCAAACTGGAATATATAAAAACAACTGATGCTGACTTCTTGTTGCCTGCCATTGCCAGCACACTCAGTAAAATCACCACTGTTTCACATCAAGTGCTCCACGAGCAAGCAGAGAAGGTACATTTGCATGCACTACTTATCGGAACAGAATGCGTACAAAAGCAACCTTTCTCTTTGTAGTTTTCTTTGCTCTGAAAATGCATCCATAGTTAATAGAATAAGTTATAACAAAGGCTGATAAAATGATAAAAAGCATTTTTCTCTCATTGACAAAGTTGAAGTAAGTCCAAAGGTAAAATAAATAAGAACAGTAGACAGCACAGTGTTTTCTATTTCAGCATGAAAACTGCATTTGCGTATGTGTACCTGGATGAAAAATGAATTTCACTGCACATATTAAAGGAACACTGTATATGTTTCATGTTTTGAATTTTGTTTTAGAAACAGTTAATATTCCTCTTTCAACAGAGAAAGCTCACCTATCTCTAGTTATTGCCTTACAGAGAGCAATTAATTCCGAGGGTTTATAAAATATTTCCCTGGAGTTTGATACAGTGTAGCTGCTAATATATTTCTTATCAACTTCTTTACTGGTGAAAGAGAAGTTCATAATTTATTTTCTTGTAAAGTATTCCCTTTGAAATCACTGTGCTCCCCATATATCTTGGAAAGAATAGCAGCTTTTAAAAAATATTCTCTAAGATAAAATTTAACTATAGAGTTGTTTTTCCTTATTGACTCATCCAAGGTATTTCTTTAAAATTCTCACTGGCATTTCTCAGCAACTGGTATCAGTCAGAAAACAACATCCAGTTAGTGCACTATTTACTTTATGACAAGGATTGACCACATTCTAATAATAAAACCCGTAATGCAATACACAAGCTATAATTCCAAAGCATAATCAACTTTAAAAAAAATAATCACTAAGGTACTGCAGAAAAACAGTAGGAATCAGTTTATTATCCAATCTGACACTAACCAATCCAATCACTTGAATAAATTATTGAATGGAGATACGAATTACTAAAACAATCTCTTGTTTTTACATCTGAATTGCATACTATCATCAATGCTTTCAATTTTTCATTTCGAGACAGGTATAAAATTAATTTCTGAGATGAGGAGAGGGGGAGAAACTGATCCTCTATGAAATTCTCAGGCCATAATCTTACCTTTGATCTACAACTGTAATTTCTATAAATGACAATGGTACAAATGCTACTAAGATAACAGCATTCTGTGGTTCCTCCAAATCTACACCAGAAAACAGAAAGTAGAGAGTTTGGGAAAATTAGTAAATATGCTACTTAGTTTTGCTTTATGTGTCTGTTTGGGTATCCTTAATTTTTTTTCTTAATTTTTTCAGTCTTCATTATCGAGACTTGCCAAGTTAGACTTAAATAATTCAGCAAGAAGCAAGAAGTCCAGCTGCTGTATTTCCACACAAAAAAACTTCCTGACTACAAAAATATAAAATTTTGTTCTTTGTAATCCAGGTGCTAAAAAGAAGAAAAGTTTCAAGTGCAACATTTATTATACCACACTTAAACAACATGAAAGCCTTCAAAATATTCAGGCTGTGGAAATGGAAAAACATCGATGCTACAGTTTCATTATTCACTTAGGATTTTTATTGTGTCCTTGTGTTCATGAGTACAGGTGTATCTGAATATAAGAAGTAAACAATAACATTTGAAAAATAAAATGTTCTTTTTGTGGGACAGCTGAATTTATGCAAAACAAGAATTAAAAATATAAGAATTAAAAATATAAATGTTTGTAACAAATAAAAAAAATCAAATGTCTGCACTGACATTAACGTAACAGAAAGTATCAATGAATTGTGAGCACTGTGAAACCATAAGTTAGCCATGAAATAAAGCAATGGGCTGCCAAGGAGGTAACTATTCAAATGACTCCAGGCAAACTCCTGAATTTTGCTTTTGATTTGAAGAGAAGCAGCCTGAAGTTCTCCATTTCTTTCTACTTTTGAGTAAACAGCTTCAAACTCATCTTGTTGAGTTTAATATTCTGACAGTAGGTAAAGATTTACTCTAATTTTTCTGCATTTCTCTGCAGAAGACTGCTAAATTTATGATTTTTTTGCTGCATCTTGGGGAACTGCAGGCATTTAAAATAACAAAGTAAAAGGGCCAGATCTCATCCTGAAGGTTCAGACTGCTTCCTATTCAGTGAGAAATAGTGAGTAATTCCCCTTCTGCAGCTGGAAGCCTCCTTGTTTTCCTGAGCACTTCCACCCCTTCTTCCCGACAGCAGCACCCTGCACTGCTGGGGGCACTGAATGAGCTGCAAGTGGGACGGCTTAGCCCTGAGCCAAGTCTGAAGCTGAATGAGAAAGAGCAGCCTGGCACTGAGGTTAGAAGGAAACTTTCCAAAGGCTTCTTAGTTAACATGCCCTCTTCAGAAAGACCAGTACTTAGAAATGTGTGTCAGCCTGAAGAGCTTCTGGATGGATTCCACCCTGAAATAAGCTGCCTCAGCATCCAAGCTCAAAAACTACACCCATTTCAAAGCAGCTAGCAGTTCTACTTCTGGTTGGCAAATGACCTCTGATATTCATTTCTTTGTTACCATTCCTTTCTAATGCCATATATCCTCACAAGAAACAAAGCTGTAAGGCATAGGAAACTCCAACTGGTGGAAAACAGAAATAGTTGCTCTTCCTGGGGGATGGCCCTATACTATTGTAATAAGAAAAGATGCTTTTGAATAGAAAGAGGGAAAAGGCAGCATAAACACCACCACAGGTAACTTCCAACATGTTAAAGTGACAAACTAAAGGCTATGAACAGAACAGGCACACGACCTCTCATCACTCAGGGAAACACTGAGGCATCTACACCTGAAGCATGAAGGCAGGGAGAGGCCACCTCCAGGCAGCTGGAATTGAAAGAAGCTGGTCCTGCCACCTTTTCCAGCAGGGAGGCCTCCTCCGTTCCTTGCTGTTGCTCAATAAATGTGCCTCCTTCAGGGAGCCATGCTGAGGAGATATGAACCAAGCACAGTGCATGGTACCTCTATACGCAGCTTGCCTTGGCGCCTCAAGGCACCTGTCTCAGCTTGAGGCACCTCTAGCTGTGAATTACGGATTGGGGAGGCTGAAAGCAAAGGAAGGGGAGGAGATAGCAGACAGAATGTTCGCAAGGGAAGGCGTGATCCAGAGGCCTGGATTTTGAGGAGTGTAAAGGCCAAAGACTCCAAGGTACTAAGAGCTAAAAAGCCCTTTAACTTTAGATGGCGTGGGAAGCATCTGGCACTGGGTGTGAAAGGACAGTCAAAACCAGCGCATCTGTGCCTGACCCGCTGCTGCAGAGGACTTCTGATTTATCTGCTAGACTGCCAGGAAGCCCTGGAGCCTTTGTGTGGGTGCAGGCTATCTGGGAACACTGCACACCTGCAACAAAAACACAGGTATGTAACATTTTATTGGAATGGTACAGAGATTCAGTATGCCAGCCACTACAAGACAGGGAGGAAAATAGGACAGAATTTAAAATGCTACTCCTGAAGTTAAGGCTTTTTCATTTTGCTCAGTCAAACAGGGTCCTAGCAGCTCTCTGACAGAATGATTTAGTATTTTTTACCTACTATATTTCAGGTATTCTGACTGCATGAATTACTTTTTTATAGCCAGAATCCCCTCAACCCTTTCAAAGCACATTTTAAAGAACTCCTTTTTATAGAAGATTTTCATAGATGTTCAAGACACCCATCAAAGCAGGGGATATTCTTTGCTCATTGATTTGAGGTGGAATGATAAGACTGTTAGTATTTCATTTTCACTACTATATTTCAAAGTAAAATGGTAATTCCAATTAAACTACAGGCTCTGCAATAAATGCATGATAAGTCCGAAACTGTTAATAGCTCTGCAAAGAAGGCTAAGTGGGATACATCTCTCTGGAATATTTTCCTCATGTATACAGCTATTACTTCATTTTTTTTCAACATTTTGTGACTTTTACAAAAGATGTCTGTTAGGTTTAGTTTTTCATTCCATTTATGAAAATAGATTTGCTCTAAAAAAAACACAAAAAAAACCCACATTGAACACTGCCATATAGAATCTTTTTCTGCTCTTAAGAGAGATATTCTTTGTCAAGGGTAACAATTCAGGAATTAATGGTATTGTTTTCTTTTTGTTTAAATGCTAATTGAGCAGTGAAGCTGAGATCACAGAACTGTGAGGAAGAGGGCAGCAGCTTCAAAGAAATAGAAACCCTAATAGATCCAGTACCACAAAGAGCTTAGGCAGCAGGTGCTCAACTCAGAACCATGGTTCAATTTGAGTGAAACTTTTAATAATAATTTGAAAAACAGGCTAGATAAGAAAGGACATAATCACCACAGGGGATAGAGAAAGCCACAAGATCTCTACTGAACAGAAATGAGAGTGGCAAGAATGAGACAAATCTTTTCTGCTGCAGTGCCTCCACAACTGAGAATGCTGATACCCACTCTAACTAGCACTGAAGCACTTTCTCTTCATGAACATTTCTTCCTTCACTTCTCTCTCTCTCTTTTACATTTTACACAAAGACCCTGACATTTCTATAAGAGGTGGTCTTGTTGTCATATATAATTGTAGTTCTATCCTAATGTCAGCCTGGCGCAGGATGTGAAACTGAAAAAAGCTTTTTGCCAGTTCATCTGCAGAAAAAAATATTTAACTGCCACACAACTCATATCTGCTTTTTGCATGCGGGCAGGTGTACTTCATCTAGGTGACTTTTCTCAGCCCTGAAAGCTCTTGGAATCATAAAGGGAACGAATCTGCAAAAGTAGGATTGCATCGTCAAGCACAGACTGCAACAAAAGCATGCATAAAATCAGCCACTTATTGTATATAGGCTTTTTTGGCCTCATACATAAAGCAGACTTGATACAAATCATAGGGAAAGGGATGTTTTACTCAACGGTAAAGAACTGGCAGAAAACTTTGGTGGCCCTGAGTCTGTAATTTAGTCTTAACAACAGCTTTTCATATTCTCAGCTGCCTAGAGTGAAGAACCATCTGTGACAGGGAAAATAGTGCAGAGGAAGAATTCTTAAGAAACTTATGGACTGTTTCACCAGAAGCACTGTAAAAGTGTAAAATAGTACCAACTTAAGAACAGAGCAGAACAATCACAAATGTTCTAGATTCATGTAAATCACTTCAAAACTTGGAAGAAAAAATGGAAAAGAACAAAGATTTTTTTCCACAATAGTGTAAATAAGCAGTTTCACTTTTAACTGTTTCAGTCTTTTGAGGGGAAAATGCAGCAAACCAACATCTCCAGAGTTCTGTTTAAAAAGAGAAAAGCCTATGCACAAATCTGGCTTTATATTTATTTTATTTATTCATTATTCAACAGCAACTAACAGCAACTGCATTATCATATAACAACGCCTTCTTGCAAAACACTTTATCTATTGTTTAGAATAGTAACTGATATTCAGTTCTATCCATATCAGAATCTATTTATAACATTTTGAATAAAAAGACAAATCCAGAGTATGCAGGTCACTTCCTTTCAACAACCCATAAATAAATTGACATGGAACACTATAGACTAAACATGGGCTGAATAATGAATACTCAAGAAAGCATCACATTATTAATCCATACTTTGTAAATATGGTCCCTGGACTTTTCATACATGGATAATTCAGCTGATGCCACTGGTATCATCACTGTCACTGGACCCTTCACAGAGCTTGAAATGAAGAAACTATATATTGCACCAAGAACAGGTACCCTAAGCTCATACACTGGTCATTGAAAACTTCACAAAACTATGAGAAATGCTGAGAAAATGTGAAAGAAATATTAGTAAGTACTACTAATACTAAGGCACATCTTTAACACTTCTTTTCAGGTAAAAATGTGAACTAAATATGAATTTTAACACGACTACTCATCTCAGTCCATAATTCACATAAATTAAAGCACAGTGATTCCAGAATAATTGGTAGAAGATGCTCAGATAGATAGGTTTTATTTTCTATCTGCTCTTAGTAAGTAATTTAGAACACTGTTATGCAATTAAATTAAAAATATTGGGAAGTGAGACAGAGATAGAAGTGATTTAACAATCTGCAGCTTTTCTCTGTTGCTCTCATTACAACTTATCCTGTAAAATTAGTAAAGAATTGCTCCCTACTGCAATGAATTATACACATGTGGTTTTTTGGTACAAATGTTTAGTTTTTAATAAAAACTCCTTTAGGTTCTGTTTCCCACTATCTTTTTGTGTAATGCTACGTAAACTTCTACATTATTACTTGGGGACCTGAACCAGCACAAATGGACAGACTGTTAACCTAGACTCATACAAACACACAGAATTAGAGCACCTAGATGCTAATTCCTTCCAAATGTTTATTTTACTGCTGTCTCAGACTTTGTTTTTCAAAGTGTCCTTATCTAACATGTTGGTTTTTACATCGATAACATAATTCCTCATTTCTCTCTAAAGTGAGAAGAAGCCAAATGACCAGTATCTGCTTCTATTAATTGTTCAGAAACTAACTTTTTAGAGTTTTAAAATAATTCTTGGAAAGATGGGTCGGCTGTGGAAAGCACGAAATATGATTATTTAATTAAAACAAAAGATTCTCATCTACAAGAAGGATCATAAGGGGTCACAAGGAGGATCTGGTGAACCACAGGCCTGTCAGCCTGACCTCGGTGCCAGGAAAGATTATGGAGCAGATCATCTTGAGGGAGATCACATGGCATGTGTGGAACAACCAGGGGATCAGACCCAGACAGCATGGGTTCATGAAAGGCAGGTCCTGCTCGACCAACCTCATCTCCTTCTATGATCAAGTAACCTGCCTACTGGATGAGTGAAAGGCTGTTGGTGTACTCTACCTAGACTTCAGCAAAGCCTTTGATACTGTCTTCCACAGTATTCTCCTGGAGAAGCTGGCAGCCTGTGGCTTAGACAGACACACTCTTTGCTGGATAAAGAACTGACTGGATGGCTAGGCCCAGAGAGTGGTAGTAAAGGGAGCTAAATCCAGCTGGTGACCAGTCACAAGTAGTGCTCCCCAGGAGTTGGTATTGCAACCTATCCCGTTTAATATATTTATTGAGGACCTGGATAAGAGGACTGAGAGACTCAGTGAGTTTGCAGATAACACCAAGTTGAGAGAAAATGTTGATTTAGCTGGGAGTAGGAAGATCCTTCAGAAGGATCTGGACAGACTGGATAGCTGGGCTGAGGCCAATGGAATGAAGTTCAACAAGATCAAGTGCTGGCTCCTACGCTTTGACCACAACAACCCCAGGCAATGTTACAGGCTTGGGGAAGAGTGGCTGGAAGTCTGTGTGGAAGAAATGGAGCTGGGGGTGTTGGTCGACACTCAGCTGAACGTGAGCCAGCAGTATGCCCATGTGGCCAAAAAGGCCAATGGCATCCTGGCATGTATTGGAAATAACGTAGCCATCAGGAGCAGGGAGGTGACTGTCCCCCTTTACTCAGCTCTGTGTGAGGACACATTTCGAGTGCTGTGTTCAGTTTTGGGCCCCTCTATACAAGAAAGACGTGGTGGCCCTGGTGCATGTCCAGAACAGGGCAACAAAGCTAGTGAACGGTCTGGAGCACAAGTCTTACGAGGAGCAGCTGAGAGAACTGGGATTGTTTAGTTTGGAGAAGAGGGGAGACATTACTGCCACCTACAACCACCTGAAAGTAGGTTGAGGCAAGGTGGATGTCAGCCTCTTCTCCCATGTAATTAGTGATAGGACAAGGGGGAATGGCCTGAAGTTGTGCCAGGGGAAGTTCAGATTGGATATTAGGAAAAAATTCTTCGCTGAATGAGTGGTCAGGCACTGGAATGGGCTGCTCAGGGAGGTGGCTGAGTCACTGTACCTTGAGGTGTTCAAGAAACATTTAGATGCTGTACTCAGGGGCATGGTTTACTGGGGAAATACTGGTAGTAGGTGGACGATTAGACTAGATGATCTTGGAGGTCTTTTCCAACCTTGGTGATGCTATGACTCTATGATTCATGTTCTGAGATTCTTAAAGAAAAAGTGATTATGAAAGCTATATATCCACGTTGGTTTTGTCTATTCATTTTTCTTACAATAACTGTTTTATATATTCTCTTGCAATGTCTGGCTGTGAAATTATAGTCAAAACAGCTGCTGCTGAAACTTACTATATCTTCTTAAGATACTTAATATCCTAGATGATACATAAACAGACTCATAAAACCTGCTGATTTAGGAACTTATATTGCTTACAGTGTCAATGTTTATTTAGTAGTTTGAAGCTGGATAGTAATGGAATTAAGTATAAGAATAAAAATATATCACAGAAAATATGCTGTGGTGCCACTCACCTGCCAGTGGAGGATAATATTCCAGATCAAACCAAGGGTCAGTTTATGATTGCCATCCACAATGTCTGAGCTCCCAATATTTACCAAATCAACCTATTAAAAAAAATTGTTTAAACTGCATTAGATTAATAGCAAGCATGAGCAGTTGGTATTATTTTCATACATTTGGTAATTAACTTTCTTTGGGGTGAGGGAGAGTTAGGAACAGGCTAGGATAAATCTTGCATTTTGTTTCTGCTGTTTATAAAATATCCAGCCCATATTTTATACATGGCACAGATAATGTGCTGGCAAAAAGCAAGCAGTGATCTAGAGCTCCAATTACTCCAGCTGTGAAAACAAAGAATTAAAAGTAATAGTTAATAATAATTTTAAAATCTTTCATAATAAGGTTCTAGAATCACAAATCACAAACCCAGAGGTTGACACAGGAAAGTTCCTGAATTATTCTCCGCAGCACCTTATGTATCATGGTTTAGTAAAAGCAACACACATATCTAGGTTCTGCAAGAACCTACAAAAATTAAGATACTACTCTACATATTTATATTAAAATAGAACTAATTTTGTCTTTCTAAAATTCTACAATGCAGAAGGCAGAGCAGGATTTATTTTAGAGTACAGAAAAGCCCATGACTGTGATGTACACATGTCTTCTTCCATATTTCTTTGTTAAGCAATGTCATTTTTTACAATCATATTATGCATTTCTAACTGAATAATGCATCAGCATTTGCCAGCCTGGAATATTCTTTTTTCCACTTGTGAAATGATCCTTCACCCTCTCCCACTTTTTATACTATTTAAAAAAGAATGCCAAATTCAGAATTGAGAGAGCAAGACAGTGCACTTTGGGGCAGACACTAAGATTCTGAAATTTACTTCCCCACTGTTTCATTGATTTAGTTTTTCACGGTCAGAACTAATACTTATATGATGAAGTACCTTTCTTCTTCACAAATTGCAGTCTTCATATCTCTGTTACACATCTGTAGTTACTTGAAGTTACATCCATACAATAACTAAAGGTTTTGCGCACTGAGAACAAATGTTACCTTCAGTACATTTTTACTAAACACATACAAAGCAGGTATTTTGTCAACAGCCTGAAAATTTTTCTTTAACAATTTACACTTTTTTTTTTCTTTCTTACTAAAATAATGTATTAGTTGCTATTCATTCTAGTATATTGGGAACATTTCCCAAGTGGAGTTTTATATCCGAAACGTCATTGGGGTCCACTCAGCAAGTGATCCACTCCGAAGTTTATGAGGGTACCAGCTAATGTTTTACACGTCAAATCCTCTGCCTGTATTTGGAAATTGAATCTTTGTCACAGAGACTACATCTGTTTAACTGAAACAGAAGAACACTTTCCAGTCTCCTTTAGTTTTGTCTGAGTTGACATTAGAACAATTCTCTGCCTGAATACTAGGAAAAAATACCATAGGAAAAAAAAAACATCAAAATTGATTGACTGGAAGCGACGGCATTTTTCAACTCAGATGAGTGCACGATCTCAGAGCAAGGATGGGAAACATCACTATTAGTTTCTGGCTTTAAATAGCCATAGAACTGTTGATTTTGCATTTCTGAAGTTCTACAGAAATCACTCTTGAGGTTATTCTGAAGGTCGAAGAAGCTATTTCCAAAGCAGATCTTTTAGCTTCATACTGATCTGATCAAAAATATTTTGCACAGTTTTTATGATCTTCATTTTATGGATACGATGGCCACATAGAGTACGCACTCTACTTTGTAAAAGGATGCAGCCTGTTCTATGTTGTTCAATCAATGCTTTATTTTCTTTCTACATTTGAAAGGGATTATCCTGGAAACTGAAATGAAAAGCACATTAATGGATTTAGCTGATATTTATTAAATGTTTTTTAAAAACATTTACTGTGAAAATGTGAATGTGCAAATGTGTTCAAAAAAATCTTTTTGCATATTGTGAAATGTATGGCTGTTTTTTTTCAACAATGTCATATAATGCAGATTGTGAAGAATTAGAAGCTTTGCCTCCTATTTATTTACATTAAATTTCATTAAAAAAATCATGCTAGAGGTCTTCATGACAGTCTTATAAGGTCACTTTCATTTACGCACAAATCTCTAGATGGATAAGCATTACCTTGGATTTATAAAATCAATGACTTTATTCAGCAGCTGAACTCAAGCATGTTTAGTGACCTACTGCAGCTATCAAGAAATCCAATATCATATGCAGCACAGAATACATTATCACTGTTCCATCACATCTTACAGTCAAGTTTAAGTGAATGTTTGAATTTATTCTTGAGGAGGATGTACAGTATAATTAGTTGGCCACTGAAAATGTCTGCTGAAGTTATGGGCCCATTAGAATGCTTGCACAACAAAGATTTTCCTAGAATATTTACTCTAAAAAGATGCACAAGATTCTGGCCTGAAAAGTCAATTTCGACAAAGTAAAATGGAAAGCATTTTTTATGTGAATGATTTCCTTAATGTTATGAATCTTAAGGATTCATAACATACCAGTGTAAATTTAGAAAAAAATATTGCTTTTAAAAAAACAAACAAACAAAAAAACCACCTTTTTTGGACTTCTTGATTTTTAGAGATTCGTGAGTGTTTGTTTTTTCTGGTAGTACCTCATAACCAGCTAAGGATGACTTATTGTAATTAACTTTTAAAAACGTATATTAAACACCACGTATAACTATAACATAGTACATGTTGATCGGTCTTCAAATAGCATTCATTATGGATATATTATTCAAACATTTGCTGGCAGTGGATTTTACTCTTTGAAATACATTTCATACTGGAGCTGAACCTCTAAGCATCCAAGTCACATTAACAAAACTGCTTTGATTCCAGAAATTTTATTTTTTAGTCCAGCATGCATTCTGTAGGATGTTTTGACCCTGCCCAACTGATTACTCACATTATTTCTCTGCAAAATCTGCAGTGCTTTATTGACATTGTTCAGAGCATGAACTCTTGTGGAGCCCTTTTCTTTTGCCTAGAAAGGAAATAAAATAAAATTGACTGTCCAGAATCAGAAAATGGAATACATTATATACAATACAAATTTTATATTACACCCACTGTTTCACATTTCATAAGTTTATGACAATATTAGTGAGGGTATTAGAATACATTGTGCATATGCACCTTCTTCATATGAGAGGCAATTTTGAAACAAACTGGATCCACGGTTGGAAGCTAATTTAGTATCTCAACATTTTCCAGTGAAAGAATCATTGAAATGTATATATATATATATGTATTTCAGAATGTTTATATTCTGATTATTTTCTGTTCCATAGCACAATTCAGGAACATTACTATATCAACCAAACAGGTAAGTATCACACTGTTTGATATTTATTTACAAGTATAGACTCTCTGGACTTACCTCTCAGCCAGTTTCATCACTGTTTTATGAGAAAGATTCAAAGGAAGATTCCAAACTCACAGAGTGCAAGCAGGAACTCAAGAGACAGTAGCCAAAACTAGGTTTGATGTGTTGCTTTAGAATTTAGAGGTTGCAAGCTAGTCTGACTTTTTAGATGTGTATTACTTCAATATATGAACTATGAGTATGACGTTTATTAGCAAAATATTCTAATTATATACATTAAATAATATTACGTTTAGTTAAAATATCTACTGGTGCATAATTGCTGAATTACAGCTAAAAACCCAAATACCTAAATTAATCAAATCTCACAGAATGAATGGCCAGGGTTGGAAGGGACCTCAAGGATCATGAATCTCCAACCTCCCTGCCACATGCAGGGCCACCAACCTCC
>JAOWBP010000001.1:96339434-96354570 GCA_028571105.1 Tragopan temminckii | reverse complement strand
GTTCCAGCACCTCACCACTCTCATAGTAAAGAACTTCTCCCTGACATCCAACCTAAATCTTCCCTCCCTCAACTTAACTTAAAACCACTTCAAATCTCATCCTTGTTTCTCTTTATCAATATATGCATACAAACAAATTTGAGCATTTTCATGTTACATACAACCCTATCACAGATCTCCTGCCAAATATAGGGCTCAGTTGTAGTATTTCCTCAATTTCAAATTAAAATTCAAGATACTGCTTCCATAGGGCCTCATCAATGGGGGAAATTAACAGATCATGTATGACAACTGTTGCAAGATCATGTCTTCAATATTGAGCAGTAACATAAATATACATACAATTTTTTGTCCTGTAAGGCATTCCAGGAGCTCCAGAAGTTTTCGTCCATCTCGAAAATCATTAAAAAGATCTTCAATGCAACGTCTTCCACACTGAAATGTAACAAAGGCTTCAGTTAGTTCAAAACCAACGCAAGAATCAGCATTGCTAAATTATGGCATCCAACTCTGAAAGCTGAAAAAGCCACCATCATGAAAATTTGTGTATTCTATTTGTGTAAAAATACTGTGCAAATTTAAATAAATAATAAATACAAGAAATATGGTGCAATATAAAGCATAAAAATATCTTACAACTGAAGTTGTAGGATTTTCTCACATATCTGCATGTTGTAACAGAGTGCTGAGTAAGAGAGACTGGTGCCACTTATTTTAAGTACTTATGGCAAAGAATGCATCCTTCATTCCCTCTTAAACTATTGATATCATAGGTTTAATATAAGCCAGTGGCGTGTTCATTCAGCCAGGACAACAAACCACATTTTGGGGTGCATTAAACACAGCATGTCCAGCTAGTCAAGAGAGGTAATTCTCCCATTATATTTAGTATTGGTGTGGCCTCATCCCGTGCAGCTCTGGGCTTTGCCATGTGAAAAAGACATTAAGGTCCTTGAAAATGCCAAGAGGACTCCAAGGCTTATAACAAGGCTGAAGATACGTCCTGTGAGGGAAAGCTGAGGGCACTGGGCTGTCCAGTCTGGAAAAAGGAGGCCGAGAGGTGACCTCAACTGCTCTCTGCAGCTCCCTGAAAAGGGGAAGCAGAGGGAGGTGCTGGGCTATGCTCCTGCCAGTGACAGGTCAGGAATGGCACAAAGCTGTGCCAGGTGAGGGTCAGATAGGCATGAAGGAAATTTATTCACCGTGAGGATGGTAAAATACTGGAACAGTTTCCCCAGTGCAGTGGTTGAAGTCCCACTCTTGTCAGTATTCAAGCATTTGGATTACATACTCAGTAATATGCTTTAACTTTTGGTTAGCCTTCAGGTGGTCAGGTATTTGGACTCTGATCTCTGAAGATCTCATCCAGTTGAACTATTTTATTTTGTTCTGTTCTATTTGTGAGAAAGTGTTGCAGAACCAACCATTTGCATACACCATTACTCAAACAATTAAGCCAGAACTAAATACCAATGAAGCCTGAACACAAACTGGCCTTGTCAACTAAGGTTCACTTTAGGAGAAAAATAAGAAAAATACTTTGCCAAAAGCCAGAAAGATATAACAAGCTGAAATGTCTAACAGTCTCTTTTTCAAGTGCTAGAAGAGAACTTGGAATTACACAAAAAAAGCAAGTTATAGGCTTATTCTAATGAGGGTCTGACAAGGGTCTATGCTGATAGGACATACTTGGAATTATATTGACTCAGGGCCTCATTACTGTAAGTGACTAAAAGATAATTTGTATTTCTACATATCATCAGCAAAAGAAAAAAGGACAACGTGACAATGCTAAAAGATTATTTACTCTTCCTATCATTAGGTTAAATTTCTGGGCTGATATTTGAACTAATGCATTAGATTTTAACAATGCAGTACTATAAATTTGTATAGCTTGGCCACTTTGTAACTTTTATGTGCATCTATGTCTTTTGAAAAAAAAATTGTTTGCATGAGCTCTATTGACACTGCAGTAAAAAACAGTGACAGTTTGGTAGAGTGTCAAGTAGTCTCACCCATCCCTGTTATTTCTAATTTGTTAAGTTTCACAGATGCTTTGATTAATTTGAGAAAAAACTACTGTAATTTAATTTGCTAGAATTGACACCATGGTGACCATGCTACACTGCGTATCTTCTTTTACTACAAAGCAGTGTAGAATTTAGAATCCATATTACACGGAAAACATTTGCTTTTCCGTTAGCAGAGTTGTTTTGGAATGCACAATACTAGCTGGGAATTAAGTAAGAAATGTATTTTTATTTTTTTTTTTCAGAAAATGTCAGTTTCTTCAGAAAGTTTCTGAAACAGATAAAGGAATTAGGACAGTTTCCAGTGCTAGATTCATTTTTCCCCCTCAGTCAATCAGTATTTATATGTACAGCACAAAGTACAGTGCCATTGACTACTCTGGCATAACTCCCTCTTTCTCTCTGCTTTTCTGAAGTAGTACTTCTTTCAGTCCTTTCAAATTTTCTGGTAATATCTTGTTTCTGCTTCATGGAATGAAAAAATCCAAAACATCAAATATTTCCTACACCAGTGGGGATCCTTATTCTGTAGCCAGCTTTCACAATCTGCACTATCCATTCTAATAGATAATTTCTACTTGATACACATGCTGCCATTTGATTACTGTAAACATTTGAAAAGTAGTACTGACTAAATTCACATCTGCTTCTTAAGCCCTGCCCAATCTCTTGAAATATGAGTTTTAACTAATAAGACTGAGTGCTTACTATGATAAACAGCTTTATTAAAATGTTTCCAATTATGCCAACACCACATGCCTATCAATTCACACACAGTATTCCTGAAGTTGTATTTACTTATTCAATACAGTACAAATTTGAAATGCTGGCATCTGACTAAGTGGAAGAGATGTTACTTTGTACCCTAATTTTGCAGAATTGAAGTTATTTTTGCAGAGGGAAAGAACAAAACCTATACATTTTTAAGGGAACATTTTAGCACTCTTTAGAAAGTTCAAGTGATCAACAGAGACTTCTGTAACACCCTAGAAGAATCAGGCCCCTAATGTTACTGAATCATTCTGAGAATATGAGCACGACATTTTGGTAACAGTATAATTATATCACTATCATGAGGGAAAAATAGAATTGGCCTTCATAACTACCCGTCTGTCTTCCATTTCAAACTATTCACACAGCTTTGGTTGAAATCCATCTAGGACAGATGAAAATTCTACTTGACAAAATAATGTGGGGTATTTTTTTCCATTAAGAAAGGAAATAAAGACACAGCATGGTAGCAGCTGCAGCAAGACATTTTAATTACAAATATACCACAAAAAAACCTTAAAACAAAAGTTACCATTGATTTTTGAGGGTCTCGGAAGTATACTTTCTATTAATCAGCAACTAAAAATACCTTAAGACACTCTAGGCTGCTGTCACACATCTCATCCTTACCCTTAAGAAGGCTGTGATTTTTCTGGCAATAGGGTAATTAAATCTTTGTGCTCAGTAGATTGAATGTCTTCAGTGGATTGATACTGCAGTAAGTCTTCAGAAACAAACGGCTCACAGAAGCATCAAATAAATGCATTGTATTTTCAAGGTCATCGAATACTGTGTTTTAAGTTGTATGTAGCTTCACAAACAACTAAAAAACACAGCTAAGCCTAGGCCTGTATTATAAATCTTTGATAACAGCCTTGCTTAAAACCATTTTTTTTTTAAGTCATGAACTATAACTGCTGCCCTTTACCTGCAGAAGAATTTAAATGTTTGCAAGAATCTCCTGTGCAGTTTACATGCATGACGATTTGTATTACAAACATATACATAACTGCTGTAGGCTGAAATGCTGAATGATACTTAGACTTTCCCCTTATAACACTGACAATGGAACAGGTGAGGGAAAAGAGAGAGGGTACAGGACGAAGGTCTGCAGCTACTGTGAATGAGGCACAGCAGCCTGATTTGCAGCAATTGGAAACTAGAAATAATTGTATGGTTTAACTCCATATATAAGCTACAACATTACTTGTACAGATTAGCAAAGTAACTTAAATCTCTCTCTTCCTTACTTGCGTATTTTAGGGAGTCTGACACTCAATGGAGATACCTGGGGGTTCAGAGGAAGGAATGAGAAGGGCAGTGGGAAACAATGAATGGAAGAAAGAGGGAATAATTGTTAAACTTTTTGTGTGTGTGTGTCTGTGTGTATTATTTTTTTTAATGAAAGAAACACTGAAGTCTTTCCAGAAGTAAGACTAACAAAAAAAAACAAAAAAAAAAAAAAGGGGGGGAATTTATTGGAATCTTTATGAGTAGAAAGACTCTGGGGATTTAAATACACAGCAGTGTTTTATGTATTATTTAACCTACTATCTTTGTGTTGAATAAAGGTCAAAACAGACAATTCTCTTGGTTTAGCTGATATGGCCGGTTGGCAGAAACTGCTGATCTTTACATAACATAAGGAGACCCATACGAAATCCAAGGGATTTATTCTAAAAAGAAAATCACAAAAGAATGTGATGCAGAAGGGAAGATAAGATTCCTGTTTTATAATGGATGAAATTAAACTCCCGACTTAAATGAAGACAGAAGAGAGCTCTGACCAGAATTCTGAACATACATATACTGCATCACATGGAGAAAAGAACCTCTCTGTTACCCCGGCAAACTGCACTAACCTTAATCTTATAATTACTGTGTAATGTACAATTAACAGCTCAGAAAAACAGGGCCACTTGCAGTAGTGTCTTCCACCACATATTATAAGAGAATGTGTACTTAAGAGTACACCATGCGTTAACTCAGCCACATGTACACAGTCTATAATGCCCTCAGTATTCATTAGACTGAAATAACACTGAAAATGTACCAGTTATTTTCCAAACTCAGTCAGCAACTGAATCAATCCCATGACAAAAAGCATTACTGAAAAAGACAAAAGCAGATAGAAAAGAGAGAAAAGAGAAAACTGAGAAACAGACTGCAAGCAAAGGTCAATAGATAAATGTTGAAAATTGAAAATTTTTGATTATGAATATATTTAAAAATCATAACACGTCGAATTCTATCCTATTCACCTCACTACTGTCTAATTTTTGTGACAATTTGTTTTTTTGTGTTCTTCTTTTCAAAGACTCTGTATCAGATCTTTTTCTCCCCATATAAATTGAACAAATTGTCAAAAAAGGATTCAATCATGTTATTCCTCACATGCATTATGGAAAAAGTGAATATTAAAGGAATTATTGCATGAAAAGATGGTATTCTGTGAAAAGCTCTCTGTTCAGTGCTACGTGCCAACTAGTAATTATGAAAGTGACACAGAAAGGAATATCAAATAATTGAAAGATAACTTGTATGGAGAGGATACAAAGACATCTGTTGATGAACACTGTCTCTTCTTTTACTTAGTGTTCAAAAACTGTTTAGTCAAAGCTTTAAAAATTCGGAATTTTGTGTAAAACTATTGGCAAACATTACTTCTTAGAATAAGTTTGCATAAATAAATTAGCATAGACAAATTCTATACAAAGGGAAACTAAAGGGAAATAATGGGAAACAGGAAGGGAGTGGGGACAAGAAGGAAGAAGGAAGGAAAGGAGAAAGAAGAAGAAAGGAAGAGGATTATGAACAAGTCATAACTTAAATTTTCTCCCACAGGCTATCAGGGTAGAAATGTACTTCTATTTCCCGAGCCTCGAACTGTCAAAATTTCAAGAAATGAGTTCATACTGATGACCCCAGCAAAATACATGACAACAGAAGATCACAAGATAGCTATTATTTAAGGTTCTTTAAAATGAATGCATTTTTTGTTATTATAAAATTTCAATATATAATGTACAACTTATTTTTTCAGAAATATTATAGAGGGTAAAACTTGGTTGAGGAAGAGATCTCAGACTTTCTATTTTCTACATATTTAGACTGCACTTCTTGTACGAGGGCAAGCTAGATTCTAAGAGGATTATTACAGCCATACAAGTTGGAAGCTATTTTTTAGGCATTTCACAGTATTACTGGCTTATTATTATCAGTTCATCTGGGAAATTTAGCAACAGAAAGTATCAACAGATAAGAGACAGTCTGAATAAATTAAAGGAGAATTTGACATTGTAAAGACAGAGAATTCAAGGTTAGGCATGACAATAGACAAAAGATTTAAGATTATATTAGGCTTTAATAGGAAAAATCATGTCAGAATAAAGCTAATGAATGCAAAAGTCCTTCAGACTCCAAGGAGAGTGAAGTAACTGAGACCTTAGCTTAGGACAAGGCCTATACCTCCAGGACGGGCATGGAAACCAGGCTGCTGTGTCCAGAAGGGCACCAGTGCCCTGATGTGCCGAGCTGTGGGAAAAGACTCAGAGGTGCCCTACAGTTTGGTCATGACCTCAGGGTGCTGAATACGAAAAACAAAACAAAGACAACACGCTGCCCTGGAAGACGGGACATAGGCCACAGGGCTTCAAGTAACATTTTCAAGTCATTTTCTCTTCAGTTCGTAAACATGTAAATTCTGTTGAAGGATGTCAGGAAGAAAGAAATTAAAGTTCAATTGGCTTACAGATGTTACCCTTAGCAAGACGTTTAGAATCAGCCTTTTCTTGCAGTCAATATGTTTGATGCCTCACTCTGTGAAACAATAAAGGAAAGCTATTGAGCTAATCTCAACAGGTCTTTTGAGTCATTTTTAATAAAAAAGGGATTATTAATACTTGCTCTTGCTCTGATAAATATATTAAAGGTTGAATTTCTTTCCCAGACACATTCATTTACGGTTCATTCAGTTCTGCTGGGAAGTTCCATGAAACTGACTGACATTTCCTTTCACTGATGCTGGATTACTATTAAAGCATCAAAAGATATTGTTCCTGTCTTCCAGAGGGAAGAACAATGCACCAGGCACAGTTTAATTAGGCCACAGCTTTACAGGCTCATGGGAAACCAAGCTGAACAATTACTCAGGCAGCGTAAGCTGTCATTCGTCCCTTCATCCTTCTTCTCCTGATAGAAAATGGAGGCTTTTCCTTCTTCTGTAGCTGAAACTCTACACCAGCCATGTCTGAATCATACATTGCAAACTTTACCCTTACACAGGGATGAAGGGGAAGGTCTTAATAATTATCTGAAGGACATTCATAGTTGGGAGAAAAGATGCATGCTCCCAGAGCAGAAGCCAGTTTCATCCCCAAATTCGAACACTTGTGTGTTGCCACCTCACTCTCCTGGTACTTCAGTTCTCCAAGTAATTTCCCCCTCAACGCAGTCACTGCATTTCTGTAGTGTCACTGCAGAGAAGGGTACTCACACACCCTTAAGTTTCTGAAGAACACCCTGTTATTTCAGTTTTAAGATACATCACAAAACCTCACTGAAGGAGCTATATATATTCAAAACAGGAAATGAAGATGTAAAGATAGACATGTTAGTATAGCTAATCGCTTGTTTTCTTAGCACGCCAAAATTTGCTTCTCTACATTAACTGCAAATTAAAGAAGCAGCAAATAAATTTATCATAGTAATCAAAACCTTGTCTGCTTTTTGAGACAGACAGCACTCACTCTGAAGTTCTGCACAATCCCAAGGCATACTGCTTACCGAAAAAGGACAGGGATGTGTGGGAAGTTCTGATGTCAGAGAAGCAGAAGAGCTCATCAACAGGTGAAGAGCAGCCTCACCAGAGCCTCCAGTTATTGCTCAGCTATGCAGATAATCTATATTATCTCCTCAGTACAGTTTATCATACACTTCTGAAGCCAGAATATGAGGCCTTCAGAGGCAAAGCATGTTAAACTGCTTTTTGTAATGTCTTCTATTTTACCTTTCCATCATTGAATTCTGCTGTAAGACTAATTACGTGAGAACTAAAATACCAGAAGTTTCATCATGTGTAACAGAACTTTCTGAAGTTACGTTTCAATGCTCACCATCCCTGGGAATGCTTAAATTCATGAAACTGAATTACTTTTTCTGTTCTGAAAGCAAAGGGAACTCTTTATTTATTAATTAGACACATGACATTTTAAAAGTCAAACTTTTATTTTATTTTCAAATGAAGTTTCCTAATGAGGTTTGTTCAGCACAACTTAAATTCACTTTAATTAGCCATTCTATCTTATCTATTAATACAATTTGAAAATGAGATTTTGAAATGAATCACATCACTAACCGGATTATTTTTTCCTGATCCAGAGTACTGCATTTTTCATAAGAAAGAAATTAGATTAAGAACAGATATTAATTGTAATAGCATAATAATATTAAAAAAAACTGAAGTTCTGTTTTGAACAACATAATAAAATCTACTTATATGGTCTCTAATTAGAGCAGGAAAAATATCCTATAATAACATCACCACCAGTTTTTAATAGGGCTACAATACATAATCTTCCAGAAAGGTATATAATCCATAATGTCAACCGCTAAAATTGAAAGAACTAATTTCAGTGATTTTAATACTATTTTTCAAAAACATTAACTATCCCTATAAAAGAAAACATTAAATAAATTGACATTGCTCACTACGTGCAGACTGTAAGCAAGTAAATCAAAGCATAAGCAATGTTTTAAGCACAGTTTGGTGGGCCAGTTCTAAGCTGACTTAAATGGTATAATTAACTCTGAGTGTCACACCTGTGTATGACAGGTTATAAATTCTTCAGATACCTGTTAATATCGAAACAAACAAAAACTCATTTTTTCATATATGATGTATACATATAATCACACAATCATAGAATATCACGAGTTGTAAAGAACCCACAAGGATCACTGAATCGAGCTCCTGGCTCCACACAGGACCACCCAAACCCTATGTCTGAGAGTGGTGACCAAATGCTCCCTGAACTCCAGCACTGGGTGCCGTGCCCACAGCCCTGGGCAGCCCATTCCATGCCCACCACCCTGTGGTGCAGACCCTTTCCCTAACCCCTAGCTTCCCCTCCCCTACCACAGCTCCATGCCGTTCCCTTGGGCCCTGTCACTGTCACCAGAGAGCAGAGCTCAGTGCTGCTCCTCTGATCCCCTTGTGAGGAGCTACAGCAGACATGAGGCCTCCTCTTCTCTGGGCTAAGCAAAGCCAGGGACTTCAGCCATCTCTATAGCTCTCCTTAGGATGCTAAGACTTTCAGGTCCTTCTTATGTTGTGGCACCCCAACCTGCACACAGTGCTCGAGGTGAGGCTGCACCAGACAGAGCAGAGCCGGACAAACCCTTCCCTGACCTGGTGGCAGTGCTAAGCCTCATGAAGCCCAGGGCACAGATGGCCCTTCTGGTTGTCAGGGCACACTGCTGACTCAGTTTCAAGTTGACACCAACCGGAACCCCCAGATCCCTTCTCATGGAGCTGCTCTTCAGCTCCTCATCCTCTAATTTGTACACAGAGTCAGGGCTGCCCCTTCCCAGGTGCAGAATCCAACACTTGTTCTTCCTCATGCAGATGGTAACCACCCCCAAATTTGTCAAGATCCTGGTGCAAGGTCTCTCTATCCTCAAGGAGTCAACTTTCCTCTCAATTTAGCATCACAGAATCACAGAATCACAGAATAGCCAGGGTTGGAAGGGACCACAAGGATCATGAATCTCCAACCCCCTTGCCACATGCAGGGCCACCAACCTCCCCATTTAATCATCTGCGAATTTACTTAATATAACTTTCAGATCTTTATTGGAATCATTGATGAAAAAGTTAAAGAGAACCAGTTCAAAAATGGAGCCCTGCAGAATCCCACTAGTGGCAACTAGGGCAACTCTTAGCCCATAGCCTCCCCTTTCTCAACACAGACATGTTTTGGTCATCATGGAACATTCTTAGAGTCACACCACCATAGCTTTATGATGTCCTGAGCCAACTTCCTTGCCAACTGCTTTAAGAACAAGTACCTTGACAGCAGGACAGCAGTTGCCAACAGACTTGTGTCTTCATGGTCTTCTGGCACAAGAAGTAATTTAGATAGAGCTCTCTCTCACACCTTTGTGGAGGAGGATGGCTCCTCCTCCACCAAACAAACTTAGGCTTCGAGGGAGCAACAGCAAACCCAAGCCAATGGATGTTGATTCACCTGACGGCAACATCAAACCAAAGGAGCTGGATCCCTCTCAATCAAGGCAGGACAAATGCTATAGCACCATGCTTGCCCAGAGATGTCATCATATCCATTGACAGCATACTAGAGGCTCTCAATTTCCATCTTGGCATTGAAATCTCACTGTCCACCAGAGAGCCCCAGCATCAGCTGCTGCCACCTCTTCCTTCTCTGTTCCCAATCCCCATCCTCCTCCAAGGCCTATCTGTCCCTTTAATACCTGAAAAAACTAAGATTACTGTTCTTGTGCAAGAATCAATGGAAAAGTATTTATTTCATGAAAGGTTACTGTCACATTTCCAGTGTCATTTTAACCAAGATGCAAAGCATCTGGGGAAAAAAAAAAAAGACAAAAAAAAGTTCAAAGATGATGGGAACAGATATTTGAGCTTTCTTCCACTCCTCACTTGATCCACAAAACCTAAACTGACCATCCAGATCATTCCCACTCCTATTATTTAGGAATTTGATGCATTTTGAAATAGGTTTTCAGTTACTAACGCGAACCTGACTTAGTAGCATAAACATTAAAAAAAAAATTATCTTTCAAGCTTTCCATCAGTCAGAACAAAAAAGAAAAACAAAAAAAGAAAAGAAAAGAAAGAAAAGAAGGAAAAAAAAAAAAAAAAAAAGGTGAGAGGACTGCCAAAGCTTAAATTAATGGAACAAAGACTAACTGGTTTTAAAAAACATTAAGCTCATGCTCACTAAGTATGATACCACCTACAATAATTCATTCAGTATTTATTGTACTAAGTTTCTATTTGATAAGCAGTGAATGCATAATGTTGACTTCTACTGCTATTCTTCAAAACAATACAAAGCTTACAGTGATATTCAAAATAAATCTGGGAGCTATATTTTTCATCAGATAAATTTAGCCAGCTAATGTTACTGAAGCATTTATTATTTTCCTGTACATTGCTGTTCAAGGTCATTGAAGACTGGATGAGTAACAATGGGATGAAAAGAAATCTTCTGAAAGCAGGTATGAACATACACTCAGCATGTTCCTACAAGGTTTGAAGAATGAGTTACAAGTTCAGAGTCAAGGATAGGAGCCTGCCTTTCGAAAGTGCAGCTAGCTTCGCAAAATCTAGTAATTTGCCTGCAATGAGCTTCCTTTTGCAAGTATGCATGGAATTGTTCTTCCCACTAGTAACTAATTTTACTTAAAATATTATGGCAGGAGTAACTTTCTTCAAAAAATAAAATGTTAACTATGTTTACATGTTCAAAAACACTTCTACTTTTTTTTTTTTTTTTTTTTTTTTTTTTTTTAGTTTATACTGGTCAGAGATTTATAACAGTATTTTTAAATAGTGCAAACTGCACAGATGAAAATACAGGGTTTCTTGAAAGGAAGAGCTTTTCATTGGAGGAGCACAAGCTGTATCTAGCTGATGTCAACTGCAACATTTCTCACTAACGTGTTCATTTAAGGTAGCATAGTTCCACAGCAGACATGTTCCATCAAAGCTTGTTATTCAAGACTTTTTTTTCCCCACATATGTCTATTAGAAAACAGAAGAAAGGTAATGTCTTTAGCCTTGAATAAAATCACAAACATTATTGTAAAATTATGTACAGTAGAGAAGGATTCTGAAATTTTTGTCTTCTGGATTACAAAAGGGCAGCTTCTGTCCTTACTAAGAGGACAGTTTAAAATTTACACAATGAGGTACTGAATACTGCATGAACTGAATTATTCATATGAAGATACACAGTAAAGTTCTTTTATAGTGAGTTTGGATTTTACCTTTATTGAGGGATAGGCTTTAGCAAGACTGAAAAGAAATTTGGAGAAATAATTTATAAGGCTAATGTTACTTTGGGAGCCCTTCAGGTACATAAAATCATATTTGAGAATAAATAAAGCAGACAATCTTTTGATACTGTCTTAAATTGTAATAGACAGATAATAAAACTTCTACACCTAAATAGGGGCAACTGCAATTAAAGAAGACAAAAATACAGCAACTTTCATCAATATGAAAACAAAAATAACAAACTCCCTAATAAAGAAAGGTTGGTATTATTTTCATTATAAACACCAACAACATATATATCAGATCAGAGTTTCTCTGATCATGCTGTGAAAGAGACAACTTTGATGTGCAATTTGGACAAAAACGTTACAACAAATCTCAATATAATGCTACACAATGCCTTATGTGGCAGCTCCGTTTCTACTTGCAAAATGATGGCATTGCATACAGCAACTGATTTTGACTTCTGTTAGGAGATGAGGTTTCCTGAAGCACTGAAGAATGTGGCTACAAGCCAGTTAAGTAGGGGGATCTTCACATTGCACAGTGAAGTTAGGTCTGTTCTTAGGGCCACAGTCTATCAGTGAAATTGTCAGCTGAGACTTATGAGAGAACACCATTTGACAGCAGTTCATGCACAGGGAATTCTGACCACTAAAACTAACCTCCCTACTTTTGCAGGCTAGGCTTTCAGTTTTTTATTGCTTCTGACACCTTTGTGATGTAAGGACAAGGACTACAGTTATAAGGATCTCAGTAATTTACAGTCTCAGAGAATGTACCCTCCGGATTCCTAAACTGGACAATTGGACAAATCTAAATCATCACAGCAAGCTGCTCAGTTAGCTCAGATTGTCTTTGTTTATGAAGGAAGAGTGAAAGAAAGACAAACATTCTGGCATGCTTCTACTGCTGCTAACACCATTTTTTTTTTGTTTTCTATTAAACTTACCTGGTTCAGTAACACTTGACATATATATATATATATACATATACGTATGTATATGTGTATGTATTTAGCAAAGACAACAAAGGGATGCTGAAAGGGAATAAGGGTAGTGCACAGAAACAAATTAAACAATAGAATGATGTATTCAGTCTTTGCCAGTGAAAAATCCATCTCAAGAACAAACATACAAGTATTTTGGTTGCTGAATCCAAACCACAAAATCTTATTGCATCTGAGGTAGCACTGCTTTCAACCAGTCTTATTTTCATTGACTCACCAGAAGCTTCAATGACACACAAGCAGATGACTCATGCTCCTTTCTAAAGAATCACAAACTGTAGTCAAACTCATTACATTTCCTGGCACATACACACAGTCAGTCACCATCATCTTTCTACACTGAACAGCTAAATACTTATTTGCTCTCAATATTTCCATTTAAAGCTGTAGGAACAGTAAAATCCATGCAACCACATCTGAGCTGACTATCATTTTAACCTGGTGAAAAGGGCAACCCAATATTAATCTGTGCAGAATGAAGTCACTCCATTAAGTTAAGTGCCAGAGGGACTATGCTTGTACTTGCTGGCCTGTATTGAAGCCTAACAGAGTAGAAGGGTTTACTGAATGTTTATTACAGCTAAGAACTGTTCAGGGAGTTCCCCTACATTCACTGTACTTTTTCTTTTCCCAACAAACACTGAAAGGGATACCTAATATAAATGCCACGTTTAAAAGAGCAAGTACTCCTGCTCTGCTTGAGCTCAAGTAGGAGGCTAAAATGGATTATTTCACTTCTTTCTTTTCTCAAGAAGTCAAGCATAGCTCTACAGAAACTGACAAACTGCCCACAGTTTGCCTTAAAACTTCTATACAAAATACGTAGTTATCTATCTAAGCAGTTATCTACGTGAATACGTTTTAAAAAAGTAAATGCTGCTTGAAAGCACAATTTTCTCTTGAATTTATACTAAAAACTGTTAGGCTGCTGTAGAGGCTGTCTTCTGCACACAAAATCTCAAGACATTCAGAAGGAAATCTCAGACTGAAAACGTAGCAGGAGAACAGTATTTTAAAGGGAGACAGCAGAATACAAGAGACATAGTGAGACTGCTGGAAATGAGGACATTCCAAGACAACTTCTGTCTCCTCAAATTTGGATGTAGATGTTCTGCAGCCTGCTAGCCCATCAACAACAGGCTCCACTGGATGACATTTGTTAGTTTTGTTTATGCTTTTTGAGGGTTTGTTTTCTGTTGAAGTATTCCTATTCTAAATAGTGTGATTTACGCAGTTTTCTTGCATTTAAAAGCATGTGAATTTTTCCATTTCTCTTTTAACAACTGATCAAATTACATGTATTTTTTCAAATAAATGAAGTGCTAACTACTCACAATAGTAAAAGACATTTTGATTAAATAGTAAACTGTTGTTTTAATCAGCATTACAGTTCTGCACATAACTGCTGGCAAAAAATATTTAACTCTTTAATTGTGTTTAACACCATTATAACAAGATCCATTGACATGACTACTGACAGGTTGCATGTAGATCTATCTCCTATCACTACAGATAATGATGCTAAAGTCAGTGGGAATGACTGGCAGATGCTGCTTTTGTAATGTCTGCCAACAAATGAGCCAGACTCCAAAGGAACTTACGTACCTACTTTCATTTGTGAATCTGGATCCCTGATTATATACTTCACAATAATAACAGTATGAGCTGAATTGTACCAGTCATTAAAAATTCACTGTACTACTGTGAATAACCAAAACAAAATAGAGGAGACTTTGTTTTCTACCTTCTATTTTTGTTTAGTAATAGTTCATGAAATAATTTAGATTTTTGGCTTCAGAATTTTTTACTGGATTATACCATCTACTATGCCTATTATTTAGCTACTTTAAAATATATATAATTAATACTGATATCAATATTACTTCTAAACTAAACTGCAGTAACCATTTGCTTGGCACTGTTATAAAAAAAAAGGAGCTAAAACAGCAGCATCCAGTCTGCAGCTATACAAAGGACACAGGTGACAGGCAACCAGTCTACAAATACACAACAACCACATGAAGACAGCAAAATAAATTTGCATCAAGAGGTACCACTCATTTGAATGAGGGAGAATAGGTGGGTTCTGACATATGGAAAGAGGCATTAATGCTAAGACCAGCCAGGTTTTGACACATGGAAAATCACATACAAGAAGTATGCAACAGAACTTGTCCCCCTCTACTCTGCTCTTGTGAGGCCCCATCTGGAGTACTGCGTCCAGTTCTGGAGCCCCCAGTACAAGAAAGACAGGGAGCTGTTGGAGAGGGTCCAGAGGAGAGCCAC
>JAOWBP010000001.1:96310913-96324871 GCA_028571105.1 Tragopan temminckii | reverse complement strand
TGTAATATCAAAAAGCAATTGATTACTGTCCTCAAGTGTATAAAGCACAAGAGATGTTTTTAAAAAAACTTTCTGAACGAAGATAAACATGTTCAACTCTACTTGCATAGCTGCATTTCCCTCAACATCTGAAGAACTTCAGCTGTTCTGAAAGCAAATATTTATAGTAAATATTCTTTAATTTTCTCTGCCCTGTAACCTGTAACCATTTCATGTAAAAAAAAAATCTCCATGGGTTAGAGAAACCTGTGATTTAGTAACTCTACATGTATCAAAGATATTGCTGCTTTACCACCCTGAAAATTTTTGCTTCCAGGTGCTTACTCTTGTTCTTTGCATATTTGATATTATGAATATTACAATTTAAAAAGACTTAGTTTCATTCTTTCACACATTCTTATAAGATTTCTTTACCTACCATACACATTGCGTCCACAGTTATCTCAGGATCAGAATGTAGCTATGTATTTTGGAAGCACAGTCTTGTAGTAACATTGTTCATTTCAGTTAGAAGATAAAATATACGTAACCAGACAGACAAAAACCAGACATTCCAGGTGTCAAAATTTTTCGTATTTTGGAACTTTTAAAAGCAGTGCTACTTCAGTGAGCCCTGCTGTACATGGAAAGAAAAATCAGCAAGAAAATGAGAGCTGAGTAAAGAAAGTGGCAGACTTTCAGTCTCTACAGACACCTGAGAAATAAAAAGCCAACTTATTCATTATGTTCTGCTATGTACCAATGTTGGGTTGTCATATTACATTTCCTACAGATTATTTCTCTGAGGGGAAAAAGGAAATCAGAAAGTAAATCAGTTATCAAAAATTCAGCTAGGAGTACTCATTAGTATCTTTTTCCTGTTTTGTCAACTAGTTTACTTATCTAGGAAAAGGACGAAACTAATAGATGAGAAAATGGAATCAAGGCAACAGAAGGATCAAGTAAGTTACACCAATTTCTGTCAACTTTTATTCATTCTGCAAGACGATATTCTGCAGATTTTTAGCATTTCAGGCACTCAAGCTTGAAAACAAAACCCATGAAACTGAGTGTAAGGCGGCCATTAGCCTTCTACTTTAATGTTTCAATATCCTTGCACTATGATTTTTTCAACAAATGTTTTTTTGTTCATGAGAGTTTAGAACTTGGAAGCTGATATTCCAAGTATCTTGCATCAGATGCAAGATTACTTCACTAGGATAGTTTTTGCTGAACACAAATCTCGAAATCAATGAATGCCTAAACATATTTTGACATTAGAATAACTAAAACTAGGAACTTGAACACTTTCAGATTTATACACATGGAGTTTCAAAGACACAGCAGAAATAAATATGATGCTTGTTTGAGTGTTAATGCTTAGTTGTAAACCTCAGCAAATACAGAATGTACTGAAATTTTAGGTTTTGACTACTAAAACAAAATCAAAAGGTTTTCATATGAGTTTATAGTTAATACTTTAGTTTCACTATCTTCTTCCTTTTATGAGATAGCAGTTCCCACGTCCATAATGCATAATTGCACATTTGTCCAAAGTTATTTGTCAGCTCACAGTTTGAAAGCTGAAGTTATCATTTTCGAAATGAGTAGTTTCACTGAATTCACATAATGATAAGCACAAGCATAAATGTTTGCTAGATTAATTCTCCAGTTATATGTGAAGATCACTGGCGTAGCGACAAAAAGCTTTCCTATTTTTACTTCAGTGCCTCTTGCTAGGTACAGGTCAGTGTTACAGTTCTTGAAAGAATCAGTATGAGGTAACTTGCTAGCATCACCATAGGGATGCAAGACAACAGAAGTTCAGTTCATTATTTATCAAACACCTAGGAAGAAGAGCATGAAAGCTGCAGAGGGTAACACAGACATATTCCTTGAGATGAAATTTCTCAAGCCAGAATTGTACCTCCTCAGTATGCTTAGTCGCTCTTGCCAAGTTTCCGATTTTGAAGTTCTTCTAGTTTTTAAATTTACTATTTAAATAGAAAAATGCATTTAGGGAAAACAGTGGCAGTGATTTAATTATGTGGTAATTACATATAGGTATTTTTATTCAAATTTGCTTCTTAAAATTTTGCAAAGAATTGATAATTTTTCTCTGTTTAAATTCTTGGCACCTCTTATGATTTTATAGATCTTTACACTTTCCTTTTGCTTTCTCTTTCTCGAACTGAAAAATCATAAGCTGATCAGTCTTTTCTTGTACAGACTCGTATAGAACCTGTTCCATAACTGTGGCCACTCCCATGTTATACTACCCTTCCCCCCTACCTATTCTATCTTATGAAGCATTTCCACTACCCTTTTAACGGCTTTCTTCTGTTTCAAATACAGAATGAGTCTGCATCAGCAGAAGACTTTGTCACGGAAGGGCTCTTCCAGAGCATTTACTAATATGCAGAATAATGCTGACACCATTACAGACATTTGGTGAACCCTGCTAGTAGTCTTTTCCACTTGGGAAAACTGTCTCCTCTTTCTGCCATATATACATAGTATCTGCAAGATAACAATCTCAATAAAAGACCATCTTTATTATCAGAAATTTCCTTGGCACTTTTTTTTTGTAACAGAGATCACTGAAAGTATTCTAAAGCTATGTCCACAGTAATATGTAAATTAAAAAAAAAAATAAAAAAATCTATTGGTTTCTTTTTATCAGTAGCTTAAAGCATTTGGAGCTATTGTCCCTACACTCAACCTCTGCAGTTCAAAATTTTACTTCCTATTAAACTAATGAACCCCTAGTGAACCAGTCAATGAATGCATTTTAAAACTAGAACATTTGCTGCTGTTCTGAGGGTGTCTTCCCTGCCTGGGGTGCACATGTCTTTAGTAGCACCTCAAATGAAGCTTCTTGTATGCGCAGAATGAAATCTGTTTCAAACTTCCCCAAACCACTCTTTGAACTTAACTGAGATGTAGTAAATGAGCACCAAGTAATTCTTTATACTGTTGCTCTGAAGAAAAAAAACTAATGAAGATGTAAGCCCAACTGGTTGGAATTCTGTTATCCAAACGCTCAACGATTCCTGCAAAGAATTTGAACAGAGTAATGAAGCATGGCTTCCTTCTGCTAAAACAGTATTGCCTCTTTTATAATCATATTTTTCCATTAATTTACCAACTCAAGCTTTTGTTATAGTTTCTCTTGATTTTCTAGAAGTCTAAAAAGTATTATATGACTTTCTAATTCACACCTGGAGCCATTAAAAAAAATCCAGAACTTAGCGTCTCATTTACCATCCCATGGTCAATTTAAGTTGCACATTACAGAGTACACCTAGCAGTCAGTAATTTCATATCTGAGTTCCTTTAGGATTTTGGGTGAATACCTATGATCTGGACTGGAAAGACTTGATGTACCATTGCTGATTTATTACTATTAATTTTATCAATTCTGTAATAAAATTTTTTGGTGCCTTCTTAATAGAGAAGTCCCTAGATTTGTATCCTGTAGAGAAAGGCCTTTCCAAGCTTTTCACTGAGAATTCAGAATGGTTCATTAAACATAATCAATTTTCATGACTCAAATGCAATGGACACAATCACTTTCTCAGCTCAGCACCAAATGCTTAGCTTCTCCATTTGGGATTTCCTTCACTGCTTTCTAAAGCATTAGTGAACTTCATAATATAAGATTTTCCCTATGTTAACTTATAGATAGTAGAAAAACAAGCACAGAAATTCTACTGATACCATGAGAGACAGGCAGAACTAGTTTAAAAGTTGCCTTTATACAAAATCGCATTGCCATTATTACATAGTGTTTTAGAAACACTAGGTCTTAATTTATTATCATATCAAAAGATCATATACTGCTATTTAGAAGTGGATTATATCTGCACAGAAAAACAAACAAACAAAACCTGTAGTAATTTAAACTATTAGAAACTAAAGGCAAAAAATAAAGAACCAACTTTTTTTTGTTCAAACAGTAGTACCACAACTAGCAGCATCAGAAAAGGAAAAAAAAAAAAAAAAGAAAATTGCAGTTGCTGTTGCCAAAACATCAGTTCTTACTAATTCACAAAGTATTAGTGGGCAGACAATTTCAGTTAGAAACAACACAGATGACTGCTGATGAGTCACCATCTGAAGACAAAGGCATGAAAAATCTGATAGCTGATCAAAAAAAATACTAATGCTTTTGTCTGTGCAGAGTGATCTATGTAACAATCACGGCTTTTGGGGGGTAATAGTGGGCTCAATCACATGAAGGAGAGGGGGGTCACAGCACCAGGTTTAGAAGGCTGTTTCCTCTCTCACAATTGTTTATACACCCTCCGTTCCCTATTGAAGGTTAACACTTTTCCATACTGGGACTTCACGCAAGGTAGGACAGGAACACTGTGTGCTGCCCCTTGCTGAGAGACAGGCTCCAGAGCAGAGAGTATGACAATCAGGGCCAAATGAGCACCACTCGTGCAAAGAGACATCTCAAAAGTGATTTTTTCTCTTGTTCTGATCCAAAGAACTGTAATTTCATGTGAGTTAATGAAGCTGGCTAAGTGTGTTACAATAAAATTTGTTTCTACAATTCATGCGGTAATGTATAGTTCTAAATTGTATATCACTGCTTATTTTACTGCGTTACATTAATAAACAAGTTATTGTACTGATTTCAGCATTACAAGAAATTTTTCTTGTCTCTTTCACACAAAACCTGTCTCTATTTGCTCTTTCTCTACTTCTTTTCCCCCTCTTTTCCTTCTTAATGCATTAATCCACATCAGTGCTTCACTACATCACTGCTTGCTAGTAATCATCTCCATCCTTCCCTCTCCTTTTCCCTTTGAACCCTTTTTTGAGACTGACTTTACAATCACATTCTAAGTCCCCTGTCAGGATACAAGTTCTCTCACTTCAATTAAACAGAAAAAAAAAGGTGTGGTGAAGAGTAGAGCGTAATAACAAGTGCAAGAGGTGTTATATATAAATAAGACAGAGCTTCATTAAAAGTGAAGCATTAAGTTTTATATATAGCTCAAATACACATAACAAATATAAAAAAAAAAAACCTTTTTAAACTAGCCTTGTGACTGTTCATATACTTCAGAGTAATGTGGCCTCAAGATCCCTTAATGCCTCCTAATAGATCACATGAGATTGCATTAAAAATATAATAAGTTCATTTAAATAAACCTTAAAACATTTCAATTTGTACATATTAGTGGAGTAAATCATGGCTAGTGTGTTAAAGTTCTGGGCTTTGTTATTTCTAAAGTGATGCAATTAGCCTCCCAGGTCAAACTCAATTACTATTTTTAGCAAAAAAATATCACTTCACGTCTACAGTTAATTGGAGTTAATTGGGCCTTCAAAATGTGCTGGTATGAAAGCAAAAACGTTTTTTAGTAACAAGGACAGTAAGTAGTGGATAAACTGCTAAGAGGAAAAAAAGGAAACATCAATAGAGTCTGTGAGTGTCCACCACCATTCCTGTAAACTTTTCATCAAAATACATAGCAGACAGATCGATGTATGAAGAAAAGGTGAAGACACAAAGGATCGTTTCAAGCTCTTTAACATTTCACCATTACTCTTCATTTATTGCAATCGTTGAAATGTATGTCAAGGTCTATAAAGCAGTATGAGCTTATCTGATAACTGCTGAGGTCAGCCAGTCAATTGACGGTCTCCACAAGTACATCCTCCCCCAAAGTAGCAATACTGTACATATAGCAACCAGCTGGGCAAGATGACCTCCAGAAGTTCCTTCCAGCTACTCTGGGATATCCTAAGTGAATTATGCTTTTACTTTTCCTGGAGTTCACCTGTCTCCTTGCTCTACTCCCAAGACAACAGAACTGTACTCTTAATAAACAAACACAATTTTTAAGGAGGAATAAAATACAGTTTTTAAAGAAAGAGAGAATGCCCAAATTTCTGTAGCTCCATTTATCACAATTTATGTAAACTATTTCATAACCCACATGTTAAGAACAAATATTCAAATACTTCATCAGAAGAGGCTATGTGATCCACCATCACTCCAAGTTTTTAAAAAGATACTGACTGCTCAAAAAAACCATGAAGAATTTAAACAAACCTTTGGGACAAATGACAGACTGAAGTTCAGTAAAGCACAAATTGGATATTTTTCTTTTATCCTTGCATTCTAGTCATCTTTTTAAAAAATTCTCTCAAGAGCTATTGCCATTTCTGCTCTCCACACGGTCAGTGGACAAGTCTGCATGCAGCCATATTAATTCCACCTCTCTTTGGGCTTTGGAAGCTGTCTGAACATAGCAGGGTTTTTATATCCTTCCTTTCCACCCCTACTTTCCCACCATATACACAAAACTCACTTTAAGTATTCTAGATTTGGGAAGGGGCTGGCTTTCATTTTATTATAACATTTTCTCCCTTTGACTGTCTTTCAAGTTCTGGAGTTGAGGCTTAATTAGGGCAGAATGCTGGATGTTGGGGGTGAGTTGTATCTCATAATTCCCCCAGCAGTTCCCCACATTATCAGGAAGCACAAATAGTGCAAATTGGGCAGAATGCTTACAATGATGAGATACGTGTGTGCATAAGCAAAAGGACATTTGTAAATAGATGTTGAATCCTTGCAGATTCTGCAACACAAATTATGAAACTGAAATGTATCTGAACAGTGGAATATCAGGAGTGCCAAAGCCAATACAATGGTATACAGTGATAAAGAAGTGAAAAAGGAAGAACACTGTAAGAGTAGCTAATAACAAAAAGTTATTGATAGTAATAAAATGAAGGGTAAACCAAGGTAGAATAAAGGTTAAGCAAAATTCCTGGGTTAGCCAGAAATACCAACAGATGGTGGATCACCTCCACCAGCTCCCTCAGCACCCCTGGGTGGACCCATGGACTTGTTACAGTCTGGGTTCATTAAAACGTTTCCATCTGAACTGCGGAGGGAGGAGGGGGATTATTCTGCTCCCCGTTCCTGACTTCCAGGTCAGCAGGCAGAGTTCCACAAGGATTACTTGTTTGGCTATTAAAGTCAAATGTAAAGAAGGCATTGAGAACTTCAGTCTCTTCCTTATCCTCAGTGGTCACACTCCCTGCCTCATCCTGTAAAGAATGGAGATTCTCCTTAGCCCTCCTCTCACCGTTAATATATTTTTAAAAAAGCTTTTTGTTCTCTTTTGCTACAGTGTACAGTTTGAACTCAAGCTGGGCTTCTGCCTTCCTAATTTTCTCCCTGCATATCCTAACAACTTCCTGTACTCTACCTGAATTGCCCGTTCCTTCCTTCTTCCACAGGAAGTAGACTTTCTTCTGGAGCCTCAGAAAAAAATTCCCTGTTTATCCATGCTGGTGTTCTTCTCCACCAACTCCTCTTATGGCACAGGGAGACTCTTTTCCTGTGTCTTTAAGACTTCCTTCTTGAGGAGTGACCAGCCTTCCTGGACCCCTTTGCCCTTCAGGATTGAATGCCAAGGGACCCTTCCTACCAGTGTTCCGAACAGTTCAAAGTTTGCCATCCAAAAGACCGAAGTAGCAGTTTTGCTGAGCCCCTTCCTGACTTGACCAAAAACTGAGAACTCTATTATTTTGTGCTCCCATCCTCCACATCCTCCTCTGGTTCTCTCTTTGTGAACAGCAGGTTTAGTGTGGCACATCAACTGGATAACTACCAGCTGCGTCAGAAAGTTATCTTCCACACACTCTAGAACCTTCCCTGATTTCTTCTTCTGTATTTTATTATATTTCCAGCATATATCAGGGAAGCTGTAGTCCCCCATGAAAATAAGGTCTGGGAACCACACAATAGAGTATGCATGTATGGTTTTTTTTAAGAAGATTCAAAGAGATGGACAATTATTTAAATATATCCTTACATTTATGCATGCTGTCCTTTTGTCAACTCTTTTAAGTTTACCATCTAAAGCTAAGATCAGTCAACATGGCCTCTTTTCCAAACAGAATAGCTTTCTACACAAAATATCAGAAAATGCTGCACTGTAACAGATTAAGTGGTAAAATATTGCATCTTAAATAAAGTCTGCTCTTGAACTAAAAAGTTGATAATTATTCATTTGAGGAATATAAACCCAGAATTGAAGGGCCCAGACCTCCTGTGCACAAGGAACTTATTTTAAGAAAACATGTTAATTGCATTTTATGGACTAACACCAATTAAGTATGTGCTTATTATAGTTCTCCAATTTTTTGTTTTAGCATTATCACAGAATTTAATAGTAAAAAAATTCTTTTGAAAGAATGAATGAGTGGTTGGATATGTGGTACTGAACAACTAAGTAGATGGTTTTATAAAACATTTTGATTATTTTATGTTCATTAACTTGGTCAAAATTTCAGTTTTCCTTACAAGTCTACACTTCTAATCTGTCCTGTATTTCCAGAAAATCATTACAGCAGTTTACTTCTCTGATGTTTTTTATAATGGCAGGTCTTTAAATATGAAACTTTTTCAGTAATTTAAGCAGTAACTACTGTCAAGGAACTGGGCCATTGAAACTGCAGACACATTTTGGGTACAGCTAATGAGCTGAAAGTCATATAAGCTTTTCTTTAAGAAGCAATCCATTAGAAGAGAAGTGTACACAGAAGAAAAACTGCTATTTTCTTTCACTTGCATCCTTAATGACATCCACATCCACTTCTCCCTGTCCTTCTAAGCAGGCTTTCTACAGAAAGTCCCATTACTTTCAGAGGAAGCCAAACACTGGGAGGCAGTGGTTTTCTGTCCCCAGCTCTAGCAAGCAGTGACACTGAGTACACATTTCTACTAGGCACAAACACACACACAAAAAGACACATGCCTGCACGGCTTGCCACTTGGCCCTGAAAAGACAGCAGAACTTTTTTTTCAGCACACACACAACCAGCGCTTGAGTAAACATGAAAACATAGACAGTACAATCCTCTACTTCTTGTCTCATCAAAACTGAAGGTTGCTACTCAAATCAACATATACACAATGTACATGCCTTTCCAGTAACCAGTCCTCAGATTCCAGTTCTCTCCATTTGCTGGCCCCAGACCCACATGTCTGAGGTTTGCAGTCATGCTCCTGTGACCTACTCTCAGGCTCTCAGCTTTGAATTTTACTACAATTCACACATCCACACTCAGAATATAGAACACACCTACATGAAAGACAGAAATTGAGTTTAATAAGACTATAGGAATGACTGTGCAGTCAGGTCTTCATACTGATTAGCAAGTTGTTTACACTCAATCAGACCATTCTTCCACTTTCTCCTCTTTCTTCCCATGCAGCTACTCTGAACTACCTCGATCCTTCCCTTTCCCTACCATTGGCCCTTTTCCAGAACATCCCATAGAAATTCTCAAACATTCCCACAATCTCCTTAAAATATGCCACACAATCTCCAAATTCTTTTCCCATTCTATCCCAATGCTTTGTATTCCTTTAAGCAATGAAACCTTCCAGTCTGCATGCCCTCACCCTGGTAAGAGCTGAGCTTCTTTGGCTGACTCACTTTCCTGGTTCCAGATACCAACAACCCTGTGATTTAAGTATTTTTGTGCATGTATCCTGTGACATACTGGCTCCTACTAGCTACATTTGTTTAAGGAGGAAACATTCTATCTCATCTGTCATGTTTGTTAGCAAGTTAATTAGTAAGCAGTTTTTTTTGTTTGTTTGTTTGTTTGTTTTTTAAACTATAAACAGTATTGAGAAAATCACTGAATCGAGTTATTCCTAGACTGTTTGAGATTAAAACATTTCTTATTTAACCTTTTCTGTTGTACATGACTGACACCTTACTATTACGTTCAATTACTGAAAAATATCTCCACTATTGTATGCACACGTACAAAGAGTGCTAACGTAGCTGTGTAAATACACAGAAGGAGGAAACTAAAGTGGAGTGACTAAAGCACTTGTCTAGCAGACAGCATTTCTAGGCCATGCTTTGAGCTATGTCCTCCAGAATGGAATAAAAGGTGATCACGTTATCGGAACGGTTGGATTCTGTGAATTAACTCTATGCTTAATCAAGAAGGCCTTCAAGCTTACCTTACTAAATCACTAACCTCCTCTCCTCCCCCCCCCTCCAGATTTTCTTGACAGTGAATTGATGCGTTGTTTTGTGTTTTTTTTTGTTTTTGTTTCCCCCCCACCCCTGCTAAGGGCAACCTCTAAAATTACGATTTTCATTAGTAACTCTCTTCGATCATTTGAACAAGCTTATAGATTTATTCATAACTGCAAACTTTGATTGCTGTATAAATTTTACTTTCATCAATTTTCAGAAATTGTACTAAATTCACTTATTTCCATGCCTGAACAACTGCAAATTCACTTTATCTTCCTTTTTCGTAACATCAATAGAAAGTATTAAAGGCTAGTTTATTTCATCAAATTGCATGATTCATGAATGCTGTACATAAAAGTCACATCAGGTTCGAAGTCTGTGAAGGCCTTGCACTATTTTTTAAGCAAATATCAAAGTTCATGGAAAGGAAAACTTCATTTGGCAAATACTGAGGAAGGGGTGGAAAACACTTGTGATGTTGTCTTAGAACTACTGTCATTAAAACATGGTAATATTCTTCGTTATTACTAGACATCTGTTAGCAATTCCAATAAAAAGAATAATTATTTATGAAAAAAGAGAAGAATATTCTATCCCAGGTCATTATATTTATTTAATTACTCTCCATTTGGTCTAATGTTGGTATCAGTGAAATTGTGAAGCTAATTACTAGAATGTTTTCCAAAATCCAACAGTACAGTCTTGTGGAGACAAGTGGAGAGAATTCATGCCTAAAGGGCAAAGTAATAACTGTTCTGCCTGTGCCAGAAAAGAGGATCTTGAGAACTCTGGGATGATGACAAAGTGAATTGAACAAATAAAAGACAACATAAAATGGAAAGCAGGTTGTGTGAACTCTGGAAGAGGAACCATGAGGAAAGAGGCATTTTTGCTGACATGAAAAGATATTAATTTTCTTGTCAGCTATGGTGTTATTGCAACTCAGGGAACAACTGAGGAAGAATGAGTAGATGAAGTATCTAATTCTGCTCTGAGTGACAGTCGATCAAAATCATCGCTGTTATACGGAAATCGCTCACCCAAAATATAATATTATTGAATCTGTAACAGTCCAATCTGCACACGGTTGACAACAGTAACAGTCTTATGACTTGGGTTTGGAATTTTAAGAAAGCGACAGTAAACTTACAACTCCTTAAAATACACTGACACTAATAAAATGCCCTAAGGCTTTTTCAGACTTTTCATACAAACCAAATACGAGGATTCTTCCTGTGCGGTCAAAAAGGAATGCAAAAAGAGATTTGTGTTAGCCTCAATGAAGAGGTTAGGACAGAGGAAGACTAGCTTAGGTATAATGAAAAATTCTAATTTTTCATTTTCATCAGTGAAATTTAACCTTTAAAAAGAGAGCTCTGAATAAAAGATAAACACAGTCTCAGTATTGTTCTGATAAGCTAAAAACAAATGCAACTCATCAGCTTCTCCCATCTAAAAGTATACACAGAAATGTGTTATAAGCTATTTACTCTAGTACCAGTGCCATAAGTTAAATGCTGTAAGCAATCAAGCAATAACTAAGGCTGTAGCCTAGCAACTTGTTGCATGTTAGAAGCTCTTTGCTCCTGAATTGAACATCACTGACATAATGACCTCAGAGAAAATGGAAACATTTCCAAGACTCTGATTAAGTGAGTGTATCGATAAAAATGTATTTGCAATCACAACCCAGGAATCACATGTAAAATATTTTATTTTACTCTATCAGTGCAGTGTGTTATTTCAAAACATAGGCCTGTGTACACCTTTGAGTTTTCTTATTCCACAGCAGAAAGAGTAAGGCAAAAGCACTTCGCATGTAAACACTTCTTATAAATCTGAACTAAGCACTGGGTCACAAAATGCATGCTGGATATGCACAAATTAAGCATAAAAGTAACAAAACAAAACAAAACAAAAAAAAAAAAACAGCAAAAAAAATCAACAATTGCTATAATATTTGTGGACATATATAAGCATACGTGCATGGAAAGGATGCTGTAATGAGAGAAGCTCTGAGGAGGAAGCAGATCATTTCACTGCTACAAAGAACTATTGCAGCATGCCAGCCTACAGTGCCAGATGCAGTTTTCCCACTTGATAAGGATGTAGGAGCCCTACATCATTCTTTAGGCATCACAGAATCACACAAGTTGGGACATGAAAGGGTACTCATCTCTGCATTCTGCTCTAGAAGATTCTAGCAACTACACTACAGAGAAAGAATTTTGCAGCCTACCAACAGAAATGTAGGATGAAATATGAGGGTAGAGATTGAGCTGTCATTGACTGACAATCAGTGGCCACAAACAGCTCACATCCAGACACTGAAAACTGCCACTCCACATTGTCTTAGCCACAGAATTTCAATTTGCTGGGCAGAGGCAAACACAAAATACGGTTTTGATAACCCAATTAAAAAATTCTCAGGGATTTCCTACAAGTAATTTACATTCAAGTAGCAATATTAATCATCAAAGTCATCCAACATACTTTGACATAAATCTCAGCCAAGCACACAGTGTTCTTTCTTCTTCCACGCACATGAATCATTCACCTACTGCAGCTTAAGAGAAGACAAACTTCTTTGGACTGAAATACAATATTTCCTGTGCCATATACCAAATCAGTGAAATTAGAAACTTACCAATTCTTTGCACATGACGTGGAATAAAAAGGGTGATGAAGAATGATGTTGGCTAAAAGTCTTACTCGATGTGACTCTGGGCTAATTAATCGCATGTTCTCTTGATCTACATTACCAAGCATTCAGACACTCCTGTTGAATAACACCCTCTAACAGTCCCCAAAAGTAACTGTGGAAGGTAGGAAACCTACCTAAGACCAAACTAACTGAAACACAAATTCCACACAGATCCCAACCATCTAAGTTTGAGATTCAGTGCCGTCATCAAGTTAATTTTAGTTTTTGTTATTTCCTTCAATGATGACTGGGGAACAGTAAATTTCAACTACTTTGTTTTTATCTCAATTTTATTTCCAGACAAAATCAGTTGAGTAAGATCTAGATTGTCTACTCAGTGAAAAGTCTTAACTCATTTTTTAATGAAAATACTTGGAAGACATACCATCACAAACATACCTGACAACAGGTTTAAGAACAATGAAACAGAAATTATTTCACCCTAGAAATAATCAGTAGATCAAAGTTAAGATATGCATACAGCTGTTCCTGAGTTAGTGTTCACTAAAAATGAGTTATTTTACTTTGGATACTCACAATTTCTGTTGCCCTGGATGCTGTATACACCCTAGTGAATATTCTTCCCTCTCATCCTAAATACTGTGCATCTATATACTTGCAATTACTTAATTAAAAAAAAAAAAAAAAAAGTCAAGGTGACCTGCTTATTATACACTTCAAAGTATCAGCATTCAACACAATAAAATCTGTTCTTTTGACTACACTTCAATGCAGTGCATTCCTTTTATAAAGCACTAATTGGATGTTACTTCTAACCAGATTTCTAGTCACAAGAAAATTATCAGATAACCTTTTACATTCATATTTGCTTTCATGCATACATATTTTGTTGGCTGAAATGTTTTCTGCCTCCAAATTTATCTTGAATCCTTATGTTTTATTTTCAATACTTGTTCCAAAAGCAGGCATTGCTTTTCCCAACTGCATTACAATTTCTAGCACCTAATAGGTATTCCAGTAAATTACTCTTAAATTAAAAAATTATTAATTGTGAAACTTTTATCCTATATTTGATATTCTTCTTCAACTAGAACTAAACTTTATCTACTGAATTTCACCAGAAAGAATTAAATACTTTGGAAAGGAAATACTTTGTAGTGCACATAGAAGACAAGACACAAAATTCACATAGCAAAAATAAAGTGTATGCTCTGTTTAAACACTTCTTTCTACCTAATCAGAAGAAAACTTACACACACACACTCAAAACATCCCTT
>JAOWBP010000001.1:96181613-96300878 GCA_028571105.1 Tragopan temminckii | reverse complement strand
GGAAGTTCCGCACAAATGTGCGCAAGAACTTCTTTACGGTGAGGTGACGGAGCACTGGAACAGGCTGCCCAGGGAGGCTGTGGAGTCTCCTTCTCTGGAGATATTCAAGACCCGCCTGGATGCCTATTTGTGCCACCTGGTGTAGGGAACCTGCTTTGGCAGGGGGGTTGGACACGATGATCTCTGAGGTCCCTTCCAACCCCTACAATTCTGTGATTCTGTGATAAGTGCAATATAGTGTTATCTAAAGTTGCAGATTAAAAATTCAGATACTTCTGTAATCTACATATTAATACACTTCCAGTTTCAGCATATTTAAATTCATAGAGAAATTGGTATTTACAGAGCCATTAGCACTCTACTCACTGCAGCTTGTTTACAAAAGGTTCATTAAATTATTTAAGAAGTTATTCTATAGTTTATTTGGTAGAGTTTATGGGCTTTGCACCAGATGGTCTTCATTCATTACATTAAGTTGCATATAATCATTATGGTGAGCTCCTGAAATTGATTTTTTCTGCATTATGACTGCTCTCCTGAAATCTTTTCCAGTAGTATGTGCAATTAAGATATCTGTATTTGAATACATGCTAGTCCAAAGCCAAATACTGTTGTGGTGTTTTTTTTTTTACAGCCAAGATTCTGCACAGGGACTTACACTCAGATCAGTTCTTCATGAAGTATTGTGTAAAACACTGAAAAGACTGAAAACTCTCCTTAAAAGTAGTCTCAGCAAACTGCTGGTATCTTGCTTTAAAGGTACCTGACTGGCCACGTTTATACAAACTTCTCTCAAGTATTGTGAGAATCACAAGCCTTTAAGAAGTGAATCAGGCATGTGGAGTTCTCATCTCTGTAGTTACATGACAATTATCTATGATTTTTTCCAGAAATAGATACATAACTTCGATATTAACTGATTTCAATGCTTGGTCTTTTACAAATATTAGAAGATGTTCAGAATTGCAAAATTTCACTTTAAAAGCTTGAATAAATGTATCAAATCACCAAGCACTTTCATCTTTTTATTAGCATTCTGTGCTACATTAGCAGAATACTAAGTTTTTCCACAAATCAATTGTCCTTTCAAACAGCTTTTCTGCATCTGTTATCGGCAAAGACATGATGAGACAAGAAAGAAAGAAAACTGTGTATGCATCGTAGCTATGTCAATTTCATCCATTTCCTAAGCGCATAATGCTTATAATATTATCAGGGATTTTTTTGCTATTGAAATGGAACAGCCTAGGTGCAAGGCTGTACCATCAGAGAAGCAGCTCATTAGGAAACAGCAGCACTGGAGAAGGAAGTTGTTAACGAAAGAAGACAGATTTATCAGAAGCAATGCATTAAACAAACAAATCATACAACACATTGAAGAGATGATGCAATTGCAAACACCACTGCAACTAATTTTAAAAACACTTTTCAAACTAACAGTTTCAGTATTCATCAGATTAGGACAGGAATTCCTAGGAATTGCTGATGGTATGCTTGTCTCTTCATGTTCAAGATAGCCAACATTTGCACAACATATCCTCCATTTGACTGTATGGCAATATATTGGTCTGTGATCACTGAACTACACAACTGCCCTCAGGCTGTCAATGACATTTGTGAATCTATGTGAAGAAAGAAAATACGCAAAACAACATCCTGGATCTGAAATCTCTTTTCTTACTTTACATGACAATTCAAAGCAATGGTTTAACTATAAAAGGCAAGTTTTAATTACAATAAACATTCAAGACATCAGTATGCTATCTTGCCCTTTAAACTGAACATAATTTAGTCCCATGTGAAAACTATTCAGTGAGGTCTTAAAAATATTATCAATCTAATTATTTTCCAATATCAATGATGCTATTAATAATCTAAACAGCTGCAGTGTCAGTGGATTTAATTAACAGTTAAAAATATGAACAATAGGGAGCTAGACAACATGCTGTTTTTAAAGATGTGCAAACTGAAAGCATCCTCTCCTTGTACCTGGAATATTGATGACCCCAATTTGCTCTAGCTCACTGCACGAAAGACAGACACAAGCCTATTTCAAATTATTATGAAGATACAAAGGAATTTTCAGAGCTTTATTTTCCTTTGAAACCACTTCAGAATGCAAGTGTTGATATCAGTTCTTACCCTGCTGAGCCCGCTTGAGCTTGGCTGGCAGGCTGCCTTCCTAAAGTTTCACAAGATGACTGAGAACTGCCAGAACAGGCCTAGGGAAACAAACTGTGCCACAAATCAACTCAAAATAAAACAACGTGTCTTGCAATTCTTCAGCAAAAATCTGAAATTTATGCCTCACTTCACTAATGTGACCAAGTGTTCACAAAAGTGTAAAATTCTGTGATTACTGAGCTTATATTTCACGGTCAATAAATGGGCCAGCACAAATTATTTGGGGAGTTGTTCTTATCCCATCTCCTGACCATTCTGATGAAAAGTACACACACTACAGAAAAATAAGAAAATCTGTAAATTGTTCATCTGCTGTTCTCTCTGGATGACATATTTGCAGACTAGTCCTCCAAGCTGATTCTCCACGAGAGGTATTTCAAAAATTGACTCTTTCCCTTTGCAACTTCCTATCAGCAATTTTTTATTTTTATTTTTTTTCTCAGCCCATAAGCTTTAAAAAGAACTATCCCAGTCATTTTTATCTTCTGGAAACTTGGATCAGGATAAGCCAGTCCTTCTTTCTTGGAGAATGACATTTGTCATCTGTACAACATCACCACAACTTTCTTACTTCCATCTTTAAAAACCTGCGGAAAACAGGAATCAGAAGAGTTTCAAATGAAGAGCTCAGTTTTCTCTAGGAGGCAATCTGAAAGTGCCATATTTGCCTTTGGTTTGTGCCTTAGCAAATCCTAAGCTTATCTGCCAAGTTTCAGAGTTTAAAGTGGAGTAAGCTTTTCATGCGGCCCAGAATGCTCACTCACACAGCTAAGTCGTCATTACTTATAGCTTTCATGTGTTCCAGTCTTGCTGAAATGACAGCCAGTTTGGACAGTCTGCCCTGCCTTCCTCATGTTTGATGATGCCGGTAACAGATGAATGGGCGGCACACGAGGCTTTTCAAGCTGCCTATCAACATGAGTAAAGACTGTGAGGCCTAATGACAATTTAGTACCGACAGCCTTTGACGAGAAATATGCTCTAGGCAAATAACGAACAAAGTATCTTTTCAGAGTACTTCACAGATAATTCTGGCATGAAATGAGGCTTACTAACACAAATATTTTTCATACTCAATACCCACTTTAAACAGTTTACATTAATAATTTAAGACAGTATAGACCTACTGGCTATTCAGATTTGAGGTAACCTAATGTGAAAATCAAAGTCAGCACCACATATTTTAAAACCCAAGGTTGGCTATGTCTCAACTTCTATTTAACTGAAGCCCGTGACTTGGTAAATCACCAAATAACACTAACTTTGTTATCCTGAAACTGAATTGGATTTGACTGCAGTACATAGCTTCTTTGACTCCTTCTGTGTTCAATGTAAGCATTTACTTCTAATGGTGTTAAGGCTCAGATGAAAATGTTAAATATTGGAGTCAATTGCAAGGTCATTACTTTTTTTTTTTTTTGCAAAGTAATGAAAACATAGTACTTGTGCAATGCAGAATTACAGGTTAATGACACAATCCTACAGAGTGGCTCTAAGCCTTGTTCAATTTTAAACACTGATTTAAACAATTTTAAAGTATCATTTAAAGGAATAAGTGTTAACAAGAAGTGTTAGTCACAGTTTAAGTGTTACAGCAAAGCTATCTGTGATTAAAGAAAAAAATGAAAGAAAGATATTTTTAATGCAAATTCTGCAATAAGAAATTGATCTAAGCAAGTATGGAAACAACACTTGCTAAAACTATTACAAAGGCAGACTGAGAATAAATCTCGTAAGCAGTGTTCGCCTACTAATTCATCTTGGTGTTTCTGCAATAAGGAAGATCATTACTGTAAGACGAAAAAAAAAAAAAGAAGAAGAAGAAGAAGAAAAACCCTCATACAACAACTGGCAACTTCCTTGCAAATGTATTCTGTAATGCTATATACAATTAAACCTCAACAGTAATGTTATAAAAAATCATTCTTTCTTCCCACCTTTTGACTTATTTTCATAATAAAGACCCACACTAATTCCTCTTTTCAGTGTCCATTACAAGCACAGAGAAGATGGTGGGATCAGAGAAGACCACAGTGATTTTTTCCTAATGGTATTTTTAAAAATAAATAAATAAATAAACATTTTATTCCATACAATTACACTGGCATTTCCCAAAAAGGAAAATACACAAAATCAAAAAGGAAAGCATCTAAGTCTCAGTTTTCTGGATATCAGTAAGCTATAAATGATAAAAAGAGATAATAAACTGAAAACTTTGTACAAAGACATAAAATTTTCTATAATATATACCCTCCATCAAACTGGAGAAAAACAACAACAACAACAACAACAGCAACAAAAACTGAGTGAAAATAACGCAAAAAGAATCAAAATAATAGAATTCAGGGTCTCTGGGGAAGGCACTGAGTTCTGAGGCATCAATTAGCATTCTTTCATCAAAATCGGGAACAAACTCTGACCTGTGCATTTTATGCAGCATATTTAGAAGATGCTTTCAAGGGGAAAGAACTTTTATCTACATCCTGTTCTTCAAAACTTCTGAAAGATTCAGAAACTTGCAGATAAGAAGTGGAGACAGTATCTTTTGTCAGGAAAAGCAGTGCAGATCTTTATCATCAACACTACTACCTGTGGACAGAACGAAACATTCATATGGATCTAGTATGGATTCAGTCACGTCTAACAAGATATAATGTATCCTAGAAATCACTCAAAAGCAAACTGAAAGGCAGCAAGGAAGCTGTCATTTGTACACCCCCTCTTGGTGTACACAGCCTCTGCCCTAAGTCCCTCTGCAGCAACCCAAAGGATCTGAACAGCTGCCCATTCTCCACAGACCTAGAAAGAAGGGAGGTATGCCTGTCAGAACTTTCATAAAAGCTCAGTCGGACAATGTAATATTAGTTCTATCCCCAAGGAGGAAACAATGATTGTTTGCCACCACTTGCATTATTGGATGACACACATGCCATAGGAACAGACTTTTACAACTCGCAGAGATAAGAGTGACAGGCAGATGGCTAAGCTAAAGGTAAAATAGTTGTGCTTATTGTAAACCAACACTGCAAGATAGCTGTAAAATGTTCTAAGGCTTCCATCTACACATTTTATCCATTCATAATGAAACAGATGTAATCAGATTTATGAGTAAAACAACAAATAATTTTTAATAAAAACTATGACTTACATACACCGTTACATCTGAAACTAATCCAATTTCTACTGCAAGTAATCCTGCAACTTCTTTAATTTCTCTGTGGCCTCTCTTTGGGCTCTTTCAGAAACCATCACTCCATTCAGACCACATTTGTGACAGGTACAGAGGAATGAATATACAGCTGGAAGCACATTATGATGCAAAGTCCCTGCTGCCCCTCTAGCCTCTCAACATTTGCTTTTTCTTCTTTTGTAACGTAAATATACGGAAGGTCTCTGAAAATATGGAAACCACAGAACAACTGCACTTCAGGAGCAGAAGGAAAGCAAACATTAATCCTTGTGATTTGTCAATAAATACTTCCAAAGAACTAGAAAGTTAGAGAAGAAAAACATAAATTTACTCCTTAATAAACAGAAATTCTGTCTCAAACACTGGAAGCCCAGAGACAGCCCATACCTTTCACCACTGACAAGAAAAATATACAATCTAGAAGATAATCAGAATTCTGATCAGTTATTGATACCTATTTCTCAGTGTTTCCTGTCAGAACAGTTGATAAGTAAATAGCAGAGCTCAGTTTCTTCAGCAGGAGAATGAAAGTAGTCTCTGCTGCAAAATACAGTGCCCAATTTTCAAAAAGAACTTCTAAAAAATCGGCTACTCCTCTTTTAATGAAATACTCTTACAGGGAGTTGAAACAGAACAATATAACATGCTTTTACTTACTTTGTCCTTTGATGCAGGAAATTAATAAGCTTTTGCATAAGGGATTTAAATTTTTTCCACCCCACTATTCTGTGTCAGTGCTTTTCTCTTTCAAACAGCTAAACAAAACTACAGCTTTAAGGAAGGGTTAAATAGTATGCAGTCTCCTCAGTTGGGTCAATTCCCAACTTTCAAAGGCTTTTAGACCTTTAACACACCTGCTTTACCACTAAGACATCCCAGAGAAATCTGCAGGGGAGGCCACCAGGAAACCATGTGCACTGACCAGCATAGAGCTCAATGCACTCCATTTGACCCAGCATCCCTGCAGAATGGGAAGGCACTGCACCACTGGCCTCAGCGCTATGGCGGCTCACCCTCACAGCCACCTCCACCTGGAGCCAGTAGCTCCTAGTGAACACACAGTGCTCAGCTATTCAGCCCTGCTGCTAAGCACAGCAACATGCCCACAGCAAACATCGCAGCCCAGCCTACCAGCCCAGGGCTTTACTTATGGCAAAGGCTGCTTTAACCACACCACTGCCATCTCTCCTAGAGCCATAACTAGCTCTCCAGTCAGAATAACGAACATATTTATGCCTCACAAGAAACCTGAGACATTCACGTTTTATTTGAAATGCAGCACCTTATGTCATTCTTAGGAGAGGCCTCTGTAAAAAGCATGATTTCCACATAATGTCCTCACCCACATCCCAGGAAAGTTTGGGGACCATTCTGATCACTTACTTTTAACTGAGCATGTACATCCAAGTACATTGGAACAGAGGCATCGCATTGCTTTACAGGCTGCTTTTCATGCTATCTTCAAGGCTAGAAGGGCACTGCAAGGAGGAACTGATTGCCACAGATTAAAAAGTAGGAGGGATGTGCCAGGACACATATTCGTACTCTGCTGGTTTTATTTACAGTGACTGAATGGTAGCTATAAATAGACCATCTGAGGAGTTGAGTATTGATACTGATATAATCTATACTTGCAGAAAACATGTCTCCTTTTCCCCAGGTCTGAATTGCACCTCACTGCGCAGTCAGGCACAATGCCTGCATGTCAGCAGTGCCATGACCCTTTGCAGGTGCTTTGTGATCCTCCCTGCATGCAAAGGGCAGACTGTGAGAACTAGCAAAAGCAACAACCAATTGGGAAGTGCAACTACGACCACAGGGGACAACGAGGGATGCATATTTTCCATCTGTCTTAAAATGGCGGGATGGTTGGTGCTGCCTGCAGGCCTGAAGCTACGCCAGAGTGCCTGGCGTACACCAGCATCTACAACAGAAGTGCATGGACATCTAAAACCCTATGTGCCTCCTCTGTTAGCTGCTGGTTTTCCAGCCACAACAGACAGTCCTTTCTTGATGTTAAGTCTACTATGCCTTCCTGATGCTATGTTCAAGCCAGCCTTTTCCAGGCCATAGCCTAGAAACATCACACCTCACCAATCTCTGGTCATCCATGCTGCTCTCCTACAGAAATTCACCTTTCTTAAAGCACAGAAAGCACTTCTAGCTGAAGCCGTAACAGTATTGAACAGATCAAACATATTCCTTCAGAAATTTCACAAATAATAGAGAACGTTATCTTTTATGAATGTGCATATATATTCTCTAAAATGTATCTCTTTTTAGTAGTAGTACTCATTATTCTGTTGTTTGAAACACTGATGAAAACAGAGAAAACATTTCAGCCTCCTTCAGTGTATTCTTTCTAGTCCAACTGTGCAATGCAACTAGTCTAGAACACAGATTTTACGTTGTTACCTTGGTTTCATCTAGCCCATGTTTTCCTAGCTTGCTGTGGAGAATATCATTTGAGACAAAGTCAAATAAGACGCCAAGGTCAATATTTATAACTTCAACTGCAAGTAATATAACAGCGCACATATCCAATTTAAAATTATAATTGGCATTATCATAGCACTTAAGAATCAATCTTGGACCAGAACCCCCAGGGGCCAGACATTCTATAAACACAGGGGGAAAAAAAAACACCAAACAATTGTTGACCTACAGAGTTCACTGCTGGAGTACTAAATAAAGACATAACGGTGTACTAAGATGCTGCAGTGCAGAAAGGAAACATCAGATAAGAAACAGTATAACTGCTATAGCATGAATACCTTGATGGCTTATTATTTAAAAAACAAAAAACAAGAAAATAACAATCAACCCCCCCAAAAAACAACAACAACAAAGCAAACTGAAGGAAAAAAAAAAAAAAAAAAGAAAAAAAAAAAAGCAAATGCCCAGTGGATGTACTTAAGAAATTATTTACGGAATGATAATCAGAAAGACTTGCAGAAATAAATATGGATGTTTTCTGAACTAAAAGGCAAAAAGGGTAGAAAACATTAAATTTGCAAGTGTGTAGTAAAATATCACAGACAGGAATTCACTGTTATTTATGGGTCAGGTTGGGCAGAGAATAGATGTAAAGAGCTTTGGAAGCCAAGACCTGCAGTTTATATCCGATGCAGTCAGAAATGGGATCCACTAAAAATATACACAGAAGCTTTAAGAAAGCACCAAGTTTTGCACAAAACTAGACTTTTTTCAGCTCTGTGGTCTTACTGAAGTGACTGATATAATCTCTCATTATTTTCGTTCTTTTATTCTGATCCTATGACAAGTTTTGTTCTAATTACTGTCAGGACAGGAATTTTAACTATTTCTGTAGCTTGCAGAAGCAGATATTAACTTCCTTGTCTGTCTCTGAGAACAACTTATTTATCCTTCCAAGCCTCTATCCCATGTCAAAGAAAGACTAGTACAATTCTCTAGAGCCTCTAATTTCTCAAGATACCTTGTCATTGTACAAGCTTGGGGTATTAGTGCTGCCTCATTCACCTCCGTTTTCTGCCTGTGTTACATGCTAAAACAGCACCCTTTGTCTACAGTATTTAACTTCATAAAGAGTGGAGTCTGAATATGAGGACAGAACAAAACATGTAGTGCTTCATTTAGGCTTAGGGTTCAAGTAGGCAGAAGAACATACAGCCCTAAGCATAATGGCAGCTCATTTTTAATTACAACGACAAAGAAAAACAAACAAAACTATGCTTGCAAAGCTTAAATAAAATCAGTGACTTTCCTTCCTGTATCAAAATATCAAGAAGCCAATCTGCAATTGTAACACCAAAACTGATCCTATTTAGACTCTCGACAAGACTTTTATTTAGGAAAATACTTCCTCAGCGCAGTCTTATTTTTCTTCTTTCCAACTTTCAGCACTCAGAAGAAAGAGTTGAAGTTACAGTGCAAACACATATATTTCCAGCTGTATAACTTTTCTTTCATTGCTAAGAAATGCCAATAATACATTATTGTACTTTAACGGATTAGATAAGGATAGAAAAATCAATTTTATAATGGAAGACAGAGGGTTTCATGCTACACAGGACTAAAACTAGGAACTACCTATGTAGGCAGAGGAATTAAATCATCCTTAGAGACTTCTAAAATTCTGTTTACATTCATATTTGGATGCATATTTTATTGTCTATTTTCAAGCCATCATGGATGAATGCAGTCAAAACCAATTATCATCTTAATATTGCTACTGAAAACTACTCTTTTTCAATATGAATTTAGTCTTTGATTTGTTTTCTTCATATCAATACCTATCTGCTTTCCTTGATAATTGAGCAACAATGGCTCATATCATCAGCTACAGAAGTGATGCGTTGTTATGTGCATCCCCAAATATCTGTATTTTAACTTAACAACAGTTCATTTATTAAACAGTTTGATTCGTGTATCACATGAATTTGGAACTCATGGTTTGACAGTCAATCTCCATACACATGGAGAGTTTTATAGCTTAGTGTTTAATAATTTTTTGTCTCTCTACATGAAAGAGTTTTACTGTTCATTATTTTGTAATTTGAGCACGGCAGTTTTCCTCATCACACTGGTGATAACTGTTTAAAAAAAAATAAAAATGATAACAATTTGAAGACGCTGAAGGTTGAAGGTTTTTCATAAGAACTTCTACCAGTTGATGATGTTTTAGTGTATTGATACTTTATCCAGCTATGTACATTCAGAAGAATATTAGTATTGCAATTACTAGAATTACCAAGTTCTGCAACTCAGCTGCCAACTCTCTGAAACGGACTGGAGGTGTTATGACTGAAGGAAGAGCAGCATGACAGTCCACATAGCTTTAATGGATCGGATGTATTTCTTTGCTAATGACACTGTGTGTACATATCATCTTTTTTCTGAAAATACATTTGGATTTAGCCAGAGTGCAACAACAAAGGAATGTTTAAATTACTTACATACATTCATGTTACGCAGTTTGTGTGTATATACACACAAATACTGACTGTCTCGGTTCTAGATAACAATACAATAGGTTTAACTTGAGTGTATTCCAAAGATATAGAGGGGAACAATAAACAATATCCAACTTAACTGAAACGAGATAGACAAAAGTTATATTTTTTCCAGTATTAAAGTGTTCGGTTTTTTTGTTTGTTTGTTTTAATAGCATTCATCACCTCCTTATCAATGAGACAGAGATACTGTATAAGGGTGACTGCAGGATCCTCTCCCTTTATTACTCAGTGTAATGTCCAGTCAGAGACCTGAACCTTATAGTCACATCAGGGTCCCAAACGTAGCTCAGAAAACCAATTTCTTACAAGATTTCCATGCCATATCAATTTAATATGATTTTTCATATTTGTTCACTTCAATCATCAAGGAAATAATTATCCTTTGTTTTTCCCATTCACCGCAAACAAATTTGCTTCAAACTCCAGACAAATTTAAAAATGAAAACAAGCTCTGAAAAACCAAAGGTTAACTTCATTTGAGATCTATTATAAAATGAAAACAGACTTCAAAAAGTCTCACAGAACAGTGTAACAATTTTCAATTACGTTCTATACCAATGCTCCCTCTCAACTTCAGCTAGGGTGTTAGGTCTCAAAATGGGGTCTCATCATAGGCAAAAGTCAAAATAACTGAGAAACGTTTCCACATATGAGAAAGAACATAATTTGATATATCTAACTAAAAGAAACTCAAGTAAAATACCCATAGCGTAATCTAACAAATTCACCCATTTTCCGATTTCCTCTGCGTAACAAGAACATTTACAAAGCAAGCATGCTTGCAGGTCTGGAGATATGCAATATAATCGTTATATCCAGATACAGTCTCATTTATTTTTCCTTTCTTTTCCTATAAATGTTTCTTTTCCTCCTTTCACTAGGTGAAATTAATGAATTTTGAAATTTCCTTGAAAAATCAAGTATGGATGACATGAAAGCATTTAATATATGGAAAATCTGTACCTTCTCTACCTTGAATTGCATTTCATTTTAAATAAACTTTAACTTTTCATGATGAAACTGATCTCAAATTTATCTCTAGCTCTTTATAAATCACATTATAAAGTTACACTGCCTCGCTATATAATAAGATAAATGAGTTGTTTTGGTACTTGGAAGTATGTCAAGCATCTTCAGATTATTTAACACAGACTAGAATAAGTCTGCTTGAAAGCAAACCATAGCATCATGAAATGTTAAACCATGCCTCTTTTCTTTACTGAAATGAAAATTTCCCATGTTGTGCTATGATCATTTGAATTCATTGACTCTACAGAGAGAAAAGGAAAAGTTATTTAAGTGTATTATGGGAGAAACTAGTAATTACATGGACTATTTTCCACAGTTGTCTTATGAGCTTGAGAGCTTTATATTCAGTTCATGTATAACATCCAGTGCATCGGCTGCAGACCAGACCACGTACGCAATACCTTCCTTCTCTTCTGATATTTTCACAGTATAATTTAAGATTATGGTATAAGCTTTTAAAATAGCATAAAATTTTATATGCATACATTGTTAAAATTGAAATTACCTTCACAAAATTGCCCACTATCATTTAGTTGATAAGATCTGTAGCAATGAATGACAATTTTCAGTGTAGATGAAATGGGTGATACTGTATTGAATTAAAATACTAATATTTAGTGAAACATTTGTATAGAGCAAATATAATTTTATACTACTTATGCATTCCTTTTGATTACAATTAAATGCAAATGCATGAAAGCACAAGATTATATTCTGCTACCAGTATATTCATTAGTAATACAAGCAATAACATAATCCCAAAATAATGCACTCTTCACTGAGAGTTACTAACAGAGAAGATTCCTACTTTTATTTCCTTATATTGCCACAATTACCGTAGGCATTCAGAATAACCAATTCTGAACCACCCTCCAGAGTAACGTAATCATCTCTCTACTCTATTTGTATACAAGAATCTCAGGAAGACAAGCCTACTAATTTCTTCCCTATTTTGCCAAAGTTCCACGTCCAATGCTAGGGGGAAGAAGGGATGCAAATATCCCCAAGTCTGCATCACAGTTGCACCCAGTCATCCCAGTGAAAGGAGGTGTCTGTTGTGTTTGGCTCTTCTTGTTTGACACAAGAAGATACATTACAACTAGCCAATGTAGTGCCCTGTGTGGTGCCATACAGTGCTTTACAACTGGTTTGACCGCAGTAGCAGCTGTGCACATTCAGTTTCTACTTGCGGCATACCCCAGCTCAGAGATCTCTGTAATGTGTCCCACTGTTCAGTTCCTCACATTTCTTACTTGTCTTGTCAACTAGGGAAGGAAATACACATATTCCTAGAAAGTAGATGCACACAGATTGGTCATGATCTGTCCAATTCTCCGTGCCAAGTGAGACCAGTACTATCTAACATGACAAGTTCACTTTTCCCTGTCAGATACTGTCTTCCCTCAGTGAATAAATAAATAAATAAATAAATAAATAAATAAATAAATAAAAGAAATATCTTGACAGGAAGTTTAATTGTAAAAAGAATAATTCTCAAGAAGTAGACGACAACCAATAAGCTAAAAATAGCTAACTAGCATAAAAGCCTACGAGACCTACATAAATTGAGGAGAATACTGCAGCTAAATGAAAGGGAGCAGAAAGCTATTAAATGTTTCTCTTCTTTAGAGATAAAGGAAAAAAATTAAAGAGGGTACATCTCCCTATTAAGGCTCACAGTTACCATTATTTTGCTCATAGTCTTACAGAACTGGGAAACATAAGATTCTAAAGATACTTGTAACCTGTTTGACCTTCTTTACGTACTTTTCCTGTCAGCCCACAAACTGAATACATCTTAAACAGACCAGAAAAACACAAGGGAAAAAACAAAGCTTGTTTAATACTAGTCTTCTCCCTTTGGCTAATGGGGAAATCTATCCGAATAGCTTAGCTTGGTGTAGAAGGTCACTGAATATCGCTTAGGGTTGAGAAATGTTTAGGTTTTCAAGTGCATTTTCATTATTTCCTGACAAGTTAATAAAAAGCATCTGCTGTAATAACAAACAGAACATAGAAGTCACAGTGTCTCATACTTCAGCAATTTAAAAAAATAAAAAATCCCATACAATAGGATTTCTAAGTCGAAAAGACAAAATTAATTCCAAAAGAACCACCTCACTATTCTAGATTCTCAGGGAAGACAAAGTTTGTTGCATTTCTGTGAGGAAAGTAACTTTCTGCTTTACGAGTTTACCCTTTTTTTTTCCTTTTTTTTTTTTCCTTCTATGTTTAAGTAAGCACGTAATAGTTGAGAATATTTAATCTGAAGTTACACAGTAGAGCTCCAAACCAAACAGCACTCTGGTACTGACTTTTGAATGGGAATAGTAAATGCATTTCGAGTATGCTTTGGTATACAAGCAAAGATCATTTCGGCTTCTTTTTTAACTTCTAGAGTATTTAGAGAAAGAAAAACAAACAGAAAAGAAAACTGATTTTCCATTTCTTACTTAATGTAGGCTCAGGGACACGTGAGAATTGTATTTTATGCTTTTTCTATCCTGAATCATAGCAACCTCACCTTCCAAATTTCCATTGTTATAATATTTATCACTCTTACACGATCGTATTATAAAAGAGGAAGGGCTTGTTTTAATTTTGTTCAACAGATTTTCAGTACTGTATTTTTATGGTACCGTATTTTTAGTACTGTATCATTTCTACCATGTCTTGACAATACACACCCTACTCATGTCTACCACATCTTCAGGTTTTTGCTAATTGCATCTTTTCACTTCAAACCTCAGTTTAGAGAAACTGCTTCCTCTGGCACAATCAACAGAAGCTTCATCCCCAGTTCTCAGTTTGAGCCTGAATCAAAGCAGAGACTTCCTTTGTAGAATCTCTCCTTAAACTTTTGCCAAAGGAGATGATGGAGTGGATATATGTTACATATGGATAGAAGACCAGGGAGACTGCAGAGATGAAGATGTGGCCATGCCCTCTTTTGGGGGCTACACTTGAGGCTGTGCCAAATGAAGGGAATAAAGTGTGATCCACAAGTGATCCAGGCCCTGTGTAGCTGGACTTTATATAGAGACAAAAGCATCTGACCATCATGCACCTACTCCAGGCTTTGCTTTCATTCCTGCCTTCCAGCAAACTGAATTCTCTCACTCAGTGATAAGTGAGCTGGGGTGCATTCAATGCTCTGTCACAGTTAGAGCTTCACTGTAGCTTCTAGTTTTTGGATTATTATTTCCAAGCTTATAAGGGCCATTTTTATGCTATGCTAAATATAGTGTCATTAATATCGCACTGTGGGAAGAGATCCTCATTTCCTGGGGAAAAAAAAAACAAAAAAACTTTACTATTCTAACGCATAATTAGCATGAAATTATTATAAGTGAGTAAAATAAGAACTGCTATTTTGAGCAAACCAAGGGCTCTTCTAAGTTCATCCATCTCTGCTGGTGGCCAGCACAGAATTCTTAAGAAAAAAAAAAAAAAAAGGAAGAATAGAAAAAGTATGAAATCCTATATTATTTCAGATTAAAGCCTTAATTTCTGTGAGATAGTGGTTAAGAATTTCCCCAGCTCCATAATTTACAGAATATTCAAGATGGAATTACACTTCATTTTGACATTATTTGAACTTTTTCAATGAACTAAGTGAACTTTTTTTTAAGCTTCACGGGCAAAGATATGTGACTCACTGTAGACCACTCTGAGTGATAACACGTCTTGTAGGATATACAGTATGTATAAAAGAAAAGACACCATAAGCCTTATCTGTTGTTTTTGTTGTTTTTTTTTTTTTTTTAATTTGGCTTTAAACAATTGCTGATTGTCATCTACCATTTAAACACCAAGCCACTCAGTATCATGTAATCCTTCTGCAAGTGTGTGTTTTTGTTGTTGTTGTTTGTTTGTTTTTTAATCTGACCTGAATGATTCTGAGTCGTAAGTAGTTCTGTCATATCCCTTTACTGGATAATTTTTATCCCAACATAGATTTGCATGCAACTCTACTGCCAACCATTCTGCAAACTGACTTAATTTCTATCCCTTGTTTTCTATCTTACAGCAAGGAGCCCCTTGAATCATAAGGCTTTTTCCTTTCATTGTTTCAAGAGGAAAACACTGTCAAAATATTTAAATATCCACTCTTTATCAGTTGTATGTACGTTTTAGTAGACTCTGTTGAAGAATTAAAGCAATTTTTCAAAACTGCACTGAATCTTCTTCACTGCATCCGATTTATCTACATGCCTAATAATTTGCACCATTTTTGCCAGATACAGAAACAGACTAAGTAATTTACAGCTCTCAAACTACACAGTGCACTTCAAAAATACTATTAATATTAATGCTTTGCATTCTTTGGAAAAAAAAAAGTTGGTATAAATCACAGATTACAAACCAGTTAGTGGATTACAGCTTTATATACTTTTCTTTGGATTCACTGTTTGCTACAATTTTCTATTTGTTTACTTTAAAAGAGAACTTAAGATAGCTACTCAAATCGCACTGTATAAACAGAAGTATTAATGTAGGACGCTTCTTAGGCTCCTATGGAGTAAGCGAATTAGGAACAGTTTAGCTACTAGGCTGTGGTCTAAAATTCCATGAGCATTCCTATGGTGAGTATGCACAGTCTTCCCTTATCACCTCAATTTTGTCATACACAATCGTGAACTATAGCTTTAAGGCAAGTGCTATTCTACTGCTAACAAAACACAATTGCTGGCCTTTGTTGTGATTTAATACACTACTTTCTGGAAACCAAGGAAAATGGACAAAATCATGGCAAGATGAATAAGGAAATATCCAAATGGGAAATGTGTGTTATGCCTAGATTACCTAGATCACTCAAAGACTAACCATGGCAGGTAACATTCAGAGACCCTAAAGGAGACCATGGGTGGAGCCAACCACCGAAATGAGAAGCTGCTTGTGCAGGGCCAAATTCAACTTGGTAAGAGTGCACCTCGGCATCACCAGCAGTCATCCATCACAAGCAGCAGCATGGGCACCCTCACCCTATCACCTGCTGGGCCCCATGGGAGACCATGATTATCTGTCATCTGTGATGACGAAAATGGTGGTGGGTCCTGTGATCTGTATACAAATGAGTCAGAGTGACTTGCATGTGCAAGAAAAATAATCTACAAGTTTTGATTCCCTTATAATTAACTGCAGATTTTCACAGACTTTTTTTTTTTTCTGTTTTCCTTACTTGGCTATAACTTTGAATTTATGAAAAACATCTTCATTATTTCTAACTACCTCAAGGAGATACATCGTTTAATTACCACTCTTACCAGGCCTTAGCGTAGCTTTTAGCATAGTATATAAAAGTAATGTATAACATTTATATAGCAAAGACAGAGTCAGGTAAGAATGCAAATACCCATATAGTTTATTTGAATGACTGGTCTACTTCTAAGATGATCGAAGTTGAAGTTTAAAGATTACAAAATAATAAAATACAGACATACAGGTCTTTCCCTTAGGTAAAAGTACTAGAAGAAACTGCATGAACACTGCTTCAGTATCCAAAGGCTTATGAGATGGTAAAAAAAGCATCTTATATAAATCTTGTATGAAGGCATTTTATAGTATTAAGATGATTAAAAAAAAGAACACAAATTTCTCTAAACTCATAATTTCAACCAATACTAAGTATTTGAGAACACTAAAAGCATTCTATTTTTATGCCAGCGTTGTGTGCCCTCATACTAATACTGCCAGGAAGTAAATGTGATGGGTTTAAACTGCAAATCAATCAAACACACCATGAAAAGCAGATAGAAAAGAAAAATGGCTATTCTGTGTAATAACACCTGTCATGTAGAACTTTGAAGAAATTGAAAGTATTAGCGAAGTCAGTGATGTGAATATCAATATTTAATTAGACTATGATACTAAAACAGAAGAAAAAAAGATTTACAAATCAGGTAACCTTTCCAGAGCAAGATAAAATATGATTTTTTATTATTATTTTGTTAATAATAACTGGTGTAGGGAATAATCACCTGGTGTGGGGAACCTGCTTTGGCAGGGGGGTTGGACTCGATGATCTCTGAGGTCCCTTCCAACCCCTACAATTCTGTGATAACTAATTCTCTAAGCAAAGACTTTATAGGATACTTGTGACAGTTTTACCACTGCCACTGAGAAGCAGCTGCAGACACTGTTTGCTAGGTAAAAATATTTATCCTTCAAAAGGGCCCAAATATACGATCAGGGAAAGCACAAAGATAAGCAGCTATAATAACTACACACATTCTTGAGGTGTTGGGCAAGAAACACCACCAAGTTTTGACTGAGCACCTTGTGAGAGGAATAAAGCAGATAACCCAGATCTTGTACAAATGAAGTTATTGCAATTATGTACAAATATGGTTATAATTTCTAATAATGCCTTCATGCCATAGTAGGACCTAAAATACATGCGTATGATTTTAAAAAACAAAATTCAATAAAAGCCAGTTTTGATCTGGGCGTAAAATCGTGTCCATCAGCACATCCTTTGAAGGTACAGAAAGTCTTTACACAGGTACCTCAAAGCATAGTAAAGCGGCCCACAAAAATATAAGTACTTACAGAACTGGGATAGGACCATCATCAACGCTGAAACTTCAAAATGCAAGAATGCACTCTATAACATGAACGCAGTCTCTTTAAAATTGATTATTTGAGGGTTTGAGAGGTTTTGTTTTTCACTTGGTTTTTGAAAAACATTCTACATATTCACATACGTGGAGGGTCCAAATTTCCTGACTTCAAAGGCAGCCCTTGGAAAGAAGTGTGCATGTCTGAGAGGCAAGAGATGCACTTACAACCTCAGGCAGAGGAAGTTTAGGAAGAATATAAAGCAGTGGGGGATGACAGTAGCTCAGCAAAGGCCCTACCTGAGTGCTACTGCATGCAGCTGGGCTAGTGTTTGTTAGATAAGTTACTCCCTGCCTTTCAGCTTCACTGGTAAGTACGCCATGACACCAATGCAAGGGGACATGGTGGATAGCTGTCCCACTCCTAAGTGCATGTGCTTGCTCCTCTTCTCCTCTGTCCACTGAACCTTAGGTATGGTACGTGATACCCATTTTGCAGATAGGAAGAATGATTAATAGAATTTGCTTAAACTTCAGTATGTTTACAAAAGAGAACTTTTAGATAAGTGGGTATGATAGCTGCAAAATGTTTTCTTCCTCATGTTTTTATTTTTGAACTTTCAACTTAAGCATAAAGCCACTAAAGCTTTATTTGCCTGCATGAAGAGTTTTGCTTAGGAGGTTTTGAAGATGATTAGATGTAATGGTAATGAATTCTGAGCACGGAAACGATGATGTCTACTGCCAGCAACAATCATGCAAATTTGTAAATGTTTACAAATTTGCAAGCTAGACATATGCACCACTGAGACCAATATTGTAGTGCTATATTTAACTTGCTCCTTTTCCCTCCCTAGAAGATACTTACACAATAATAACTTCAAGAGGACAGCATATATTCAATTTTATTTAGGCAAATCCTTTTCACTTAAAGAAAGCACACTGAAAACGTATGAGGATTTGAATAGAAGACTATGAGGTGCAAGTCCAAATCTGAGAAGGAAAAAGTGAAAGAGCACAATGGATTTAACTTGACTGTTTTCTTCCCCAGTAAAACAGATTAGAAATGAAAGTCCAGTGCCCTCTATTGCTTAAAGGAGTGATTGCTTTGCCTGCTTTGGCAGGTCTAATACATCTGAGGGATGCTTTTGTTATTCTGCAAGAATGACTCTAAAAAACAAGAATGCAATGACAAATGATTTTAACATAATATGCGCGTATATATTTTAGTCAAGCTTCCCAATTCTACTAATCTGCTCTGAATTTTAAAATTAAAGATCTGGCACATTACATTGTTGCAGAAATGTTTAAAAACGTAATCTGTAGTCACCGAGATGTTTTTAACAGTGAAAACGTATTATAATGCAGATGCCTATTGTTTAAGATAATTTGTTGGTATGGTTTTAGGAAAGGAAATCACTCACAATAGAAAACATTTTAAGCCTTAAAATTGGATTCTGAAAAGAAGCATAACCTTTGTATGTGCAAATAAAAGATACCAAGAATATTACATCATCTTCAGTAACTAGGCTGTAGCAGCAGCAGCTGTAATGCTTTCTAGCTAGTGGAGATTTCCCCACTGAGGGCTGTGCAGTACTACACGGTGGTTATAGCACCTGGCCCAGAGCTCGCCAGGCCACCACCACTCATAGCCCAGGATGGGTCAAGCTCCAAGACGGACGTAAAGCTCTAGTGGAGACAGAACTGTAGCTAGCTTTAAATTCATGCAGACAAAGGGAAAGCAAAGGAATCATGTCGCTGCATGTGCAGTCAAGGGAGCAGAACTGAGCCTCACTTGGAAGCACAGGGCCTGCTGAGAGGCATGACAAGTAACTACGCTCTCTGAACCTGCTGAAAGATCTGCAGATAATTGAGTGAAAAGGGAAGTTTCACTTCTCATCACGGTGAAAAGAGTTTGCTTTCCAAGAGCTGTCTTTTTTAATTGCAGTCATTTAGACATTCTGGGAAAAAAGCAGGCAAAGTTGTAAAGTCTCCTGGCAATAGGAGAACACTATGGAAGGAAAACATTTGAAAACTCCATCTCTTTAATGCACACACAATGACACCTCCACTGTTTGAGCATCAACTTGTTAAAAAAAAAAACCAAAAACCACAAGCACAAACAATGCAGAGAGTCCCATCAGTCTTTTGTTTACTTCAGATGTCTATTTTTGAGTCTTTGAAGCATAACCACATGGAGTTTTGTACCTTCTAGGTTTTCAGTGAAAGGGACCAGTACTGACAGTTTTAAAGGCATCTCCAGCTGAGTGACTGCCACAGCAGGTCATGCAGCTTGCACTTCTGATGTTAGCAAGGGCTGAGAAAATAGAGAAGACCTCCCTCTTAACCACTGTTTTGTTTTTGTCATGCTGCACCGAGACACCAGGCAGTTTCTGGTGTTCCTTGCTTTTATAGCAAGTGCAAAAGAATTATTCCTGTATTTTAATCCCTGCCAGCATCCAAGACTCTCCACTGAGCAGAGTTCAATATTGATAAGTGTTACACCGATAAAGGACATGCTCTCAGTGTTCTGCCAACAGGGAGACGAAACAGTTCTTAGGAAACAAAATATAACAAGTCATCAAGTTTACAAATGTTGAAGTCCTAACAGGTAGTTTACTGTAGATAAAAACAAATAATTCAGAGCACACGCTCTGCCCAATGCTTGTATATTCTGATGATACCCAAATCACTTAACATTTCACAATGCAACTGTGTTACCTATACCTGGTTTAAACAGCATTTGGCTTCAAAAAAAAAAAAAGAAAGAAGTTTTGGACTAGATGATTTCTAGATGATCTAATGACATTGAACAAAGTCAAGTGCAAGGTGCTGTTTCTGGACTGAGGCAATCCTAGATACAAGGGAACACTAGGAGAAGAAATCATTGAGAGAAGCCCTGCAGAGAAGGACTTGAAGGTCCTGATGGATGAAAAACTGGACATAAGCCAACAGTGTGCTCTTGCAGCCTGGAATGCCAATGGTGTCCTGGGCTGCATCAAAAGATGGGCAGCCAGCAGGAAGAGTGAGGGAATTGTCCCCCCCTGCCCTTGTGAGGCCCCATCTGGAGTACTGTGCCCAGGTTGGAGGCTCCCCTAGAGGAAGAATGAAGAGCTGTTGGAGTTGGTCCAGAGGAGGGCCACAAAGATTACCAGAGGATTCCTGTAATGAAAGGTTGAGAGAGTTGTGATTGCTTAGCTTAAAAGCTCCAGGAATACCTCACTGCAGCCTTTTGGTACTTGAAGGGAGCTTGCAAGGAAGAGACAGATGTTTTACACAGTCTGATAGTGATCGAACGAGGGAGAATGGTTTTAAACTAAAAGACGGGAGATTTAGGTTAGATGTTAGAAGGAAATTCTTTCCCCATAGGGCAGTGAGGTGCTGGCACAGATGCCCAGAGAAGCTGTGGTGCCCCACCCCTGGAGGCACTCAAGGCCAGGTTGGATGGGGCACTGGGCAGCCTGAGCTGGTGGGGGGCAGCCCTGACCACGGCAGGGATTGGAGTGGGTGGGCTTTGAGTCTCCTGCAACCTAAGCCATTCTATGATTCTGCAATTCTGTGTGCTTTAGTAATACAGAACAGACATGATAGGCCTTTGGTGCGCTCTTGCAGGACACATTACAGAAAGGTTATTGGTATAAGAAAGCCCGGGCTTTCAAAACAGTGTATATCCCAAGGGTAACGTTGATCACACAGGGCTGAAAAGCAAAGTTAAGCACCATTAATCTTCAGCAAGAGTTCTGGTTATTTGTCACACTACAGAAGAGGAAAGACATTTGGCTCCCACTTTAGTAAACTCCTCTTTCTCCTCACGTTCACTGTGAGAAACATTTTAAAAGTCTGGCAACAGAGACAAGACAGAATAGACTTAATTAGGTATTTAGGATGGATGAATATCAAGCTTGATGTCTTACAAGTATCAAATAATACTAACTGTAAGGTTTTTATGGATTTATTACAGGCATGATGCAATTTTAAATGTATGATTTTCTGAAAGTTTTCTGGGGAAAAACAACACCTGAAGCTCCACGTCGTAAATGGCTCCTTAGGTAATCTTTGGTAGGGGATTAAGCTGCTATCTACCATATGCACTTTTAACGCACAGCAATTAAAGATTTTATTAGAGTTCTGTCACAAAGGCAACTTCAGGATTTTAATGACACCCTGTCTTTTGTTTGTACTGGAATCAATGCTCTGGATTAATAAGAGGTGGATATATAAACTTACACCTGAATTTATCTTACATGAAATCTCTCTTTGCTCCTCGAAATTTATTTCCAAAATTGTGTTTCTTCGATGAATAGAGCACATCTTTGTTTTTGGTAAAATTCAGCATAATACCACTGACCCAAATCAAAAAACAGATAATGACACAAAACCAGAAGCTTTTAAAGAAAGCCATGGTGTAAATATGTAATAAAATTAGGGCAATATATCCTACTTCATGACTTGGTAAATGCAACATTCCTCAATTACTATTTTATTAGTTAATTTCAAAGAGTAAGATTTTTTTTTTTTTCGTCTTTAATTGAGAACAAAGAAGTAAGCCTTCTCTGCATCTGGTTAAAAAAAGTACAAATGCCTCCTGCCTTGTCTAATTCCACCTTAACCAAAAAAAAAAAAGAAAACAAAAACAAAAAAAAAACAAAAACAAAAACAAAAACAAAAAAAAAAAAACAACCAGTATCAGACAATGTAGGAAAAAGTCAGTCTGATTTCTACGTTTTCACTGAAAAACTGTTAAAGCCTGGATGAATTACACAGATTGAGAATACATCCACATTGCAGTGTTCAACATACTGTATAAATACTAGATGCAAATTCTTTTGGCTGGGAATGACTGCAGGCTAATCTGTGGCAACATAGAGCTCAACAAAGTTTTATTTACTCGTTTTTTTTTCTATAGGCTTTTTGTGTAGGAACTAAATGCTGTGTGAATTGCTAGAGCACCACTGCTATGTGAATTAACTTTTCTGGAATTACCTACAATGATAGCTAAGTTTATTCTGCAAATCCACTGTTGATACACTAGTAAGAAAACAATTCTAGAAACTGAAACCTTACAGTCCCCACCATATCTTACTGAATACTTCTATTATGTGAAAGTTAGGGATCTGCTCTAATCTTCTTTTCCTAATGCATTTGCAACTACCGTTCTGTTTGTAGAAAATACAATATGTCTATAGATACCCATGAAGCTTGAACACACCAATCTGAATCCCTACGTGTATGATTTAATTTTTTATTTTTCTACTGCTCACTAACCCATCTAAGCAGTTGCCTTAATTTGACTGATAGATTAATTATTGAAATGGTAGTTTGGACAGGATTAATCATGAACATTTTCAACCTACGCCTTTTGTGATTCATTACCAAGCCCCTTTCATCCATCTCTTTTTCCTGGTTATTAGTTGTAGTCCAAAAGCATGGCTTAAGTGATGATGCTCATCTGATAAAGTTTTGAGTAGAATAGTCAGAGTGGCTAGTATATTTTCACAGAAGTTACAAATGAAATATCCTCTTCCCTACGAAGCTTCACCAATCTACTTCCCTCCCTGCATCTTGGAGTTTACTTTCTCATATGCATATTTTCTTATTTGTTTTAATTCAGTATCACTGTGATTGCACAAAACTGTATGAACAAAAGCAGTAGTGCAAATTTCTCTACCAGACGTCAGTTATAGCAAAGTTCAGTCTCTCTATAGCTCAAATATTTGACATAATTCCTCAAAAGGTCAGTAAACATTTCATTTGTGCCAGTATTATTATACAATATGCAGAAAGCATCTAAGCTACAATCTCAAACCACTAAAGTGAATAGGAATTGTGAGTAACTTCAGGTTGTACATGAACTCAAGAGAAAAGGAAGAACCAAAACTGACATCTCATCGTATACTATACAGACCACATACAAAAGCTGGGTAATTGGGAGACTAAGTTGACTGCTACATGGTCTGACTAAGAATATGACAGTCATCTTCTGGGTTCCCATTGTCCCTGAGTATACCATACAGCTGCTATTTAAAGAAAGGAATGAACAATAAAATGTATTCTGTTTTGTTGAGAATTAGCTATTCTACTAGCCACTCACATCTTAAATTAGGCTGTCAATCTTCTTTGACACAGCTTCTCTCTTCACTGTATTTCTTCACACAATTACAATATGCTAATGGAAATATAACTCCACAGTCACTACATAAAACTATTCCCTTTTTTTCCTGCTATTACCATATCAATCTGGTGATGCTACGATTCTATGAAGTACAGAAACCATCAAAAATGACCCACTTCCCTCCTCTTCCAAATTATCCTTTTCTGATTTTCTACTGTTGCTGATCACGGAAGATAAATTATTCCAGTATCTGCATCAAGAATATACTCATGTATTTAATGTCATCTTTGATTAAGTAGTGGAACTTTCTACACTTTTGTACCAGACACATGGATAATCTGGTTAGACCTCTGAATTTACAAGTGATTTAGTGGTCATTCGGTTTTTGATACTGCAGATCAAAATACTGAAAACACATTCACAAATTAGCACTCCTTTATGATACCCATGTATATGTTAAACTGTTGAATCTAAGTTTGAAAATGTCAAATCATCCATAAGGGTATAACATCAAACTCAAGCTGCCAAAAGTGATCCTATTTAGCCAGTCCCCTCATCTGTACTCTGTACTGAAAACAGATATTTCTATTGCTGACATTAAAATTGTCAGCACTTTGAGATATCCTTTCCATAATGAGGATACAAAATAAATCACCAGCATATTATTATAGAGGCAGTTCCCTTTTCCTATGTACTTTTTTCCTGTGTGCATGTGTGTGTGTTGGAATTTTCAGATTTGCATTTCAAAATTAAACTTTTCTACATGTAAGTAAAAAGCATTTCTCTTCATAAATGTTTTCTATTTTGAAGCCTATTATGCAATGACAACAAAAACTATTTAACTGGTGAGGCCTCATAAATTCATACAAAGTATGGTAGAGGCATTGTTAAAGAAACTGCTGTGGATGTTTTGGAGTTGCAGCAGACAGCTGCTGCTTTTGAAGTATCTTGATATTTCAGTGTTCTCTCAAAATACAGTTAAGATTCTGTTTCATTTACATTATCAGAAGTTTTAGAAGTTTGAATCAAAGCTAAAGCTATCATATTCAGCAGTAGATGTGTATTTTATGAGAGCTCTAATTATAGTTCCATTATTAAAAACTAGGTTACAATATGTTCCTGTGCTATCATTATGTACACCCTGCAGAACCTCATTATTTTATAAATAAGTTTCTTTTGAGGACAAAGAAAATCTGTTACCGAATAAAGTATTAAGATTAATATGTTCCACGTGTTTAAATTTGCTTTGACTTTCAAGATACTGCATGCCATTTAGATAGTAAATCAAGAAGGTATCACTAAAGAAAATAATATATATTGTCTACTGTTAGAACAGGAAAAACACAAAGGTCTCTTGGATTATAATCTCCAATTTTTCCTATGCTTGTGAATTACAAAAGTGTCTTGTCACACAAACGTTAACATTCAACTTTTGGCCTATCTTTCTTAAACAATGACTACTTGCTTATTTAGATGAGTCATATACTGTTATTTTCAAAGATGAGATTTTCTATATAACCCACTTTCTGGTTATTAAAAAGAGTAGAAATTAGAGAGAATCTGCTTTCTTGAGAAGCTGTTAGAGACCTACAACTGCATTTTTCCCCATTTTCATCTTAAAGCACTCCACTCAACATGCAAACAGAAGTTTTAGAAGAGATGTGGTTTCACCCACAGTAGTTGTAATCTTGCTGACAGTTCCAGGTACCCTTTCCCGGACTTCAGTAGAAGTTCAGCTTGGAGAGTAAGAAAAAAATTCTTCTCTGAAAGAGTGGTCAGGCACTGGAACGGTCTTCCAGGGAGATGATTGAGTCACTGCTCCTGGAGGTGTTCAAACATTCACATGTTGTACTGAAGGACACGGTTTAGTGGAAAAATACTAGTGGTAGGACTACATGATCTTGGAGATCTTTACCAGCCATGGTGATCCTATGATTTCTTGGTAGCACTTCAGAGAGTTGTTAGGGTCTGCGCATCACAGGCAGAGAACTGTCATGATGTTATGGTTGAGATTTCATTATGAATCTATCATGTTACAGACTTGATTCCTTAGCTTAGGGTTCACTGCTGAACTCAGATCTTCTGAGTTTAAGGTATCTACACATGCTCCAACTGCAGTGTCACTGCACACACGGCCAGAAAAAGAACTGCTGCAACCCTCTGGATCTATGACTTGAACAGATTGATTTTTTTCCCCCTACAAATGGTCATTTTACATGTTGGTTCTTAGGGTATCCTAATTGTTATATTAGAAAAATATTTTCAACAATTTAATATTCCTCATATTAAAAGTATTATTCACATTTACCTTACCAGTCATGTGACTGCAGCTTGTAAACATGAATATTTTCAAAGCTTACTGTAAGAATAAAAGTAGTAGCACTGACAGTCTGTAGACACTGAGTTTCCAAGAAAGAAATATAATTTTTGGAGTAGTATTCCTTTGTATTACAAACTCAGTACAAATTCAAATCTGGAACATTCACAAAGTTTTTACTTTCACTCCAGAAGTAGGGTTGGTTTTTGTTGTTTTATGTTTGTTTTGGGGGAGGAGGGGCATGGGGCTGTGGGGAGTGGGGTGAGCGTGAATTACATTAAAACAATTTAATTCAACTCTAAATATTTTACAACTGATTAACAACCTGGATTTCACCACTCACGTACAAGAGAGATGGATGACCAACATAATATGTTCCTGTGCCTGAATTCAGAGCCCTTTGGTCAATTTTGTTAAGACAGCATCTCTACTACCATATGGAAGTGAATACAAACCAATTCTACTTTTACAAAGCTCACAATGATGAGAAATCATTAACCAGGAGTAGCCTACTAACTGAAATCAATTCCCCAGCTAAAAACAGAGATAAATTTGAATCACTGAAATCAGGTCATGAGAAAAAGGGGTTATAAACTGTAGGATTTCTCATGAAGATCCACTTTGTTTCTTTGAAGACTACGTTTCCCAGGACATACTGGTCACTAAAAGAGTGAGAAACACAACGCCTAAACACTGAGTAGCTATTGTCCATGACCCCTTACATTGCAGCAGAACAGAATCAGGGACTTGTCTATTCTTGTCCTGAAAATTCTAGCTACAAATAAAAGTCATGTGGTATGTGACTGCAGTGAGGAGCAAACCATATTTTCTGCATGTCTACCACGCAGGCAACCAGGAGGTAATGAGCTTACCAGACACAGGTGACTAAACATTTCAGACTAACTGTTCTGAAACTTTTCTGGTGTTCCATACCTTTTTTTTTTTTTTTTTTTTTTTTTTTAGGATGAGAGTGATCTGTTCAAGATTTAAAGATCAAGGTGTTGGTTCCCCCCCATCTGATTGCTGCTGGAATAAAAAGACTGACTCCAAAATACACGTGATGCATGAGACAGAGTAAAACTCAAACTGTACTGTTTAGGAGGTTTTCCTTGTAGTCCAAATAAAGTATTCCTCCAAGATGATAATTAACTCATGTTCAAATACAACTATAAATACTATTTATGGAAGCAGAGTGAGAGGTAGCTAAAATATCATTTATATACACTCCAATGAACTAGAATTGGAGAAAATACATCTGGATCATTCAGACGACTAGGTTTAACAGCATCTGCTCATAGGTCATAATTTCACCATAATCTTGTTGTTCTTTCTGTACTTGCTCTATTTTTCCCTCAGTAATTACAGGCTTTGATACTCCATAAAACAAGAGTTTCTGAGCCAGCAACACTTTAAGAAATTTTATTTTCTTCAGGTATAGAAGCAACAGCTATTCTTAGTGTTCTGTGATCACTGCTGTGATCGTAACGAAGCCTTTTAAGTTAGGTTACATTAAATGACTGCTTCTAGGGCTATTTCTTTGTATGTAGAAGACTGAGATAGTATATTATTCAAGCTAAAGTCTCACTCTTGCCAAGTAAAATAAAATAATTACATCTTGCACCCTCTGTCAAGCACTTCCATTATCCCAGACTAATAATTTTGTTTCCCTTTTTCAATAGCGTTATGTTGGTGACTCACTTTGTTTGTCATTCAACACACTTCTCAGAGCTTTTCTATACTTTATTATTGCCAGCCCAGTTACTCCCCCTTCTGTATGCATACATTTTACTTCTGTCCTAAATGAAATACCTCGCATTTGTCTCATAATTCACTGATCGATGTGAGACCATTTCTTGAGGGCTGTATTTCATCCTGACCCATTCCACCAAACTGCCAGACATCTCTACTATAAACTTGCTGAACACAAATGTGTGCTGTCTAAATCACTTGAGTCACTGTTAGGAAATGCTCCAAACCATGGAAAAATTATGTGGGACTCCTCATTTCACTGCACCACTTCTGAGCATGTTATTCTAAATCAGTAGTTATATTCACATTATCTTTATTCTCATTTTTAATGAGAAGAATCAGGTGAGACCTAATAAAAAGCTAGACTAAACACAAAATATACCACAGCTATTAATTCATTATTCCCTATTGCCAATTATTACCTAGCAGATAAAATTACAGATTATGAGGTTGACTTATTTTATTACTGGAAAATATAATTCAGTAATTATCTGCCAGAAACTTCAAAAAAATTTAATCAAATTAATAGCTTCAACTCAGTTTTTACTGGGTATTAAAGGTAAAACTATAACATACTGCCAAGGGAAGAGGAAGCTTCTTCAGTAAGTTAGTTTTCCTTCTCACCCCTCCCATCCCCCCGATCTTTAATGTTCTCTACGAGTTCACAAAATGTAACTACTTCCAAACAATATAATTGAAGTTGTTTGCTGACTTCCTTACACCTCTTATAGTTGACCTTGCCCCTTTCCAACTCATCTGGCTTTGTTAAATTTGTTTGCAACTAGAGACAAGAAGAAACAGGCCCAGCAGAAGAAACTCCTCAGTACATTAGGAATATAACAACAGAGTCCAACAAAAAGTAACGTATCTGTGTAACTAATTTGAGGTTTGAGAAAAAGCGAAATAGATCTATGCAGAAAGTTGTTGAGAAGAGGATACCTTCTTGCATTTCAATTCCTATAGAAATAATAGGGAATAAAACTTGGATCTTTCTTTTAAAATAAATTAGTCAGCTGTACTCAGCAATACCTGAAACTTATCATCACCTTGAAAAAATAAGACTCAGTGGAGGATTTTATAAAAAAAATTTACAAAGCATATTTTGATTTACAAATAATGATAAGAAAAATTACCTTAGCAAACTGTGCATTTATCCATTTTGTGAATGTTTTCTTTTGAACATCTTCCCGTTCATCTGTCAGAGAAAAGTAAAACACATATTAGAATGATTCAACAAAACATGACAATATTATTGATTAAAGCTTTAATCTTGGTTTATAATAAAGCTACTAAAAATAATTCAAACTTATTCAGGGTGCCTGTTTGGATGTATTCTGTCCCTTAGAATTACATATTTTTAAAAGCCTACAGGTGCCTTTATAGGCATTGGTTCTGAGGCCTATATCCCTGGCTCATCTCATCCGATCGAAAGCGCATTTTTTCTCTCAGAGATAACATGCTGCAGTTAGGACGTGAACTGTTGCTTTTAAACCAAAAGAGGGGAGATTTAGGTTAGATGTTAGAAGGAAATTCTTTCCCCAGAGGGTGGTGAGGCACTGGGACAGCTGCCCAGAGAAGCTGTGGTGCCCCATCCCTAGCCAGGTTGGATGGGCCCTGGGCAAGCTGAGCTGGTGGAAGAAGGGGTTGGAGCTGGGTGGACCTTAAGGTCCCTTCAACTTAAGCCGTTTGAACAGGATACCTAGAATTGTAATAGAGCACACACAGTGATTGCAGCAACAGGAAACGTCTACTGCACTTAATGAAAAGTACTTAAAATAGTGAGTTTCTATTCATATCTTCAGATTTCTTTGAGAAGTGGAGCCTCCTGGATCACAATGACAGGTCTCCAGTGGCAGCCCCTGCTATCTCTTAACTTTTTTTTTTTTTTTTTAATAGGTTACTTTCCCATTACGATTTGTTAAATATTTTCTCTCAAGTGGAAGAAAAAAAACAAACAAAAACCAAGCACACATTTGTTCAGCCATGCAAGTTTCTGAGTATCTCAGACCTAGATTCTATTGGTATCTAAATCATGAGTACAGATACAGAACGGAACTGGACACATAGAGATACAATTCAGATGTATTTTATGTAGAGAAAGTAAGATGCTTTAACCATAGAACCTAATAAGCAATTGCTCAGAAACATTAGACAACATCTGTGGGATAAAACAAAGAGGTAGACCTCTTTGGATGATGATGTCAAAACAAACTAGAAGGGCATAATTTAAAAAAGGCAGCAGAATGCTTATACTAAAACAAAGCTCACTCAGAGCTGTCTTCTGCTTTACAGTAAAATTCTGTACACTTCTTAAATAAAAAGGGATATTCAACTCCCATATGAGATATTCAGCAATTAATAACATTAATGGATTCAGATGAATTTGAAAGACTGGTATGGATGAGCCACATGAGAAATGCACAGCATTAATAAGGCACTTTGCTTTCCCTCCCCCTGCTCCTCCAAGGAGACAAGTCAAGACAAATACATCTTTTCTTAAAAAGTCACCTCAGTAGCAGACATTAAAAGTGTCTTTTTCAAGACTGTTTTCATTTTGCAACAATTCAATATACTTGTGAGAAAAATAATACCATTGCTGATATTTCATAATCAAAGTCTTCATACTGGATAGAGCAGATTCTAATTGCTATCAGAGGTTCAGGACTAAAAAGATTTACAATGCTATGACACTAGTAGAAACATTCATAAAGGCTGGGAGTTATATATGTTCTGTAACTAACATATGAGTGTTGGCTGCAATTAATTTTCTAGAGTGCTATTGCTACCTATCCCTAATAATGCTTCTTGCTTCACCAGGAAGCACCAAAACATGAAGGAGATCCAATGCTTTTGGTAATTAATGATGCTAAAGCTGTTAAAACTATATTTTTTCCTTGCAGGCATCTCTTCTCTCTTTTCAAGTAAAATGTTTTTAATACACGTTTTGACTTCTTTCAACCACATGCTAGAACCCATTAGCAGAAGATGGGATAAAGAAGATGCATTTTACTGGTGAAATATACACATTGAATCTGATGTTGTATACAAACTTCTTCAACAACTTCATATAAACTGTTACACATGAATAGCTATTTCTGCTTAATAATCTCTAATAAAAAAAAACAAATGAGACCATAAAAGGAGGTAGAAGAATATGTGGAATTAACAGAGAAAAGGAGAGGCAGAAATGCCTACATGCCTTCTTGTGATCAATTTATTTTCCACCCCAGGCTACTGTACAGCATATTCAGTAACAGTGTGAGGTTTTTTTTGTTATTATTGTTTTTTAAATCACTTTTCCAAAAGGATCTATGCCAGAGAATGAACTCCTAATCACCAATTAATTCATGTTCATTGTGCTAATAAAAAAGGATCTGCTGAGGAAAAAGAGAGCTACACACAAAATTAGAATATCTGAAACTTTGAAAAATTTTAGGCAATTCTCTGCTACCTTTGCAAACACAAATCTCTCCCATTGCAGTTCTTACATAGAATTAATTTCAAGCACTTGTGCAAGCACTTTTAGATGCTTGCACTGACAAGTTTATATAACATACTAATCTGACAGTGACAGCCTCCTAATCTAGAACAGAGCCCATCTTAGTGTCCTGCATGATTTCCCCACAATAAGCAAGATTTTGTTTCTTCAATAAATAAATAAATAAATAAATAAATAAATAAATAAATAAATAAATCCAGAACCAGAAAAACCCACAATGCTCTCCTAACACAGATTTACAGACAGAACACTAGTGGAAGCTAAATGACATTTGTCTGGCTGCTGTACAGTGCCAAGAACGCTCAGCTGCTACTTTCATATCATATTGCTGTGCTTGTAACAGATCCTTCAGCACCCCACAGACGCCCTTGCAAGTGTTTTTACTTTGAGGCAATAGGAATAATCAAGAGGCCAGGAAGGTAATTCTTTCAACTGCCCAACAAAGATATAGTATGTTTACTTCTTTTATTTCAAGGTGGAAGAATTACAGGTAAACCTAAACTTGAAACATGGTGCAGATCCCACGTACTGTTACTGAAGTAACACTGCTATCATTTACCACAGCAAATATATGTTTTCCTCAAAATGCTGGGCCTTGACTGGAAGGCAACAGACTTACCCTCTTTTTTGTATGTTATCATCTAAGATAACAAATACACTGAGATCTACAGAAGGCCCTCTGTAATGTCAGAAAAAAAGATACTGACCTATGAGAATTATGTGTTTTTCTTGTGCTACGGCATCTTCTACCTCTGCATAGAAATTGTTTTAACTAGAATACATTCACAAAGGGATCTAACAGTTCTGTATTTCTGGTAGTATGAGCATCCAGCTTTGTAACTGCGACTATAAGCCTCTTCAATTAGCTAACTGCACATTTGACTTTAAAAGTATTATTCCAGGCTAGAGTTCACAGAAAATTATGACTAGGAAAAAAAGCGCAGTATTAATGGAGCTAATCATCTCACAAAGGCCATTTCTAAGATTTAATCAGGTGACAAGGCTAATACGGATAAGTGGTACACCAAAGAATGCTTAGCAACACACAATCAGGATTCAACAGAACAAAATGCTATTATTAATGGTCAGCGGATACCGGACAACTTTCTCAGTTACTTAATAAACTATTTCATGTTTGCAACCCACTGTTCAAATGAAATTTCTTTTTATTTTCAACCAAAAAAGCAAACATTATGTTCCCATTCCTTGTTCTTTACAAAACAACCTCACCTCAAATACCACCTAATATATTAAGTAAAAAATGGCAACAGGAGAAAAATAATAATCTGGCATACTACAAAGACTATTCAGAAAGCAAACAGCCTTATTAATACAAAACCCACAGTTTTTAATAACGTGGGCTGACAACTAGCAAGAGGATTTTATATGGACTAAATTGACAACACATAAAGGCAGTACGTGTATGTGTGTGTGTGTGTGTATCATAAAAATGGAATGTAGTTACATGATCCATTTTCCCATGGAAAACCTGGAGAATAGGTAAAGAATCTTCCACTATTTGGCACATCCATTCCTACATGGTTGGAGAATCTTCAGTCCCTCTTATTCTTGAGGCAATGAATAAATAACACTTTCAACAGACTGGCTGAGGCTGCAGGGCAGCTCTGGAGGTTGTCTGGTCCAACCTCCTTATCAGGCAGGGCCACTTGGAGCAGGCTACCCAGGGCTACTTGAATCAGTTTTTGAGTATCTCCAAGAATGGAGTCTCCACAGCCTCTCCTATTACGTACTACAACATCAAGGCCTTGCCTTTCCTACCATCTGCATTCTGCCTTTCACAGATGCAGATAAGGGGTGGCTTTGATTCAAGAGGCTTAGAAATTGCTCCTCAAAAGTAAGCACAACCCATTTGTATGACCCATTTTTCAAAGTTAGAAGACTTTGAAGAAAAGTGAGCTGGCACCTCAGGAATATGGGAAATGAGCTGTATCTTCAGATTAAAATTTTTAATTTGAAATAAGCAAATAATCATTTTCTTTAATGTAATGATAAAGAGATTACATAAAATGAATGGAATATTCAAATAACTGCAGAGACAATGAAAGGAATCTAGCTGTTGTGACAAAAGACTTCATGCTGTCTTCAGCAAGTAGCTCCATCACAGTTTGGAAAACAAGAAGGGAAAGAGGAAACATTCTCTTAATCATTGTTGCTTTGAGCTGTGTTAAACGATAATCAAGTAATTATGTTTGACTAGCAGGAACAATCAGGTAGGAAGAAAAAAGAAAAAGCAAAAGGGAAAAGGATTTTTCCCATATATGAACTGAAAATTGTTAAACAATGGTATTAAGGCAGGTGACAATTCCTTCATTGGTCAACTGCATGTTCATCTGAACACTACACTTTAGAAAGTAAAACCACCAACATTAATATTTTATTTTCTAGCAGTCAAACAATGCAGATTTAGAGAACACCAGGATTTGCTTCAGTGAGTGGGAGTGAATACCAGCAACGACGGGAGCACTGGGAACAAAAAAGGCCATAGACAGTCACATCATTGATACTCTCCCTCTATCGATTCACTATTCTTAGAGATTTCCAGCACATTGTTACAATACTCTACCAGTTACTACAACTGCTGAGAAATGTTCCTTTACCATTCTTGCTTATCTGAGGAGGAAAGAAGAAATCAATGCAATACAATGACTGAATGCTATTTGAGTGCCCTAGCTTTGATTTTTAGTCAGTGAGGTCATCCAAGACATTCACAAGCTGACAGGAAATACAATAGACTGCTTTCACAGACAGCCAATAATTTTAAGTCTATTGCTTATGTAAGGCAATATGTAACATGCAATTCATCGTCCACCTGTCATAAATATACTGATGAGAAGTGTTTAACTTTATTCAAATACTGTTAAAGCTCCCTGCTCCTTATGCTACCCCTGAGATTTTACTGCAGAGCCTGAGTCAAATCACCATAATCATACCATCCTAGGCTTCTCAAAACACTAATGAATCTATTCAAAAGCTCAGCACAAATGGCAGACTTCAGCATTCAGAATACTAAAAAAAAAAAAAAAAAGTACAACTAAATTCTTCCAAAATAGTATAACATTTTGAGGATGTTTGTTAAAGATTCAAGGCAAATTTAAGAATAGGAAATGCGGTATAACATACCAAAAACATTTAATCTGAAGTCTGTTCCCCCCTTCTGCTTCCTGAGATACAGGAGTACGCAGGTGGGGATTGCATTTGCTGTGCATAAGACAGAAGGGTGAACAGCTCTACAAAAAACCTACTGCATTTCTACTGACGCCACAGGCTCAGACTGAATTCCAGACGGAGAAAGCTCCTTATGTTTCTCATTTTATTGTTAGCCTGAACTGTTCTCTCATCATAAATGCTTAAGTAAAAAAAAAAAAAAAAAAGCTTCTTGATTTTTCTCCTTTCTTTTCATTCATTAAGGCATTACAGCTGTTGCTAGAACGTTCCTGTTCTCACCTAACTTTGCCTAATTCGTTATTGAGGAAAAAAACATAGAATGCTTTTGAGGACTGGTAAAGAACTAAGAGTGTAGAAAAAGAGCAGGAATGAGAAAGAAAAAAGAGAACATTACAGTGAGTGACACTGTGGTAGGGAAGAGGATGAAAGAAAACAATAACAGAAGAGGAGAAAGTAGTGGACTGAGATGGAAGACAAATAGGAAGATGAAGGTACAGGCACACATCTTCCTGGATTTGGGGGAAAGGGAAAACAAATTATGCAAAAGAAGAAACAGAGGTAGGATGGAAAAAGGTGACAAGTCCTTTCCAGACTGAGAAAGGCATAAGACATTGATACTGCTGTGATACTGCTTGCATACAACACTGGACATACAGCTGAAAGTTCATATGAAGGGAAGCTGTAGATTTGCACAGAAGCACCACCAAAGCAGTGTAGTGCGATCTGCCTTCCTAGGTCATTAACCACAGAGTAAAAGAGGAAAAAAAAAAGATTTGACTAGGACTCAAAAATATCAAAATGATGCAAACAACCTGCATATGAACAGTAAAACAATAACGGGTAGCTGTGAAATGTACACATAAATCTAGGTTTAAACAAATTCATGTAATTTGCTGCATGTTTGTTAAAAAGAATTAAAACTGCTTCACTCTATTTCATAATCCTCTCTCAAATAAATTGCAGCAGGTGCAACTCTCAGGACAAAAGCTGAAGCACAGTTCCAATGGAGTTCAAAACTAACAAACAAAAAAACACCCCCCAAAAACCCTGTAGAGTTTCAGTTCACATTTGCCGAACATTTCAAGTAAACAAAACATAGGCATTCAACTCTCATTCATACAGTAGTAAAAGAATTCCCAGCAGTGGGCCTTGTCCTCCTCTTGTCTACCACACACAAACCTGATTTGGGAACTGACTGTATCTCACTATCTCTGTACAGTGCTTTTGGCCTAGAAGGAAGAAGCAGAGTCAAAATAACAAGGAGAAACCTTCCCAAGTGCCTCCATAGGATGGTTGTACTCTTCCTGCTGGCTGACTGCTATACGGAGTACCTTGTAACTTAGCTGCACAGGCTGCAAAATAATGTAAATGGGTTGAAAATAAAACACTTCCCCACCTCTACCCCCAAAAACCTTTCAAATACTTTTCTCATTTTGCATAGGAGAAAAATATTTTTTGGAAGAAGGCTCTGATTTCAGATCTTGTCATCAGCAGTGCAAGGTCATGAGAAGGGAAAGACAGCTTATTTCTTCTCCCACTGAATTGTAGCAGCATGCTGCCTGTCAGGACACCAGCCTCAAATGCTGGCAACCCAGCTTTGTCTTAGGCTCTTGTAATAAGGACATCAACCAGTTTTGAACCACACTTCATCAAAAATACTGTAGTCTCCTAGTTATGGATATTTTTGCAAACACAAGCTTTGCTGGTCCCCCTTACTGGCTTCCATTTATTCTTTTCTAACTTGTGATATTTTGGATCCAGGAAATTTTTCTGAAAGGAAAAAAAAGCACTCCTCAGATGCAACCTAAACATCTCTCAATATATCTGGATTTTCCATAGAAGATCTATCATTTCTCAAAATTGAAGAACAAAACTATCCCTCTTGTTGGTCCCTGGAAGCAGGGAAATTTCTCCTGTTAAGTTCTTCGCAATACCAGGCAAAGAGTCATTATCATCAATTATCATACATAGGAAGACTCACTCAACTCATGGTAGAGTCTTTGGCTATAGAACACTTCTTCGCACGAAGTAGCCTTCATCTAGGAGGTGTTCTCCTTTGGAGGCTAGCCCCAATATGAGTCCAAGGTCACGTGGGAAAAACAGGTGAACTGCTTGCATCTGTGCTTCCTGGGCCAACCACCCCTTCACCAGGTGTTCAGTCATCAGATCAGACCATGACATGTCAGTTCCCTTACACCTCTCTACCTGAGAAGCTAGATGATGCTCACTAAGGGAGGGATTAATCTCACGAAAAGTTATATTTGTGTGTAAATATGTAATTATTCATTTGAATATTCAGCTTTGTATGAGCAGTATCCCCTTTTTCAATGTCACATATATGTTGCCAAACCAAAACTAGGCCTATTATTATATAGAAGTACATGCTAATTTAACATCATACCATCACTACCGCAATATTTTCTGAACACTGTAGATGATATTTCATACTCTAAAATGAGGATATATATTTGCATTCACTCAGAACTCATGATGGTTAGAAGTGAAGTGAAACAAAACAGAATGCTATTAATGAACCAACTGAATCCACTGTAGTTCGATGAAACTTCCAGAATACTATCTGATGTGACTATATTACAAATTTCTTGCTAGTCAGGTACCAACTAAGTTACGTTGCCAGTACATCTGAGCGCCTTGAAAAAATACTACTAACAACAGTGATCTAAAAGCATGCATAAGTTCATTCACTGCTATAAGCTGTATAAAAATAATTAAAAATTCACTTCAGAAAATTTGGAGGTTACCAACTTAACCAAAAACTGAAACAGAAGTGAAAGTAAAGGCTCTTAATAGATTCTAACATCACCTTGCCAAATAAACATAGTTGGGGAAAAATGTGTTACTATTTCTATTTTAGTGGATTATTGTGAATAAAAATCTTAATTTCTGTTTCTTCTTACAGATTAGGCACAAGTTGGGCTTGATAATCCTTATAGGTCTCTTCCAACTCAGGATATTCTGTGAGAAGTTAAATGCTTCTGAAAATCTTCACTTGCAGACAGGCTTCCCACACCTCTCACATCCTTGAATCCTTGGGTGGGAGTCGGGAGAGCAAAATTCCCCCCATCTGTAAGAGCAGAACAAGCCAGAGACTGCCTCATAAGACTGGATGTGTGGAAGTCTATGGGGTTGGACAACATGCCTCTTAGGTCCTGAAGGAACTGGCTGATGTAGTTTTCAAGCCACACTCCATATTTGAAAAGTCATGGCTGTCAGGCAAAGTCCCCAGTGACTGGAAAATGGGAAGCATTACTCCCATTTTTAAGAAAGGGAAAAGGAAGACCCAGGAACTAGAGGCCAATGAGCCTCACGTCTGTGCCTGGGAGACCATAGGGCATATCTTTCTGGAAGAGATATTAAAGCACATGCTAAAGAAGGAGGTCATCAGAGACTGCCAGCCTGGCTTCACCAAGGGCAGACCAATCTGCTAGCCTTCTACGATGGAGTGACAGCACTGGTAGAGAAAGGAAGTGCAACTGATGTCATCTGCCTGAACTTGTGCAAGTCCTTTGACATGGTCACACTCCATCTCAAAACTGGAGAGATACGGATTTGAAGGCTGGATTGTTTGGTTGATAAAGAATTGCCTGGATGGTTGCAGCCAGAGGGTTGCTGTCAATGGCTCCATGGCCAGGTGGAGGACAGTCATGGGTGGCATCCCCCAAGGGTCCATCTTGGGATCAATGCTCTTCAACATCTTTATCAATAAACCTAGATATAGTTACGCTATTCTCCTCATGGATTTACTGCTACTATTACACCTAAAACATATTTCGAGACAGCAGACAAGCTGCAGTTTTCACCACAGGCCTCTCATCCCCGAAGCAGCAGAGGATGCATGAGGCCTGTGGGCATCGTACAGGAAGAAAGCACCCGCTGCTGCTCAGCACAGCTCTGTCCGTTGGTCTGACTTGGACAAAAGGGAGGATTCAATGGACTTTTGAAAACAAAAGGTTTTATGTGTGCAAAGGAGTGAGTAGACACAACAGATAGATTAAATAAGTCTTGAACGTGTTAGTTCTGGCTTCAACTGTTCTTATTTTAAACTCTTTTTTTCCCCCTTTTCTGTTAGCAAAAGAAATCAGTATCAGGCATTTCTTTTCCTCCTCAGAGCACAAGCCTATTCTCACAGGTCACTCCTGTGGAGAAAAGCCTGCCCAGTCAGGATGGTTTGATAGGCCCAGTCAAGCTGCATGGCAAAGAGCAGATGCTATGGGAGCCCTCACATACAGATGGCACCATGAAATTCTTACCAGTTAATGCCGAATGAATTTGTTTTGTATACATTGCACATTTAGTGACAACACAAAATAAATATAACTACTCCTCAGCATCAGTGATGTGAGAATTGCTGTAACTAATTCAGAGTGAAAACAGGTTCCCCCTCAACACTGCTACTATCACCAGGCCTGCTTCAAGCTAACCCCAAACTATAAATATTTGTCAGAGATGCGTGAAAAGTTACATCTGAGAAAACAGCAGCATCGGCAGATTGTGTATTTCAACAATGTCACAAAAAATAGCACCAACTAGGAAACACATTATTCAAAACCTGCAAACAGCCCTAGCCTTCATGCTTTTTAACCAGGCAAATTGTTACAGCAAACACAAGCCTGATTTTTTTCTCCCCTCCCCCAGTTTTTGTTTGCAGTAAGCTTGAGAGGGCAGATCACCAAGCAGCTGATCAGCAGACAACCCCAGAGCGAACTGACAGAGGCACTGTGTGGGCGTATTATTATAGCAGTAGTTGTAGTCAAGGTTATGTAACTAGCTAAAATTACCCACAGTTTTCATATTCACAATATTCATGAAAAATATGCTTTTTTGTTTTGTTCAGAAAACAGTGTATAAACGAGCACTCTTAAAATGATTTTACATTCTAGGTTCCTACTTATTTTCGAATGCAGACAATGAAGGACAGGCACCAAGGGTAGTAAGATTTTTTTCATGATCAAGTCAAAGCAGCATACCTCAAAATGGAAAAGTAAGAGTCCCCAAACTTTCTGAATAACAGACTGTCAACTCATAACAAATGAAGATGAAGGAAGCATCAGGATTTAAAGGAGTTTATCAGAGTCTAAAATATGACAGTCAAATCTACTGTTTAACTGATGTACTGTATTCTGCTGTGCTGCTTTGAGTAAATGCCACCTAATGATAGAGATGCAAAGCTTAGAAGCTCTTGGATTTTCACGTATTTTCTCACACAGTTTCTGATTTACTTTAAAAAAAATAATCAGGCATGCTTTACATAGTCACAGTCCATCAAAATTCATGTCATATACATGCAGAACAGAGACAAAAGACGACAAGTTAGTAACACTTGCAGATCAACATTTGTTTCAGTGAGTACTAAAATATTCATTAGAAATAACTCCATTAAGTACACAGTGGTGGCTAACGTTTGTCTGTAATATTTCAAGTTACTTTTTTTGTTTCGCTGTCAAAAGCAATTAGACAACAGGCTATGTAGTCTGCTTGAGTTACTGCTGTCTACTTTCTTTCATCTGAGCCAATTAGTTTCTGAGTCAATTTGTGCAGGCTACCTCTAAGACATGTTTGCTATAAATGAGACTGAAGTGTTAATATGCAATTGTTTATAATACACACAGCTTTTTCTTAAAGTGAAGAAAAACTGATAACATTTACTCCTCTCAGTTGACTTTCACCTTATTATAAAAAAATTTGCAAAACTTTGAAAGAAAATTTGCTTCTTAGGACAGCTGTACAAATTAAACGTTAGTGGTCCCTGCTTTCCACTCCCGTTTTAACATTATTTGAAGTAGCCAAAGTAATGATCAATGTGTCTATATCGAAGTTGTAATTTATTTTGTTCACAATAAACAATTATAGATCATATGCTGTTAGGTCTCTTAGCTTCTTCTCATCATCCCCAAAAATACCCTTCTCAAAGGAGGAAAATAAAGGATGTTCCAAGAGTAAGATAAAGCATTTCAGAAACCCCTACTGATATCAATCAACTGGAGAATTAAGCAAACAAAACAAACCCAACAAAAAAAAAACACAAAAACACTTCAACCTAATAGAACAAAATTTAGCTCCTCTAGAATTCTTCTAATTTCACAACTACATTATACTACATCTTATGGCTCAACTGTACAAATTACTATGAAGAAACTTAGATTTTCAGAAGTAGATAACTGGGTATAATAAATTGGTATAATAAATATGCTTGTCTCATACTGCCCCACATTTCGGAAAATTACTATTATTTCACAGAGGTGAAGGATAATACAGATTTTATATAAGTCTGAATATCAGCACTTGATAGAAATCTCAGATTAAACGTGATTCCCAAACACTCCCCACTACATCAAGCGTCCTTGAAACTCACTGAATATCTAGAAAGCTCACATGCAACTCATAAAAAACAGCCATAGTAACAGCTGCAGACTGCAAGTTCTTCCTCCTTTTTCCCTGTGAAGTTTCACATTTTTTCTTTATCAGGTTTAGTTAGAAGTGATTGCTCAGCCCCTAAATTAAAGTTACCCTCTCCCAAAATCATTCAAACTGGAATAATTATGTGCATTTATTTTGGTGTTTTTCCCCTCCTCCTGTTGTTACTAATATATTGAAAAAAGATTACGCAACATAGAAATCAGTTTTACTCTTCATCAGGAACACGGTGGGCACCATTACAGAGAAAATGCACTTTTCACTATTTTAAGATACAAAGTATTAAAATTAAAATTCAGCCAAATGTCCAGACCAACAGTTGTTCAAACCTTTCTTCCAGAGATTTCAGTGAGAAAAAAGTTACCATTACATGGAACAGGCATTATCATCAGTAGAAATTACATCACTGTAAACAGATGAGCTCTTTAGTTGATGCATTGCCTTTGTCTATCAAAGTTACATAGCGCATAAAATTGGTTTCTAGTCCAATACTTGTGTGTCGAGATTCGCAGTTAGAAGTAGGCTATCTGCAATATGCAATAGATATGAGAAGTAAACGAAGGTACAAAGGAATCCTGTCCTACAGACATCTACCTGACGTTAATGTAATAATAGGCATCACTTAAACTCGAATATTTAATCTGACTAAAGATGAGAACTTAAGTAGTCATTTTGAGAGAAGAACCTCATTTGCAATAGGAATAGATATTTTTTAATTTGTGCAGCTCTCATGCCCTCTCAAGTGAAACTAAGACTGTCGGGCAGCATCAGACATGAACATTTTAGATGTTATCTATGTTTGCCACCTGAATGTACTGCATACATTGATCAGGACTTCTCACTTCGTACACTGTTCAGAACTAGCCCCAGAGAATGATTTCATATCTATAACATTAAGTGAAGATTAAGAAATACAGTATTGATGCTACGACAGTTACCTATTACAAATATTGATTTTTATTTCAATTCAGTGTCATCTCATAAGCTTTACAAAGAGGAGTTGCATTGCCTTAAAATAAATTCAGTACAGAAAAAGAAGAAAAACATCTATTTGTCATTCTTTTTACAGATGTTCGTTTTCAGTCTAGACAACTCAAGACAGGCATAACATTTTGAAACATCATGAACTATGTTCAAGAAGCATATTGTCATTCTATTTCAATGTTTTTGCAATAGTAAGGAACAGTAATTTTGTTGTCAAATACCTTCTAGAGACACCTCAAGCAGACCACATATATTGTGATCATATCAACCCTTACAGAGAAAACAAATGAATACTTATTGGAATTCAAGTTTTGGTTTCTACTTTAGATGACTCTTAGAAAGGTCAACATTCAGAACTGCACACAAGAGAAAACACAAAATCCTGCAAAGAAATGAAAGGAAAGAAGACATCCTCAAGACAGACAACCTCTAGAAACCCAAACCAGACCTAATTTTTTGGAAGTAAACTTGGACATACATAAGTCACTTTGAAAGTAATGCCTTCTATGTATTTCTATGGAAACCACAACAGACGCTATTTGATAGAGCAAATTTTCAGCTACAACACAGTATTTATCAACATTGTCACTATGATGAGCTCTGCATTTTCACCAGCAATGAACAAGAGCATGCATGCCGCACTTGTAAAAACCTGCACTAGTGGAGATGACCTACTGTCAGCGTCACCACTACTGAAGTATACACCACCCACTGCATCACCGGGCTCACATCTACTAGTTGGTCTCCATAAACATTCAACTGTCAGTATACGTCAGTGGGTGTCATTTCTCTACGTGGAGAAATTCAGTGACATACCTTTGCTTTATCCACATTTCCATGTCAGACTACCACTGTGTCAGACAATCCCTCTACTGCCATCTGTTGCACAACAACAAAACAGAATACTGGCAGGAAGGTTGGGTGTCCCCTGCCATACAACCAATATTCACCTCCAATGTTGTGGGCCAACATAACAAAATAGGAGTCATTACTTTTGAATCAGCCCTCATATATTAGAATTTAGTGAGCAAATGTATTGAAGTCTAACAGTTTCCTTCTACTGGGGACGTCTTCCAAGATACTTGCAAATTTCTTCAATTTATGACATGTAAGATGACATAATTAACAAAAAAGTAAATGGAGAAAGTATGTGTTTTATGAAATTTTCATCCCTCTGGAAAGATCCAGAATGAATGTTTAATTACACCACAACAAAACAAGATAAGGATGAGAATGCTACACAACGCACAGACACAGTAAATAATTCAGTTTTCTACGAAGTCTTTGGCAGGGCTTCTGTTTTACGAGCAATAAGAATTATCAACCAGAATTACATGCACAAGCAAGGGATCTAATTCTAACTGCATTTATATTCCACTCAGTAACTTTTTAAAATGATCAGTCTAATGCAGCAGCTTCTCAGTAGGAATATGCCAGAAGTCATATTTTAAATAGAAATCCAAATATGTGTTAGGCAAATGTGAAAATATATGGATAGCTCATTGGGAGAGGAAATGAGTATTCATCTTCAGAAACTATTGATAAAATCTCATCCAGAAGACCAAGACCATTACGTATTAGCTACTAGATTAGCTAAAGCTACAACTCGCTGACTATCGAAGACGTACAGACTTCAGAATAATTAAAAAGTAAACTTAGTACAAAAAGTGAATTCCAGACAAATTACATCTTCACAGTTATAATTATTATGTTATTTTCCAATTCTCTAGCAGTTCAATTCCATAATCTCAAACAACTCCAACAATCTGAATGAAGCTAACCCATGCAAAAATTCAGTTCAGACAATAAAATACCAAAGCAGTTCACTGTGTCCATCATCAGAGAATCTATTTCTCTTTGCCCTACCCATACAGAATCTAATTCCTACTTCTTTTTAAAATGCCCTTGTAATATGATAATAATAAACCTCCCTTGCATGCTCTTTATTTTAGCTTTTCACACACCAAAATTTGAATCTGGTTGTACTTTTCCCACATGGTTTACTCTTGCACTGAGGTACTCCTAAACAAACAAAATCCTCAGGCAAAAGTGTAGAAGGATTAACGATCACTTGAAAAAATAATGGTTGAAAGGTGTTCATGTGGATCTAAACAATTATTCCATGTAAATCCTTAGCATCAGAACTGACTAACAACTGATATCCCAGAAGCTGAAAGGTATTACAGTATAAAGGATTCTTGTTTCATATTATTGCTAGACCTCCAGGTCAAGTCAGTGTTGATCAGGAAATGACTTCTACATTTTGCTCTTCTTTGAGTTCCACAATCCCTACTCAACTCACAAAAGTAGTGTTCTTCAACCAAAATCAACAGCAGAAAAAGCAGTACATATCTGAGAATTTTAAGAAGTGAGGAACTAGCTGGCTACTCCAATAATAATTGCAATACCTAACCATTAATTTAGCAATCACGCAAATAATGTCTATGTTATTTTGGTATTTCTACAACTCTAATTGGCAGGCATTCTTCATCAAGATCATCAGCTTGATGACAATGACACATGGAGGTTAAATTCCCTGGATATCTAATTAGTCATCAAAAGCAATGCTTCTGTGACATTCAGGCTCTACCAACAACACAGCAGAATTCGGGGAGTTGTAACCAAATATTAGTTTTGGAAATTAAAAACACTGCTATTTTCGTAACCGAACAAGTAGAATATCAGGCTGCAGTCAGCTAAAGCAGTGAGTGACGTGGTGAGGATTTCTAATAAAAAACAGCTTACAGAGGTCAAATTGACATGACTGTCACGTTTCTATGGATGCAAATAGTACTAACTTCTCCATCTCTATTTTATTAAGTAAGAAAGGAACTGAAGTGTACTTCAAGTCTGAACATTTTTCCTCAATTTAAAATTCAGTCTAAGATGGAAAAAGGACTTAGGAAATATAAAACTTTCCATATTAAGTTCATAAGTCTACATTCTAACAAGTCTACTGTTCCTAGAAAAAAAAAAAATCCTTTTTCTTTTGTTTTCCTCTTCAAAATAAACACAAATGTAATACTTAAACATAAGAACAAAGAACAGATAGCTTCTAAATTGTTTGCTTTCATAATTGGGCATACAAATATTCTGTAATATAAAAAAATAGGTATTTGCCTCCTGTTAGGTGCTATACATCATAAAGGACAGACGAGAACACAGATTGAACATCTGTACTGAACAATGTAAGCCTGCCTACTAATTTATTACATGGAAAGAATTTAATTATCATTTCCCTCTTTCCCATAAAGATCGACGTGGTCATGAGAAAATAATTTACAGTGCTAAGAGCAAATATATTGAAAAAAAACTGTTCATTTTAACAAGGGGAAGATCAGTTTACAGAAGCAATATAAATGCAAAATTTAAGAAGAATGATGTTGCTTAAAGTATTGTCAAGAAACAATTAGGGAATTATGCTCTTAGTTAAGTATTATTACACTAAATGGAACTAAACAACATTTCAGTATTGTCTCTCTGTAAGTGATTTAACATGATGAGATTAAGTTACGAAACAGTTGAAACTAAGAGTTTTTAAATCTTTCTAGACAATTAGATGAGTAGCTAAGATTTTCAGATTCACTGTAAATAGGGAACAATTAGCCAGAAAAAGATACAAGCAATTAGTTATTCATGTTTTTATTAGCTGAACACTCCTTGCATACTTTAAGCACTTTTCACTGTCATCATTGTTTTTTCCTATGTAAAACTCACGCAAAATATGAGCTTGACTTAAATGATGCTTACAAAATAGACAACAATCAAGCCACATTACAATTTGTCATCAGAATTTAAGTATTTTAAAAGTTGGAAGTGTGTATAGTTCTAGTACCAGAAATAGCTAAATTCATCTTCCTTTTAGCTGCTCATTTGTGTACATGTCTGAGACACTGCTGAGACATTCCTCAAAACACACTCATCAGAGCTGTGGGCTCAGTTAGAATATGTTCCGCGTTTTGGTTTCAAAAAGCCAGATGTTGCATGCATTGCATGGGCATTTTTTTTATTTTTATTTATTTATTTTAGAAAAGACAATTACTTTTCCTATTTCACAGATATTTGGCAAATAAGTCTCTCTCCTAGCCGGAAAGTGGGGAAAAAGCAATGACATAACTTGAAACAGTGCACATAACTGGATTATCAAGTATCATTAGTGAGAATTACAGTCATGGTAAATTAATTAACAGAGACTGAAATTACTGCAGCAAGTATAATACCAATGCTAAGAAAAAAATAAAAAATAACACAGAAATTATGGAATTGTAGCCAACTATCAGTACGTTAAGTCTTACTAGGTTTCTCAAATGTTCAATTTTTAATAGAAATTTACATCTTTGAAAATGTTTCTATACTTTGCAATTTTGTAAGTAACAGATAGCTAGTAGGCCTGCAGTGAGGGCAGCACAGAAAAATACAGAAAAGTTGGCTTTGATTTTAACTGCAAGCTTTGTAAGAAACTGAAGAACATTACAAGTTTATCTTGTAAAGCAACATCTAGCCCTAAACTATTACTGCCAAAACCTTGCAGGTATTAAAAGTTTTGTGCACAGTAAATACACAGATGAAAAATTGAAGGTGAGTTAATTTTAATTCTACAAAATTGGAATTCAGCTAGACAAACCGAGTGTTAATTAACAGAGCCTTTTTATGCACATTCAGAACGCTATGAAAACAAAGACAACAATGAAGTGATTCGTAAGCAAATTACAAACAATAAAAAAATCATCATGAGGTAATTTTCAGATGCATCCATATTCAAATTTTGCAGTATTGTATCAAGTGGAATGTACTGTAAGCAGATATCTAAAAAACAATTTCAGACAGATGTATTTAGTTTTGAAGTAATAAAGTTTTTAATCCTGACCATCAAATATACAGGGAAGTGATTGTCCCCCTCTACTCAGCCCTTGTGAGGCCCCATCTGCAGTACTGTGTCCAGGCCTGGGGCCCCCAGCACAAAGACTTGGAGCAGGTCCAGAGGAGGGCCACTAAGATGATTAGAGGGCTGGAGCACCTCTCCTATAAGGAAAGGTTGAAGGAACTGGGCTAGTTTAGATTGGAGAAGAGAAGGCTCTGGGGAGACCTCACTGTGGCCCTCCAGTACTTGAAGGGAGCTTATAAACAGGAGCAGAAAAGACTGTTTACAAGGGTGGATAATAATAGGACAAATCAGAATGGTTTTAAACTGAAACGGGAGGTTTAAGTTAGGTGTGAGGAGGAAGTTTTTCACACAGAGGGGAGTGACACACTGGAACAGGTTGCCCAAGGAGACTGCGGATGCCCCATCCCTGGAGGCATTCAAGGCCAGGCTGGATGTGGCTCTGGGCAGCCTGGTCTGGTGGCTGGTGACCCTGCACATAGCAGAGGGATTGAAACTAGGTGATCATTGTGGTTCTTTTCAACCCAGGCCGTTCTGATTCTATATCATAGTGCTCTTTGACCAATTAGGTGTGACAGAAGTAAAATAAGCACACTTAAGCTCTTCATATGTGCTAGTACTCAAGCACGTACAACTCTGCGTTACTGATTCACTAACATAGCTTTCCATATACCTCTGAAAGATGGCAAATACATCCAATGATGCTTGATGACTTTTACTAAACTCTTGAAGCAAGAAGTATTTTTCCTCATTTCTAAGTATTTATGAAGAGAGTTTTCAATTCTAATGATACTAAAATGAGCACTAAATGTGATTCACACTCCTTAATCCATGATTTAATCTAGAAACATAAAGTTCAACCTGTATATGTAAGCACCTGTTTTTCACTTTTATACTGTACATTTGATTGCTGCTGTCTTTTTTTAATGTTATTACTAGCTGTCATCTTCACATTACAAACTGCAATTAGCCTTGATGTTTAAAATGCATGAACCACATTTGAGAGCTGCTATATGAAGCATAGGTCACAAATTACGTCTCTCTTTTGTATACCTTTTCTGTCATTAACTATTTTTTGGCAAGCAACTATTCTCAATCACCAAGATAAATTACTGAATCTGCATTTTTGTACAAATGCATATAAAAGGTATAATAGGAGAGCAACTTGAATTAGTGAGCTATCAACATATATTTCATGTAGCGAACCCCACCAGTATGGATTTTTGGGTTACTTCTGAAATGCAATCTCACAAGAGTTCTTTGAATACATCTGGCCATTAATCTTGTAACTTGCAATAATTCATGAACCTTTTATGCATTCACTTTAATAAATTTTATGTACTCATCCTCCACTACCTTTAACACTTCAAAACAGTGTTAATAGCTTTTGCTGTATTTTGCACCTGCAGTGAGAGGCACTGGGAACATTGCTGGCCTTACCACTTTGGGACTAGCAAATCCAAAACAACATGGACAGGGGTACAAAAAGCCTCAACATCAAAAGATGTTTAAGGTGAACACTGCACAACAGCTAATTTACAAGCACACATCCACTTTCATTATACAAGGTGGTCCTGCAATCTGATATCTCCGCTGCTGTTTTCTACACCACACAGTTGGAAGATGCTCAATTGCTCTGAAACCGCACCAATTATGCCACACACCTTTAAAAAAAAAAAAAAAAAAGGAAGAAAATCTGGGCAGGAATATGCCAAACCAAGAGAATAAGACTCAAAGAAGTGCCCACAAGAAAACTTGTTTACTTTTTTTTTTAAAACTAAGCAAAACTTAAAACAATTCAACTATCTCAAACCCAGCAAACACCACAACCCTATTCTGTCTTCAACCCCTTTCAATTAGTTGATCAGTCTTTAAATCAGAGGCCAAAATTATGTGGTGCATAACACTGAGGACTTGAGTATTTTTCTATATATATATATATATATTTTTTTTTTTTTTTCCCTTCCTTATCCATCTTCTTTTTGGCGTAGTGGTAGTGGAACATTCTACACAATCCAGTTAAAATTCAAGCTGGGCTACCTAACCCAAAACCTCTGAAGGAAGACCTAGATTGACTCTGCTGTCCCTATTCCCAGGTTAAACAGTTTTGCACACATCACTGCTGCTGCTGAAATATCTGCTGATGTATGTAGCAGCATGGCTGTGAGTCCCATAATTCCCTGCTGTAGCCATAAGAGCCACTTATTCATTCTCATCTGAAAAAGTAAAAAATTATCCTACACTGATGGGAGAGATGTATAGAAATGATGCTGGCATTTGTTTTTCCATTATAAAAAAAGTTTTTTTTTTTTTTTTTTTAAGCTTATAGATTAGGCAAGGCCATTCATTCTATTCTTGATTTCCATTATCAGTTAATAGCATAGCTAAAAACATGACTGTGAACTACACAAGTTCATTAATTAAATGCATGGAAACATCCCTACTGAGAAGTTGAATCTATCTATAGAATTTCCATTAAGGAAAGGACTTGCTGTGAATACAGTTTTTTTCTTTTATAGGAAGTTAAAACCAGGAAGAAAAAAAATAATCAGCTGATCCATATGTTGCCTCATATGTGAATAAAGAGTACCACTATTACTTTCAGTTAAGAGAAAAAAAACTGCTCAGCCTAATATATTACATGTTTTTTAAGTAAAAGTGAAGAGTTAAATACTCTAAGCTCCTTACCCAGCTTAAGAAAAAAAAAAAAAAAAAGAAAAATTAGCGACATTTCTTCACTTTCATTTTACATATAGTTTTCTGTACTACTCTAATCCCTAACTATAGAGAATCAATATATTTTGTTACAATATACTTTACGTACTAATAATGATCAAAACCAGTACAAAACAAACTCATAAGATACATGAATCACTGCTTAGTACGGAAAGCCTACTTGAAATGTGCTGGCTTACTGATAACAAAGAAAGCAACTTTTTTTCATTTATGTCAGAACAGATCCAATTCAGGGCTAGGCCAGCTTGACACATCTGACTCACCATCATCTCAACCTTCTCTAAGGTGTGCATACTAGATTTCAATTCAGGCTAAGTTAGCTGAGCTTATTAGAGAACATATAAAGACCGCTGGTGAGACATCACCCTGCTCAGAGTAGGATTTTCCTACAGTTCAGCCAAGCAGAAAGCACAGGGAGTTGGGGAGGTGAAAGCAGCCACTCAGCTGTTGCTTTGCTCTTGCAGGCTTTGTCCTTAAGGCGACCAGATGGGAAGGCACAGTTCCCTAACCAGTAAGTCTGCCTTTCGTTCATAGCAGTAGGTTTCACCTACAATCACTAATGACAAATAAAAGCCAGAGGCTTTGTGAAATTGGGCTTCACTCAATCAACAAACTAGAAAATTGCCTGAGACTTGCAAGAAGTTTAGCATTACTCTCATTTCCCACCAGATAGCATGCCAATAGAAAGATAAATGCTAATTGCTAAGGTATCAGCCATACTGAACCAAATAACATAAACACTCCAATTCAAAATTTCAATGTGATGAAATACTTGCACCAACATTTAGGCACTCAGACTTTACCATTACAAACATTCCTGGCTGAGTAATCAAAAAAAACTTATGAGCAGAAATTTTCGTATTTTTAGCTAACAGTATAAAACTCCAGCTGAATTCTACACTGAATTCTACGTTAAATATAATTGGAAAAAAAATATAATTGGAAATACGTATTGCACTTGCTAATTGAAAATTGATTTGGAGAGGAGGAATTGGAAATGGTGATTTCAAAATATCAATTGAGAACTACAAATATTTACAAATCCTCAATGTCTCAATTATTCACTGAAATCTGAGTAATTGTGGATGATTAGTATGTTGAAGAAATCTATATTCTCTTCATAAAAAAAACTCCAAAAGTGAAGTACAGCATTTTATGTAGATGTATACAATTTAATCAGTGCCAAAAATAGTAGCCTTTTAACTAATCACTTGCTAAATAGCTATTTTTCCTAAACAAGGCATTTCCATTAATTCACCCTTTATAAACTGTGTTTTTTAAGTGGATACAGAATTTATTGTGGCCTTATTTTGTCTAACTTTGTCTGCAGTACATCCAAAACCCTCGTAGTGAAACTAAACAAGTAACCTCAGTTCATGCCCATATGGAACAACATCAGAATTTGGCTCTCTGTTAAAACCTGTCGTACTATATCTTCAAAAATTAAGAACTATTACAGAGATTAACTTGCTGCGCTGATTTACAACAATAAATATGTAGATATGATGCACTACTATCACTTAGGTACCGTGACATCAATAAACACACAACATCTTCATTAAAAAATGATTGAGAATTATGAAGCCATTCAACCATCTGTGGTGTTAGGATTGCAGCTTTCAGCTGCAGCGTAGCTAATACAAATCCCTGATCTACAATTAAACACATTTATTTTTTTTTAAACTAAAGTGTGTTATTTTATTAAAGAAGTTTTTATATGTATAATTACTATTGCAACTATTCTACCAAATCACATAACACAAGAAGAAACCAGACATTCTTCATAAGTTTACCTACAAGACAAATCTTGGTTTTGACATATTTGGAAACTCCTTTATTAATAAGACTTACTGTCATCCTCAGCATCCATTACATCTCCTAGAGTGCCTTCCTTCAGTTTCAAGGGATTCAAGCTAGTTAAATATCTGTGCCTATTCAGTCTTTTGTCCATACTGCGATTATTTATTAAAATAATAAGATTAAGCCGTCTACACATAATAATTAAAACAGTCTATAAGCATTTGGTGCATTTAATAGAATTCAGGGGTTTAAATAAGTTTTCAGATAGAATTTTGCAATTATATTTGAATGAATCCTCTGAAATATAAAAACATTTTGTGTGTGCAGTAGCATTTCTCCAGTAATACATATGCCTTCAAAAAAACAGTCTTCTTGGATTTACAAGATATGAACACTTGCATTTCTTCCAACTTAACAGCTATACTTCAGAGAAGGTATAGGTATTCAAGCTACAGATATTCATTAGAGAACACATATAGAAATGTTTATCTACAAGATTACGAGAACTGGCATATGTTTCTTTCTTTTTAAGCATGCAGTTATTAGACCTTCTGCCTGCCCTCAAGCTCCAGGTCCTTAAAGACCTAAAGAGACCCAGAGAGAAACAGCAAAATAGGCCCAGCTTTACTATGACCTTAACTTGATGTTACCCTCCTGTACAAATAAACGTAAGATCCTCTAGCATGGTGATCACAGAATCAAAGATTGAAAGAGACTTCCAAGATCACCTAATCCAACTATCCACCTACCAACAACATTTCCCACTAAACGACATCCCTGAGAATTACATCTACCCTTTCTTTAAACACCTCCAGGGATGGTGACTCAGCCTGTGATACAGTTTTCTATCTACTTCAAATCAACAGCATTCCTACACAGGAAAACTGGAGGAAGTCCCAAAGAAAACTGGACCTCAAGTAGGTTTAAAATGCTTCTAGCTCTGCTTATCAGAACAAATTACACACTTGCCTCAATTCAAGCCCCAAAGTAGCTACTCTGGATCCATTGTTTATCCAGGGGAAAAGTGCATTTTTAAGGAACTCCTCTCTACTAAAATGTGTTCGTCTAGGGGAAAGCAACATTCTGTGTTTCTGCAAGAATATTTTGCTATGCTCACACTGGTTCATTCTTAAAGTCTTTTCCAATGAGTAACATGTGGGACTAATCAAGGTTATGAATGTGGATTTATGGGAAAATCCAACTGCACCTAAATCCATAATTCATAGTCCCACAGGCTATCCTTGTGCATCTTTTGCCATACTCACATAGAGAAGCACAAGCTGAGCTCCTGAATCCAAAGAACAGCCAAACAGATAGATTTCACAAATGCCCTGAGCTGCTCATTACACTATAACTACAACTACTCACATCTCACAGGTCAACTAATCTAAAACATTAAAAAGAAGTGAAAAAAAGAAACCGAAGACCAGATTGCCTTCCCTGTTTGCAACCTTTTGCTTCCAGCAATTCATGACCACGCTTGCTAAAATTATGCGTGTTTAGCATGTATATTACCATAGCAGCATCTCTCTGCTACTTAGCTTTCTTTCGCACGGCTTTATCAGACCATGCTAAATAATTACGGTTTTCTTTTATCCTGTTCCCAAAGTGCTTCCTTTTCCAGGCCTAATTAAAGCAGATATTCAATGTAATTAGTTGAATTTAGAAATTTTCTATGAAAAAATGTTCATCTACAGCTTATTATTGGCTTCTATCATGGAAAAAATATATATATTTGTGACAGTTAAATATCAGCAATACATTTGCAGCTTTTCCAATAATATTTCTAAACAAGTAAAATAATAATAATAAAAAAAAACCACAACAACCAGCTAGAATAATATTCAAGTTGCTTTACCTCTGTTGAAAAGTGTGTGAAATTCCAGTAAAGCTATCTTGGGTAAAGACCCATAAGATTAAAATTTGCAGAGAGAAGTAATAAAACATCAGATAGGAGACTATAATAGGAGAATTAATTTATATAGTCACTTTCTCCAAACACCTAAATAACAACAGTAATAATGAAAAATGTTGCATGTCTCAAACTGCATGGATGTAACCCTTCTTAAAAACAAAGTTTGAGAGATCACATACAAAAGTCTTCCATCTACAAATCTCTCCGCAAATCCAACTGGACCAAAACACCGCTAGAGTTCATCTCTTGAAATAAGAGTTATTTTTGTAAACTGCCAAATATATTTGACAGCACATGACAGAAAAGAACATTGTTGATCTTTCTTTAAAAATTATATAATACTATTTTCCTCGAAGCTCAAGGCATATACATTCATATTCTATTAACCATACATGAGCAAATTACTTGTGGAAGCATCACAGATGCATACCAAATTTGGGAACTCTAAAAAAAAATATATGACTAAATACATTTAATTAGCAATGCATATTCTGTGAGTACGTGAGTGCTAGTACAATACCACAGCAGGATGTACCAAAGTAGTTTTATTTACTGAATTATCTTCGTGACTAGCGTCATCCAAGGATTATTGGAGCACTGAAGACATTATTCAGAATGTCTTTGCTGCAAAAAGAGATTCGCTTACAGTTTAATTATTTCTGCAGCTTCATTTTTCAGAGGTTCAGTCTACATTATTCCCATATGGAAAAAAACTACATGAATAGTAACTACATCTTGATATAATCTGCCCATACAACAGGATTGATACCAAAGCATGCTTCAGCGACTGGAAAAACCCTAGAATTTTTTCCTGGAAGAACTGTACCTTTTCAGTCTATCTATCCCCAGATAGTAATTAGTAATCCATCCCTGGATGTGTTTAAAAACTGTTTGAATGTGGTGCTCAAGGACATGATTCTGCTTATGAGGATGGACAGTGACAGGACAAGGGGGAATTGTCTTAAGCTGAGACAGGGGAGGTTTAGGTTAGATATTAGGAGGAAGTTTTTCCACACAGAGGGGAGTGACACACTGGAACAGGTTGCCCAAGGAGGCTGTGGATGCCCCATCCCTGGAGGCATTCAAGGCCAGGCTGGATGTGGCTTTGGCAGCCTGGTCTGGTGGTTGGTGACCCTACACATAGCAGGGGGGTTTGAAACTAGATGATCATTGTGGTCCTTTTCAACCCAGGCCATTCTATGATTCTGTGACTTAGCAGAGGGTTGTTAGAGTTAGGGTAGTATGGTTAGGTTAGTATGGTTAAGTTGTGGTTGGACTCGATCTTTAAGGTCTTTTCCAACCTGAGCAATTCTATGATTCTACCTTCAAGGCACAATATCTATCAACTTCTGCCACTCAGTATTGGTTGTGTATCATAGGTCCTACTCCTCTCTGTGATGCCAAAGTACTTGCATCTTTGAGGACTATCCCAGGATAGCAGTACTCACAAAAAACAGTGAGGAAGACCCAGAAAGAAGATCCCATTCACTAGGAACTGTGCAAACTTAAGATTCCTAAATCAGAACAGAGTGCTGTAATTGGATCTTAAATCTGACTACTTGTTACTTAGTCTGATTTTGTCCATTCTCTCTTTCAAATCCTTCCTCCTTCAACATTTAGACTTGGATAAAAGAAAAAAAACAGTGAACTTCTTACTAGATTTAGCCATAATTTATCCCGAACTTTCAGTATACTATTGTTATTCCTAATTCTTTAATATATAAGATCTTGTATGATAAATAAGCTCTCATCCATTGTTAGTGCAGCCACAGAATTTCAATGCAAGGAATCCCTCTCCTTAAGTGAAATGCGGTGCATGCAGACCTTCACTGAGCCACCTCCATGCTCATCCAGGAACACTGTCACCATAACCTATTTCCACTCACTTCTTATGAGAACATGTAGTAACAGTGTATTCAGAAATCACAATTTTTAAAAGGAAATCATATATAAAAAACATTTAGGCATAGCCACTAGCTCAGATTCTTATACATCTTTAACTGCAAAAATGATACAGTTCTAAGGCAAGTCACTTCTGTATCACTGCTCAATTGTATAAACAAAAGCATCAGCATTTCTATTATGGAATCCTTCTATATCTTCTAGAAAACAGCTTGTTCAGTATCTTCATTGAATAAATTTATCATACTTTCCTTATAACTGAGACTATAGGCATCATGTCGTAAGAGGTATTTGAAAATTCATGAAGAACTAGAATTGCAGAGTCACTCATCACATTACACGTAGCTAAAAACTACCATTTAAGATCAAATTGTTCATAGTGGACAATCAAGGCACTTTTTTTTTTTTTTCATTATGAAGACACAGAATAAAGGCCCCAAGTCACATTGCAAAGCAAAACTAACCTATTTATGTATGTTGATCAAGTTTCTCAATGGCTTTATCGAAGGGAGTATTTTCCACTGAAACACAAGCTCAGAAGTCAAGAAAGTTACTAGGTTTCACCCAGAAAGAGAAGCCGCTGCCTTTGCGACCATCAAGACCTTGTATTGGAGTTTTCCCTTACCTGTAACAATAGCTAGCTTGTCCTAACAGAAAACACCATGGTCACCCTCTCAGTGTCTCCAAGCATGACTTTGTAATGACCAATTACAGCTCAACACCTGCTGTTGGGAGGAGACCCTCATTACAGCTTAATTTGAAGAACAGCTGCTTTAATGTTATCTGAAAAATAAGTAATAGCTGAGCTGCCACTTCACCAAGCCCACTAAACCACAGAAAGCCTACGCAAAGACTGCCCGCAAAAGATTGCCTTGCCATATGTGAGAAGGTGCCTGGAATCCAAATTTGTGCAGTTCTTACAAGAAAAGGGAAGTAGAAGTTCCAGAATCTCTTCTTTCTGGTTTTCCAATATATATCTGTCCTAAAGACATTATCTCAAAATAGTCATTGGCTGTAGGCTAATAAACACTTAAAAAAAAAAAAATGAAGACAAAAACAACCTAAATAGTTTTTTTTCCAGGCTATTAATTTAATGAACTTACATTTCCAATAAGATTATTCTGCTATATAAAAAACGCCACCAACTACATTAACAAACTGAACAAAATTTTTTTGTTGAAAACACAAATGAAGAAAATGAGGAAAAGATGCGCAAGAAATCACAAAATACTGGAAAAATCTATAATGTCACTATCATGCTAACAAACATTTCATTGCAAACACCACTGAGTTGTTTGTCATATCCAACCGTTAGGTCCTCCCATCTGAACCACATACTAATATCTTTGTCAAATTGTGCATGAGGTGTCAAGTTGATTGAAATAGTTTCCAACATTTCTGATGCAACAGCTGTTGACAGCTAATGTTTTGACAATGTCTATCAACAATATTAGATATAGAAATATAGCTAGCATATTAATACAGTAGCAAATAGCTACTGCCCCAGTGCATGAAATAAAGCAGACTTTCTCAGTTCCAGTTTTTCTTTTGTACCTCGTTGAGATGCTGAGTCAAAGGGCACTCTCTATGCTTAAAATTATCATAGAGGTGATAAAGATTCATGTGTGTGAAAGACCAAAAGTATTGATTAAATAATAGTTTGCATCCAGAGGGAACATACAGGATGACCTTTCAACTGGTATGAACTAGTCAGCTCATTCAACTAGTCACAATTTAATGACTTTATTAAAGAGGCCTTTTTTTTTTTTTGCAACCAAATACAATCCTAACATCTGAATTCTGTTCAAAATAAATAGAGAACGAACTAAGCCATATGAATTTGTTGTTTCAGCTTCTTGATCCAACTCAAAGCCTGTGATGTTAATGATTTATTAGTATTTATGGAAGAGGTTATATTTCTCCTTTGTACTCCAAAATGAATGCCTCCAAAAAACAACTAACACGAATAGGGTGATTGTCTAAGAGCTATTTAGAAGACGTGGACCCCTGTGATGAGGCTTTCATTCTACTGCTTTATCAGACACAGCTTATTCAGGTTAAAATTGGTGGGTTTTTGTTTTGTTTTGTTTTTACTTCTTTTCTAGAAGATTATGGAGAGGTTTTTTTCATTTTTCAGGGTCAGACTAGGGAAAAATTTTTTACTTTCACAAAGATTAGTTTGGCAGCTATTTTCTCAAGATTCATCAGTGGACTCAGAGGGAAAGTTTGTGTGCCTGGATCCCTGTAAGAGGAGAGGAAAGGAGGAAATAACTAGATTTGGAAAAGTTGCAGTCGTCAGAAAAACCTGAAAACTCTATTTCCACACTAGGTATGTGGCAGCACACCATGGAGAGGACAAAACATTACCTTTCACTTTTTCATAACTTTTACTAGCTCCTATGACAATGAACACATGAATGAAATCCCGGCCCTCCTGCTATTTCCCTCTGATAACCAAAAAGTTACTGACAAATAAAATAAATTCCCTGAGACCCAGTGAGAAACAGGGGAATAGATGGCTTGCCACATCGGTTGGACCAACACCATGGTCCTCCATTCTCTCCTCCCCATCTTTCCCTAATTAACTGAATTAACCTCTGATGAAAAATCCCCACAGGATAAACTAGATCTGCTAGAGCAAGAACCTGAAGAGCAGAACACAGACTGGAGAGATGGAGGTAGACCAGCTAAATCAGAAATGCAGTAACATCCAGATGCCAGGTTTCTTGTAGCTCAAAACTTTTATGTTCCTGTATTGTCAAATATCTGGGAAAAGCCTCTCCAGGACTTTTCTGGCCCACTTCAGTGGTTAGTCCATTAAGCAAGTGCCAAATTCCTATGAAATTAATCCCAGTGGCAAAGATTGCAAGCACAGTCGATAACACAAACAAAAAGCCATGTATCCATACCACAACCACAATAAAATTATGCCCTACATTCAAAGCCACAGCACTAATTACTCTGAAAAACCAATTACAGCTGCCTCTAGGATGGGTCCCAAGTTTACCATATACTTCTAACTTTGATAGCTCTGCACTGTGCTTTCTCATTAGCAAAACAAGGATAATAATGCCACATCACCTTGTAGGCAAAGTGGAAAAACAGAAAAAACATTTGTGAGACATCTGAGGTAATATGGGAATGAGTACCACTACATCACTGTGCTCTTAAAAGCTGTATCAAAATACACAGCAATGGAGGGGAAAAGGAACAGTTGCATAAGGGTTATTAATTGTAACACTTCCTAGCTGTGGGCTTCACAAGTTCAATACAACTTTATGTTCATTTCCACAAGAAATACCAGATGCCTCTTGATACATAAGAGATTTTACATCTGTGTTATTTTCTTAATTTAACTTCATCTAGTTAGCTATAGACTTACTTGAATTTTCACATTAAAAAAAATGTTTCAGGAGAGAAAGTTGCCATAGAGACATATACACTCTTTTGCAAGAATTTCAAATATAGTTAGACTCCATTAATTATTCAGTTCATCACAGAACCATTTATACTTTTATATGAAATACCCCAGGATAAGAGCTATTTTTCTAGTATGTAAAAGAAAAAGAAGTTCAAATAGTTAGAAAAAATATATAGTAGGAGGGATTTGGAGGAAAAGTGTTGCTTTGTATTACTGTCTGCAGTAAAAAAAATAAGCTTTTTTATTTCACGTTATGCTCACTAAAATGTTATATATGAATCTTCTCCTTGAAGAAATAATATGATGCTGAAGACTAAACTTGTCCACTTTTTAATGGGAGTGAAAGCAGCCCAATTGATGAAGAGAATCTGGAGTTGTCATGCAGAATGCCATCCTCTTCATTGGCAGCTGTGATTTGGTAATACTGAGACCTTGTGCTATTTGATTAAAACAACATCAAGATAGAAAGATCTCTTTAGATTAGAGGTCAGAAACATCAGTCTCCGATTCTTCTGCAGTTGTCACAAGTGATGTGAGGTAATTAACTTAAGTCTGGAATAATGTCAGACAGGTGGTACTTTTCTTTTGAAGCAGTTCATTAGGGAAGGCTCATTGCTGGTGTCATTCCCACATAAATCCTGGTACTTGGCATCTTCTCCAATCAAATTAAATTGCTCCTTTGAATATGAAAATATTTTAAAAGAGACACGCACTGTCATCTAATACAACAGTTTGGAATTTCACGTGGCAAAACTTTAAAAAAATATATAGAAAAAGGAGAAGCTGGTGTCAGCAAGGAAATGAGAATAAGCACTTATGGGCTGAATGGGCAGTCTTGGTCAGTTCACAGCAGCCATTAGAAACCTCTTCTCAATATTTTTGCTAACTCTAGTTAATTTGCCTGTTCTTATTATGGATATAATAACACAACAATTAGGTTTCAACAGGGAGCAGGAAAACGACATTGCTCCATAATTCTGTAGCATTTAATGCTAATTTTACTATTCTACCAGTGATTTCAAATAAATCCTCTAAAAAACTTGAAGGTGAACTACCAAACCAACTATACAGTTAACACAAGCATCACACAGAGAAACACTCAAATGTGAAAAGCCACCAGCAGGCTGGAAAATGAAGCTTTTATCTAGCCTCTTTGAAGAAAAGTGGATTTTCTTCTCTTTTGTTTTGTATTAAAAGGAAAGTAAGAATGCTAAAGAAAAAAAATCCTAAACTCAAGAAAATACTTTTGTGAAAACATATTTAAAAGAGACTGCAGAGACATCACTAATAATGATAATAGCATTCTAAGACTGCAAGAGTCCAGCCAAGGAAACTCATTAAAAACATAAGCAGTACTGAACTCCCACAAATAACTGATTGCTCTACTTCCTGCACTGTACCATCTTACAATTAGGTTTAGTGAGTGTCTTAATAGAATTCTAGACTTGTTAGACAGAACAGATAGATTTTAAAAAAGCTTTTACATGACAAATAAGTGTTTTAAACAGTCTTTTTCACAGTGTCGGGCATGGACCAAGACAGCCTCCTAGCTTCTCTAGGAGTATACTTCCTCAAAAATTTCTATATGCTGCTACAATATGTGTGTGGGAAACACAGGCATGGCATAATTCCATATGAAATTTTCAACAATATCCATTAAAGACTGGATATGTCTTTTTTTTTTTTTTTTTTTTTTTTTTAAGTTTCAATGGTCACATTAATTTCCGAACAGAAGGTCTTTGATTTATGAGCAGAAGTCTTGGTGCCTTACCCATAGCTGTGTCAATTATTTACAGTTAATTCATCCAGGAATTTTCAACAAGCACTAATGTCAGAGAGTAATAAGTTCTTAATTTAACGATAATATAAGTTCTGGTTTTATTTCTTCACAAAAAATCATTGGCCATGATTTTGCATGTTCTCTCTACTAGTAAACCTGTTTGACAGTAAATTACCATCATACTAGTCAGGAAGTCAGAGCTCTTAATCTCTATGTGTAAATGGATTTTTTTGCTAAGAGAAGTCACTTCCACCGTGTAGTAGCCTGACATTCAAACCAACCATCATTCTTTGTAGGAGAAGCTTAGATCTGCATGGAGCAACAACAGCTTTTGGATACAAAAAAAGCCCTTAAATGTTTAACAATCCAATCACCTTCAAGTAATTATATATACAAATATATATAAGTCTAATTAGCACTGTCAGCTACAAAGATACTTGCAAGAAGCATTGCAGAAAAATAGCTTAACTCATTTTTGTATGACAAAATGACTGAGATTGTTACACAGCTATTGTGATGTCTTCCACTGCAAAAGAAACTGGAAATCAATACAGCTACTGGAGACAGCTCTGCCTTGTTTCCTATCATTACTTCAAAATCCAGTGTTTTATCAGCTTCTCAGCAATGAAAATGTTGACTTTTCAAAAAATGAAAAAAAGCAATTTCATCAATCTGCAACTAAGATGACACATTGAAAGGTGCTCTTGGTTGTACCATGGGACAAGAACAAATTGTATCTGCCACTCCTATAGCTGTATAATGAAGTTATTCTTCAGAAAAATCATGTTTTTCAATGGTATGCAGCTAGCATGTAAACTCAAACATATATGAAATACTTATCCTCCAATACAATTTTAGTTTCCATGACCAATGAAAGACTGCAGGAGTAACGGTAACACATTTGCTTAACTTTTAAGTGACAATGGCAGGATACCTGCTGAGCGAGTTTCATTACAGCCAGACATACAAAGTCAAGCCTATTTTGAAGAGTAAGTAGCACTGTCTGAAACCTTGCTTTTTCTTTCTTTGGAGTTAGACTTTGAATTCAGCTTTCTTTTTTGGAGAGTACACATTATACCTGCTAACAAGCTGAATATTTTCAAAAGAAAAAGTCATTTCAGATGGTGGGAAGTTGCCATCCCTTTCATGGAATTCAAAAGATTGGATTCTTTTCCCCCCATCATTCCACACATGTTTATAGTCTTTCCATTTTAACTTATTCTACGGCTTTTTTTTTTTTTTTCCTCCCTCAAACTGAACTGTAGATAGGTTGTACTTAGAAAGACTCCGAGAATAAGCAATGGAAATAATTTAAGGATCTCAACCATCTTGCCTGTTTACCACTACTAAAAGGCTGGTTAAACAGTAGATGAAGACACAAAGTCAATGCTCAAACTGGTAACTAGCCATGTTTCCAAGTGTAATATCCTTGGCCTTACAAGAATTTTCCCTAAAGAAAAAAAGAGAGGACAAAGAGAGAAAAGTCAAGCAAAATAACCACAGATTATTTCAAGCTGAACAACACTCCAGTGTTTTAAATCCAAGTCAGCTGAGATGTTGCAGACTGCAAGTATGGGTGTGTCAGCACTGTAGTGAACGACTGCTCTCATAGCTCTTCAACAGCAAAATACAGAGGGCAGTTGCAAGCACAGCAATTTCATGAGAGGCAGGAATGGCTTGTCCTGCGATTGATTATTCTTACGACATCTTGATTTCCCCACTATGTGGTCTGAACATCACGCCACCTGCCTAGTAAAACTGATACAGGTGTCAAGTCTCTTTAGCAGTGCATGGCAGATACCTGCCCTAGTCTACTCCAGGCTACTGATGATTGCTCCCACAGATCCGTAAGCATCCTCTCAAGGAGCCCCAACATCTCTAAGCTATGCCACAGGCTTGTACAATCTTGAGAGTAAGAACTATTTGCCAAATTAACAGATGTGCTGTGGTCTTCTAAGCAACTTCCCAGGGAGATACGAGAGGAGGAAGTCTGTCACTGGCATAGAGAAAAGAATCTTGCGTAAGTGGCATGACAAACATAAGATCTATTGCAGAAGGTATCACTTCAAGCAAGGTAATCATCCATTTCAAAATTTGGAATCTGCCCTGCAGGAGCACCTAATAGAGGAGCTTATCCATTTCTTTAAACATACTTGTATTCTCCTGATGAATTTCCTGTACTTGAGCTTTCCAGACACCAGAGCAGCGTAGGCAGTCAAGTGTCTGAAGCAACTAATAGCAACCTCATCTTGATTTTAGCACATTTTGATTTTTAATTCCTTCTTCATATACAGCACAATTTCTTTTCCTACATTCTGTGAGATGTATAAATCGACATATTTTCTGAATCTGAAATATAATTTCAGCAGTTCCTACACTACACTTTTTGTTCTAACACCTTGTATAACCATTCCTACAGACATGACAGCAGACTTTGTACTGTGTACAACACATTTTCAAAAATACTGAGGAACTTCAAAAATAAAAATCAAAGCCAACTTTTTCTCATTATTCTTCTCAGTCTAAGCATGGATGTCTCATTCTTTTCAGCAAACTTCAACTATTTTCAGCTAGTGGAATACATTGCTGGATCTTATAATGTTTTAATAGAAATGCAGTATTGACCATACTCGTAATGCATTGCCCCCTACTTATAGAATTGATATGCTATGTATTACAGTGCATCAAAATGATCATCCCCTGATCACACCTTGGTAGATAGATAAATAGACAATTAGATACTGTTCATAATACTGTTTGTACTGTGTACTCTGAGCAGGAATTTCTGTAGTTTGAGAAGAAATGAGAAAAAGAAAATATGTATGCTTGGCTAGAAGAAACATCACGGAAGCGTTAAATGTTTCATCCAAATTTTGAAATGTTATCCATGTAAAAGACAGCTAGTGCTTTCATTTTGAATCTCAGTCCTAATCACCAATCCAGGTTTCTCCAAGTGCTACAGACTCACTGCATGAGACGCTAGCAAAACATAAATTTGCCAACTTGAAATAGGAGTCTACAGCATTGCTCCTTTATGTGGCTGGCATCATTGCTGGAAAGAGAAGTTTTCATCAGGTAACCCAAACAAAAAAAGAAACAGTTGTTACACGTGCATTGTTTTGCCTATTCAAATACATTCCATTAATGAAATCCATCACAGAGAAAGAGAATTATATAATTTCAAAATCCTGCAATGAACAGCTTGCAGTTGCACACAAAATAACACAATCTTCTCTAAGCTCACTCGAGAAAAAAGCTATTTAACTTAAAAGACAGTTTAGCTTCCCTGTCTGCCCCCACTAAGTCTCTGTAGGTAGCTAACCATTCCTGGCTAGAAACAAAATGAAATATAATTAAACAACTCGGTATTTTTCTTCAAAAATTACTGAAAAATCTTACAGTACACAGCTGCCATTCACATTTGCCTTCTAAAAATAAAGATATCCATAATAAGGATATCCAAAACAATGATAATGGAATTTAAGGGAAAGAAGAAGTTCAGTTTGTGATTAAAACTGCTCCCCCTCACAGAAAACATACTGTAATACAACCAGTGAAGTTTTGGCACACAATAAACAACTTTTTGGATAATATAAGTGAAATACACCACAGTAAGAGTAGATGAATAAGTCCTATTCTGCACAGTTGGCACAGAAGCAGTTGCTGCATTTAGGGGAAGGGCTGAGAAGCTTCAGCGCCAACAGCAGCACTACAAAGCCTTTATTGGAGCTTCTGTGGGGCTCTCTGTTCGTTCCCTTCATCTCTGTCAGCTTGAAATCCCCAGTACAAAGCTCTGAAATTTTCCTACACTATTGTTATATGCATTTTTAACCATAGGTAAAATAAAACTCCCCTTAGCGTTACTCCATGAAAATTATCCAATGGACTTCAACACACAGTATCACACGTAACAATATATCATGCTTTTCACTGATTTGCAGCTGAAGTGCAGGGATATTGTTTTGCAGTTCCTTATAAGCCTTTCAATTCCTCTCCCACAACAACAAATCGCTGCCCAGAGCTAATGAAATCCAAAGTAAGCACATGTTCCTATTCGCTTTAAAATATTCATGTATCAAATTAAATTTCGAATTTCACATGGCTTTGCGTCACTCCCATCAGTTCTAATTACTGATTTATTTTTGGCACTAACAGCTTAAATTTATACAGCGCTCTCAATCACAAATTCTTCAAAGTAATCTGACAGAAATATCTCTTGCCCACCACTGCAGTGCAGACCCCATCGGAACTGAACTTCATTCTGGGCCAATAATGTTACAATTTTACAGAGAAATGAGGAACTTGGATAAAATCTTATGGGAACCATTAAAATACACAGTACAGTTATCACAGCAGGATTTTTGCCAGGCAATTGAGGTTAACACCCCTAATGCTTGCCAAAAAGCCACAGAACATTTAATGGGGGGAAGACATCGCAGTTGTATCCTAGCAATTTCGTACTATAAATGACACAATAAAATTTAACATAGGGCATTCAGAATGCATATAACGTTTGAAAGTATGAACTGCTGACTTTATATAGTATTAATATTTGCATGAACATGCACGTTCACTGACTTTACATCTGCCTCCATTTTAAAAATAAATCCATAAAGCCCATTTAATCCATTTGGAGTTATCAAAGATAAAAGAGCACAGATAACTTCAATGCTATAAATGCTAGAATTTGTTTGCAGCACTTCATATAAATGACTCAGCAGCCATTAAAAATATCTTTTAAGTCCAGCTAGAGCTCTATCAGGAATACAGAGTGATAAAGCTGAGGAAATTTGTAGATGAATTATGTTTACAGTGAAATCATTAACCTACATCTAATTCATGTGAAATGCAAGTAAAAAGTATTGAGGACAGTAACACCACATGTTTTTTCCCCATGCAGTTTAAGACAGCAAATCAGGATGGAAAGGGGAAGAGAATACAGAAATCCTATGCACAGACTTACACTTTTTACAAGCTTGGAACATGACAATTAAATCCACCTATCGTACATTATGATAATATCTGTATTATTAATTTCTCCTTCCTCTTTTTTATGCACAGCCTCATAAATCTTGTAAAAAGGCTTGGGAATCATGAACAATCCATACTCTCTTCTTGCAATGGAAAAATGGTGTAGCTACCAGAAACAGTATCTGTCCATATATAGATAGATAGATAGATACATATATATATATATATATATATATATAAAATTGGCAGCACCTTCATAGGTCTGTTCAAATAAAAACAAAAAACCAACCAAACAAAAAACACACCCACAAATCTAAACCTGGCAAAGCTAGCACACCAACACAATATACTTGATCATAAATGGCACCTATATGCCATAGCATGTTTAGTTCCGGAAGCCATACAAACATATAAACACAGGATAAAAACTATATAAACACAATAAAAACTGTCATGAAACCTAGAAAGCTGCTCCCTCACACTGCCTTTCTAGCTGTACTGAGGATGGGAAGAGACACACCAATTCAATTCACTGAACTGATAGGTATCTTGGTCTTCCCTTGGTGCTGGATGCACCAGCATCTGGAAGAGGTACGTAGTGACTGGTGCTTCTTCCAAGGACCCACACTATGTCTTTCAGATATGCTGGTACTTTTGGACGAATTTTATCTGAACTAAGCCTAACTCCCTTTTGGGCCCTCAGTAAAGGTTTTAGTCTGGTCACTGTTCTACCTCCAATTCAGTCCAACAACAACAACTCTATAAAGCCTCATACAACCATGTAACACACACCACCCACACCCATCTTTCATTTATCTGATGTATTTCAGAATATAATTTCATTGATTGCAATAATTTTTAGAGAAACAAAAGAGGAGCCATGATGGCTTCAGCTTGTTTCATTATTTAATGTTAACCCTCAGCATGCATCCTCCATCATGCAATGATTAAAGTTCATATTCCTATAGAAACACATAAAACACGTGCTCCTTTCTCAAATCAGTGAAAAATATTTTTTTCCCCAAGAGAAATCTTACGGGAGATTACTTCTACGATTATAAATCTTCTATCCTATAGATCTATTTACACTTACAAATCATTCAAATCAGCAAAAAAACATGTCCCATGGAACCTCAGAACTACTTGGTATATTTAATAGATCACACAAAAACAAAACACTTCTCAGCTGCAGACCCAGGCTCCTCAGTTTCAACGCTCTTCCTCACCTGCAAGGTGTTTGCAGTGAACCCCAGTGCAGGACAGGAGGTGTCAGACGCAGAAGGGTGAGAAATCCGCCTTAACACAGAGGGGGCCTATATGGCACAGAGGAAGTATGGAAATAAAACTCACGTCCTAGGAGAGCTGCTGGTGAGGAGTGGGGAATAAAAGCTATGAAATGCAGCACCAGGTGTAAATCAGAGAAGCTAACAGAGTCCAGCACATTGTCCTTCTTTACAGGCAATTACGAGGCCTAAACTTCCTGAAATGAGAGTAAATATTTATTCATAAGTAACTCATCCTTTCAGTCCAGGTTCCTGAATTAATGTCTTCATTTCTTCTAAAAGAGCCAATAAGCACAGCTAATAAATTCTCTGCTTAATTTCAAGTCCATACCCTGGAGCATAAATGCTTTTACCAACCTTAAGAGGCAATGTGCAGCCAGACTGTGAACAAACCTCATATTGGCTACTGGCTTTCCTGATAAAGAAACTAATAATAGAGAATAATAATAACAGACAATGAGGAATTTATAAGACAATATAAAAACAAGCTCAAGCCTTCTCCACATGCATTACTCCCTCCCGCTTTTCCCTTTTTACCAAAGGCGCAGACCTGCTTGGTGCAGTGAATCACAACCCTTCACTGCTGCAACCACCATGCAGAGCCAGTGCATACATGTGAGATGCCAACAGAGCTACATACTCAAGGCATACCTGACAGCAGCTTACGTTTACTGCAACACAGTCATGTTCTGATTTAGTTATTGTAGAACAGTTAATTGAGATTAAAACCAGATTAAAAACTGGTGCATATTACTTGTAAAGATTGCAGTGAAGAAGCATTGAGTACTAACGCATGAAAAAGTTGAGATTGAAAAAGCTGAGGTTGACTGCACAATCTGCAAGTCGATGTTTTCTCTTTATCATCCCAGTCTACTGGAAGGAAAGAAATGTGTTTTGGGCATGAGCATCTCTTGATCTGCTCCTGATCCCTTCTGAACTCAAAACATCCTCCCACTTCATATCTGACGATCAGCTGAAGCTCCCCTCATTCCCAGAATGCTGCTAAGAGAGTTGGAAGAAGAAAATCTGCTCGCATTTCCTATCTCTGCCAGGCCACTGCGGTATCTGGTCTTGGAAATAAGTGGCAAGGAAAGCACAAGCGAATGTCAAGGTGAAGATTTTAGTGCTCTCTTTTGGTCACTGAGAGGGAACAAGGGTAAGGAGGAAATAAGTAAGTCTTGCTTCATTATCTTATTCTGGGAAATGACTCAGACGTTTTAGATGAAATTTCAAAACAAGCAAGCAAAAGTAATCAGGCTGAAGCAGCCAAACAGTCCGGAAAATGTTAACCCATCTGGCATGTTTTGTAAACACCACCTTAAAGATGGAAGGTATCATGAAATCTAGGTGAAAGTGCAATTGAGAAGGATTAACAGTCTAACATTAATCTCATTCTCCAACAAACAGTACAAGTATTACTAACTGTAGTCAGTCACCTCAAAGAGGTGTGAAACAGTGATGAGAAGGTGTTTTTTTCCTCCTCTTCCAGAAACTTTAATAGCTCTTTTGAAGAGAACCAACATTCAGCTTGATAAAGATCTGTGCATATTAATCTAATTCACCCATTAAGTGCCTTTAGAACTTAAAGCCAGATAGGACCATTTGATCATTTAATACAATCTGTGCAAAGATCATTAAGTTTCACCTACTTATCCATAAAGTGAGCCAAATAATTCATGTTTGGCTAGCAGATCACATTCAGAAAGGTACTGTTATTGATTGCAAAACACTGAAAAGTAAAAATTTTAAAACATCTTCTTCATTAGTTTCAATGTTCAGTTAACAATGAAAATAAAAAAACCCATCATCTTATTTACAGTTACAGCGTTTAAAGTCATTTTCATCTGTCCTTTTATGCATATCTTTTCTAAGGGTAGAAACAAATTATCATCCAGAATCTTTTCCCTCAATATCCTATGAGCTATTCAGACCACCTTCCACACCAAAATAAAAGGACCTCATCTGAAGCATCTTCTGTTCATGTTCTTGGTGCCTGACTGCTCTAACATCCCTTGGCAATCCAGCAGGCACGGTGTGCTCCATGCCAGCCTCACCAGTGGCCTGGACGAGATGTACTGGCAAGCCAGCTGATGGGTGATTTCCCTCATCCTTGTTATTTGCAGCAGCAGACATCTCCTAGCCTCTTCTGATGATTTCCCCATCAGGGATTACACTTTTAACCAACAGGATTGAACAGACAGCTTGTGCTTAATTGCCGATTCACTGTGATCCCCATCTAGAGCCAATTAAAAAATTATGTCAAAATTTTTGATGTTTGCATATCAGATCATGACGATTTATTCACTCACAGAAATGCTCTGGAGCTAGCTGGTTTTGACAGCATTTCTATTAAGAGATGATAATTCTGAGCTGGAGGGATACAACCTTCAAGACCACGCTTTGAGTGACTCCAAACAAAGCACCTGAACTTCAGCCATCTCCATCCCTCAGGAAATCCTTACGCTTTGGGCAACAGCATCCATTTGTCTCTCACTCTGGCCAAGTAAATATTTATTTTTTCCTAAGAAACGACAAGCCAGATTGGCTTGACAACACTACAACCCAAGACACTGATTCAGATGAAGTAAAGCAGAGAAGTGAAGCCGTATGGGTTACCAGAAAGTCCTCACAAAGTGAAGACTCCTCTCTGTGTTTTCAAATAAAGTTCCGAAAATTCCTAACTCTGTTCTAATGACCAATAAACCAAATATAAATTGTAATTTTGGGGGAGTAAAATCAATAAATTATATTCTGACCACCTCTGGACTCAGAATCTCATTTTATCTATTAATACTCTTTTCAAGGAATATCCCTATCTGAACTTATTAATACATATTAACTTTATCCTATGCTCTATACTGTAGAGGAAATAATATACATTAACGTATATACTCCAGTGTAATTCAATTACATTAAAAAAACAACAACGACACAGAACTAAGCAAAACAGGCATTCAGAAACATTACTACTTAAACAAGATAAGTATCAGTGTTCCTCTTGGTATTTTTATACAGGTAAATCAGTGTATACAGTATACAATACTAATTATTTCTGCTTTTAGAAATTATAGAATAATTTCTGCTTTGATTTTAACTGCAGAGTGAACAGCAATAATAATAAATGCTGTACTTGTAGTAATAGTGCATGCTGCTTTATTGTAGTAATATATTTCAACCTCATAAACAAGAGGCAGAGTGGCTTATAAACAATGGTGAATTCTTTAAATCATCATTGAAATTTCTTCTATACGCATGGTCTGAATTACACAACACTTACGGGGAAAAAAGACAATGGATGCACAAATAAAAAATCTGCCCATGCCACCTGACCACTTAAGGTCACCTTTAAATCTAATCTACTTCTAGGACATCTCAGTACTTATTTCTGTTCTACATTCATGTCTATTTTTAATCAGCAGCTCTAGTACAAACTGATCTGTCTTCATTCCAAATGAAATAATAACTAGCAGTTACAAACAGAACTATCTTTATGCTTCACCACATGGTTTATTTAATTCTGTGTTGTAAACTGAGCACTAAATGGAACCAATGAGTCACTTATCTAACTTTTCTGTATGTTTGCCTTTAGGAAGAAGAAAGACCAGATATACCTCCCTTTAACATTATAATATTACAGAAGTACAATCACATTAGAATAATTCTCCAGAAGAGACCCATGGGAAATAATTAAACTTTAATATGCTATTACATTCAAACATATTTTATTGAGCTCGGAAAGGCTAATGGCAGTCATATATATCAATTAAAAAAAAAAAAAAAAAACTCAACACCAACAGGGACCTTCCAAAATCTATCTGGTTAGAAACTCTGTTAGTAGAGGGAACAGAAATGAAAAGATGTGAATTGGGTAATGATATCTGGGAAATTAGTTTTGACACCGTGGAATTCATTTGACTTTTGTGCACCAAGTAATAAAACGATAAATCTTTAGCTGTATATTAATGTGTTGTAAGAGACTTGATGATGGAAGTGTTTTCGCATTGGGTTACGAAATAGGTTAATAAGACATCTGCAAAGCTGTTCCTAACATCAAGGTGACAACTCTAGCAACCATGAATCATCACATCTTGCCAAGACAAGGAAGTTCTGAGGATGAAGGGATAAGAAACTACAAACAAGTCTTTACTTTTAGAGTTTAGAAGGAAGGTCACCTCTGGGTTTCTGCTAATGTAATTTCAATGTATGTAATGTAATGTAATTTCAAATATATTTTACAGGTACAGTACTTTTAAATGTTGTTTTACACTCTAGTCCTTACTGTATTTTGTCACTACTAGAATCGTGTCAGGCCTAAACCCACCTTTTTCCCTTTTTTGTCTTTTTCTCCCCCAGGTATTTTTCTAATTTCCAGATTGACTAAGTCATTATGCACTGACGCATCAGAGGAATCAGTCATGATCTCCAGATTTTCAAAGTATCCTTCCAGTACTGATGAGTAGTCCTCTCACGATTAGGCATCGTCTACCAGCAACTGGACCAGACCTGCACTTGGAAAGTTTATAGGAGGCCATCTCTTTCTGCTGATTTTTAACTTTCTATTAATCGGTATCTCTTAATTGCTGTTTTTTCAAACAATCTTTGGTTCTGAATGCTTTAAATTGTTCCGATTTGAGAATATAGTGGAAGTGCTGCACATTCATGAAATAGTAATTAGTGCTACAACAGCAAAACGTTAGCTGAAAGAACAGTACCAGCCAGCAATCTGGTCATTCACATCTTATGGAAAGTTGCTGTGTGAGATCAGAGGGGCAGCTTTTCTCCATCCCTCACAATAACACTCCACGAACTCTATGAAGTGTGAGATTACTATTCCAGCATCCTCCACAGATGCCCATGGTGTACAGCTGGTCAGCTTAGCCCATGCAACAGCCGCCAAGCTGGGAACAATACTGCTCCCATTATGTCTCTGAAGTCCATCTGGTGCAGAGCAGCCTTTTGTGGCTTGTGGTCAAATTTTTACTTGCTGACTCTGGGAGATGTAAGAGGGAAACAGTAAGTGAGGTTCACGTTTATCAACCAAGATGCCAAACCTTAGACAATAAAATTAACTGATAAGTCTCATTTCCTGTATGAGCTGCTTCCAGTTTAATTTATTTTACAACTCTCATGAAAAATTAACATTTTAATTCGAATTAACATTTTTAAAAAAAAATCAGGGCATTTCTGTTCCTAACTGAACATAGAATGACCAACTTTCCCAGTGAAGAACCCATCCTTTGAATATAAATAATGACTCAGTGCCTCATTTATAAGTATTTTTCATCAAAGGCATTAATCATGCCTCACTAGACCTACTATGTAATAGTTTTCCTTAGTTTTTAGTATTACTGAGCAAGAGCCAGTATTTTCAAAAGCATTTAAATAAACCAAGATCTTAAAGCTCTTTGAAAAGCAAACACAAACTTGAATCCAATTATCTTTAGTGAGCACCTCTTTGTAAGTTACTTCTGCAGCTGGCACTCAAGTGTTTCTTATTTTTTCCAAGGAAGATTCTTTCTTCCATTGTCTTTAAAGAAATCATTATTTATTTATTTATAGCTATATGAAAGCAATAGTTCAAGCTGGTTGAAAATTAAAGATCCTTAAGAATGCTTAAATTAATGAAGTGCTTGTAAGGGTATTTCAAACAACACAGGTTAATTTCATAATGTAAAGAAAGTATCATATAACAATTTAAGAGTTTGAGCACAGGATGTATTCCAGGGATATAAGCACACAATTCAAGGACAAACATCTAAACAAATGAAACTTGACGTATTTGGGAAATAAATTAATAAAATTTGATCAGGTAAGTTTCACCATGAGTAACATTGCCTCTTTTGTTTTCAGTCATTAATTCCTTCAACTCCTAAAGTTCTTTTTTAAAAAACTATACATTTGCAGTTTCCTAAAATAACTCTCCTAATGCCTGCTCCCTGTTGTAAATTAATCTGCATATGTGAGTCTTCAAAACAGGTTATTCAGATGTTCCATCAAGAGATTAGAATAGGGAATCTCACAGCCAAAAGCACAGATCTTTGCATAAGATCTTTGCATATACTTTTGTATCAGTAACCTACTTTTCTCTGGACCATCGCCAACACAAGCAGCAAATAATAATTCTTACCTGTCAAGCATTCTGCACTGGAGTGTTTCTTCTCAATTAACAAAGTCAATTAAGAAGCATGAATATTAAAGGAAGCATTAAAACCTGTATTTGCTAATTGATACTACATCAGCTGTTGAAGACAAGAGAATTAGCAACAGCCAATTTACAATTTGCATAAAAGTACATCACATTCTTAACTCCTTATGGACAAATTGAGAAGCAAGACTGCTCATGAGTCAGCTCAACTTCTCTGTATTGCCCAGATACCACTTGTGAAATCTAATTAACAATCAGCTGATTAATCCTTTTTGCAATGCCTGCCTATTGTAACTTCAATATTATTTTACAAAATCTTTTGAGAAATCATTATCAGGGTATTATAGTATAGTACTGTGATACTAATACAGTATTTCTGAACAGACTAAAACACTAACAAAAGAGATGTGATAGAAAAGAAGATTCGCATACACAACCGGAGTGAGAGAGACCAACACAAGCAAATTAGTATCAGCCAGGTAGGAAAGAGAATCTAGATTCCCACACTGCGTAATTTGAAAACCAGGTCAAAATTGAGCTGAAATTTATTTTCTTAACTAATTTTTTTAGACGTTTGAATTTATAGAAATATTTTAAAAATCTATATAGAAATATAATATGATCTGTATATAAATAAGACATTTCCAAATTCTGGAGGGAGAAAAACCAGAAGAACCATGTTGTTTTTAAAATAATAAAATGGAACTCATTAACAGGTTTTCTGAAGTGGAAAATATTCCATAATGAAATAACAATTTGAGCAAAAGGATCAATGCGTTCACACTTACCAAAACTGTAGCTGAAAAGTTGCTAACCTATCCTGATAGATATTTCTTCAAATACTAAAAGGGTTTTTTGACATAGCAAAGCTTCTAATATAATGTAGATGGATACAGCTGTTGAAAGAAAACGCATTTGTATGTAAATCCATCAAATTCAATAGCCAAGCCATGACAATTTGAGATGTTAAAGTAAAATGGCTTGTTATTAATGGAATTATAAATTTTTAAACATTGCAACTAAGCCTTCAGGAAGAGAAATAACTAGTCCAGAGAAAGAACATAACTTTTCATAGCTCTTTTGCAAAGCATCCACATAATCAAAAAAGAGTTTAAGGAGAGGATAAAATGCAAGTGCGTGTTCCATCTTGTTACTGGTATGTGTACTTTCTTGTTACTGCTTCTTATCCTGGCCAGCCAGCTCTGAGGGTCCCTGAGTGAACAGGAGTTGGACCAAATGGCCTCCAAAGCTCCCTTTCAATCTCAGCTATCTTATGATTTTGTGTTATGGAACAGATGCTGAGAGCCTAATCCAAAAACTCCACTGAAAAGAGCACCATGTTTTTACTGAGTTTCACATAGCACTTTTGATCAAGAGCACACACTCCAAAATACACTGTTCTTACAAGGAATCTTGACTGAGGGCCAACCTTGCCAAGACAGCTTGGCTAATACTGGAATGGAAAAAAAACCCTTGGCAGTAAGGAGGGGAATCTCAAAAGAAAATACATAAACAGTTTAACAGAAGAATCTTACCCATAAATTTTGCATATTTGCCTTTTTAGGAAAGATTAGTTGATTTCAAAATCCCAACTTCCCAGCACAAATACCCTGGCAAGGTCCTGTGGGTCTCTAATCCTGACACTTTCATTAGTACTTTCAAGTTCAGCACGGTACACAGTGTAGCGTCCCTACTGGTTTATCATCACCAGATGGATCACAGCACTGCTGGATCTGACACTGGAGTATGCACAGCACTACTGTATCTTTAAGGATGAAAGATTATAAGACTCACTTTGCAATCACTGCATCAAAATTACATATCCAGGACTTCCAACAGTGTCCTGGTCTGCACACTTAGGTCAATACCTTCACAAGGAAAATTTAACTCAGTCAAGGGGTGCAAAAAGCTCAGTTTTCCAGCACTAGGGATGTCAGCTCAGCAGTGCTATTCCATTGCTGCTCAGAAGCAACAACTTGTTCTCACCACAAGAGTAAAAAGGAAACCCTCTCCACTACTGCAAGAAACCTGACATACTGTAGCATTCTCCCTTTCCTTCCCACTGCACCAAATAAATAAATAAGCCACACAATCAAAATAAATAAGAGCCTCTCTCCCCCAGCAAACACAGGAGCACCTCTCCTAAAAAGAAGGGCTGAGGGAGCCAGGCTTAATCAGTTCAGAGAAAAGAAGGTTCTGAGGACACGTCATTACAGCCAAGTGGCAGTCAGCACCTAAATGGGATCTAGGAGAGGTGGAGCCAGGCTCCATCCCTTCTGGTAGCACAGCTGAATTGGCTTCACCTGTGCTCCTGCAGCTGACTCATTGCTTGCCTCAGGCAGTCAATCAGAGGTTCAGGCCGTGATGAAAAGTTCCCATACACCTACCTAGCAAATTTTTCTTTGGGTTTTCAAGATAACCTTGTAAGTAGTGAAGATGGACAGCAATTACTTGGAGGAAACACTGATATAAAAACCATGACATTACAGTGCTGATTGTCCTAGACATACTATTTCATTCCTGAAGGAAATCGTTTTTTCTCCTCCTTGTTTGCATTGCATTAGAGATAATGAATACCAGAGTCCATCTAAAGAAGAAGTACGGGATCTACCAACTTTACTAACTAGTTACAAAAAATCAGGGGTGATTACACTATTTGGTGATTTGAATTATAGAAAGACTAGCTGCACGCTATCATACACAGTTATATATATGGGGTTGGACTCGATGATCTCTGAGGTCCCTTCCAACCCCTACAATTCTGTGATTCTGTGATATATCAGTATGACTTCTCAATCTTTGGCTATGCAAGATAACTTTTGAAACACGTAGAATAAATTCTGGTGAAAAGCAGAATCTAAAATGAACTGTCTATCTGCATAAAGGACGTATCTGAAGTGATAACTACAAATCTAGGGCAACAACCTTGTGCACATAATAAAGCTTGAGATGTTGATAAAGGTCATATGGTGAGTCTGTAATGAAGATTCATCTGCTTCAGTCAGATTTTCATTGGCTTTACCTGTAATGGCATCCCATTATTCCCACTGGCAGAGGCAGAGTCGTGTTTGTACACAAATTAATTAATGAAGAACTCTACCAAGACTTCTAGTGCAGAAACAATCATGCATGCTGACAGTTACTAATAGCAGGAGGGAATTCTCATTCATGAGGGATAAGGGCTATTCATCGCATTTAACTGTAGGCTAGTTGCTTTGCGGGGATAAATGATAATTAAACTACTTTACTGATCAACAGTAAAGATAAAACAGGCGGCATATTCAAAGTATTTGTGCTTTATAGGTATTGAAAATTTTCTGTCTACTCAGAGACTTTTCACCCTGAAAGTCATGAACAGATTTATGCAATTTTTCTGGTTCACCTGCCTTCTCAAGACAGAATAACTGAATTGAGTTTGAGATTAGAACCTTAATCTAGGTGTCCACACTGGAAACAAGTAACTAGAATTTCACTGGAGGTAATGAAGATGCCCTGACTACCCCTTTAACTCCACCGATGAGCACTCTTTCTAACAAAGCCTTAGTTGTGATCTGACTTGTACATAAAATCACAGGGCAAACACTAAAATGCACAGGAACTTTGTTCTCGAAGTGTTCAACATACTCTTAATGCCCACTGTTCAAAGAAACAAAACATTCTCTTTAGTCAGCAGTTAGTTTAAAAGAAAACATACGAAACCATTTTTCTGAAATAACTGACGTCCTTTTATAGGTTTTAAATTTAAGATTACAAGAAACATTGAAAATTCTAGATAATACTGAGGTTGATGGCCGCAAGTTAGCACAACAGTGAGCAGACACAAATATTTAAGTATTAGCTTCTTTTTTTCCCTTGTAATAAAGTCAGATACCTCTTAAATGTCATTGTAAATGATTCTAGTGCATTACTGTGCAAAAGAAAAAAATATGACTATTAATACATTTACTTTGCATGATCTGTTTAGTAACTTATAAAATAATTAAAATGGCTGAGATGATATCTACTGATAGTATTCAACAGCACAGGATTATTAATTTAAAAAATCAGGTTATTAAAATTTATTTTTCCATTTTCAAATTTAGAAATACCTTTTAAGTTTTCCAAATGAGCTGTTACAATGTTATTTGTTCCCAAACAGAACATGTAGAACAATGATGTGCGAGAGGAAGTGGACTTTTCCAGTAACAGTAAAACTGCTCTGACTGAAAATGCAAGAGCACTCCTTTATTTCATTCCCATTCTAAATAAGATGCTGGCAAGCATATCTGAGGAAACTCATAATCCCATCATAGCCTTCATGAGTTATGATTGCCCCTCCAATTAGCCGTAAAGACAGATTGCTTCCTTCTCATAAAACTTTATTCTGTGCAATGTAACAAATAAGAACACTGAATAGGTCTAGCCACGCAGTTATAAAGAGCAACCTAATAAAGACAAATAAATAGGAAATAAATAGGAAAGGAAATAAGCTAGTCCACTTATTGCAAAGATCTGCAATAAGAGGAAATAAATATTTTCATTTCAGAATAAAGGCTGATTAATTTATTAATTAAGTCACTGACAAAATTCTGTCAATTAGAGAGACCTTTTGATTTTATTTCTTAAGGAGGTTCAAGAGGACTTCATTTTATTTAATATAAAATCCGCATCTAGTACTCGTGGTTTATTTGCAGCATAGCTTAACACAGGGACAGAATTCCAAACATAACTGAGACCGCACTGCTATCCACAAAAAAAAAATGTTATCCCTTTAGCATCTGGTGCAACATAAAATCATTATAACACAATTAGAGAGACTAGGGACCAGCTGCTAAGTAAGTAAAATTAAAAGATGAAGACTTCAGTATCAGATTTCTTTCAAAGCATTTCTCTTATAAAAAGTTAAATTTCACTCAGCTCAGGACACTAGGTTAAGCTTCCAAGGCTCTATGTAATGCAGAGCAATTTTGCCTGCCCTCACACAGAAAGATTTACTGCACACTGTCACACAGACAGTCCTCTATTCTATACACTCCGATAATTCCAAAATCAGTTTTGCTACTTGAGCAATGTAGCAACAGTAGGTACTCCCAGAACTTGAAAAACTGTTTTCTTCATACATATTTTTAAAAATAGTTATTTATTTCTTCTTCCCCATAATTGGAAATTATTGCATAAAAATTTGTCTGGCACACAAATGTCACTGACATCCTTAAAAAATATAATATTTCAGAAGCAGGATCATAAGAGGATTTATCAGGAGCTATTTGATTTTCAGACTTACCTTTCTCTCACAATTTTCCTCACTCAGCCCAGAAATAGATTACAGAATCAAAGAACTGCAGGGGTTGGAAAGGACCTAAAGAGATCACTGTGTTCAACCCCCTGCTAAAGCAGGTACCCTACAGCAGGTTGCACAGGTAGGCATCCAGATGAGTCTTGAATAACTCCAGAGAAGGAGACTCCATTACCTCTTTGGGCAACCTGTTCCAGTGCTCCATCACCCTTTTACTGTAGTTCTTCCGCATGTTAGTATGGAACTTCCTATGTTCAAGTTTTAGGCCATTATTCCTTGTCTTATCACTGCACATCACTGAGAAGAGACTGGCCTCATCCATTTGCCTCCCACCTCCCTTGAAATATTCATAATTATTTATCAGATTCTCCCCTCAGTCTTCTTCTCCCCAGGCTGAACTGACCCAGGTTACTCAGCTTTTCTTCATATAGGAAATGCTCCAGGCCCTTTATCATCTTTGTGGCTCTCTGCTGGACTCCTAGGAGATACCTGTCTTTTTTGAAATGGGAAGCCCAGAACTGGACACAGTAGTCTAAATGCGGCCTCAGCAAGGCAGAATAGAGAGGGAGGATCATCTCACTCAACCTGTTTGATGCGTTCTTTTTGATGCACTCCAGGAGACCATTGGCCTTCTTGGCCACAAGGGCACACTGCTGACTCATGGCCAACCTGCTGTCCACCAGAACACCCAGGTCCTTCTCCGTAAAGCTTATCTCCAGCAGGTCATCCCCTAACCTGTACTGACGCATGTGCTCCCCAGGTACAAGACTTTACACTTGTTCTTGTTAGACCTCATCAGGTTCCTCTCTGCCCAGCTTTCCAGTCTGTCCAGCTCTTGTTGAATGGTAGCAAAGCCTTCTAGTGTGTCAGCCACTCCTCCCAGCTCTGTACCCCCAGCAAGTTTTTTGAGGGTGGAGTCTATCCCTTCATCCAGGCTGTTGATGAAGATATTGAACAAGACAAGACACAGCACCCTGGGGAATACTGCTAGTTACAGGCCTCCAATCAGACTCTGCATCACTGATTACTAATAAAACATAGAATTTGCATTCTTGTTTGAGGAGTTTTCATTCATCAACATCAACAACAAAAAAATAGATTTTGGCAAAAAAGTATTGTGCAATTTTAAAGTGTTAATATGAACACTGTACCAAGAACTGCAGAACAACTGAGGGACCTTCTGAGGTCCGTGGTCCAGAGGTAAGTCATCAAGAGCAGATAGCTCAGTTTCATCCTCAGTTGGGTCTTCAATTTCTCTAATGGAGATGCCTCTGTATTACCTATTCCAGCAAATAATCACTGAGATTTTTCCTTATACCTGACTTTAATTTCCCTTCTCATATCCCTTGCCCCTTCTCCTATTGCTATGCTCTGAGAAGCATCTAGCTCCCACTTTCCTACAAACCTCCCTCAAGCCTTACTGTGAAGGTTGAATAAAACCAGCTCCACAATGACACATGCTCTAGCCCCCAATAATCTGGACTTGCTCCAATATGGCAATGTATGTGGGGAATCCCGAAAGCAGCAACCTCAATCCAGGTGGGTTTGGAAGCATCAACTTTGATGGTGCGCTGCTGACCTGACACTCATGACACAATTTGCCATGCTACAAACAGCAGCTACAAAATTCTACAAACTATATTCATTTTTCTTCACTATCTGAAAAGAAGTTATTTCTCTTAATTTCCAAAGAAAGAAAATGCTTCAAAAACTTCTTATAACCAAAAGATGCTTCAACATATTTTGAAGTAATCCTACTTCTTCCACAAAAAACAGCAGATTATTTGACAACTCACACTACAAATCACCTACATCTACTGTGATATTGGATGGAACTTACTCCCTATCAGTGCCAATCCTTCATAAGCATTTTAATAATTCGAATGATGATATCATGAAGTTTACCTCAAACGTGATGTTTCACCCTGATTACTTTCCTAGAAGGTAAATAAATGGGAGCCAATCATATAAACACAAATGGAGCAGGCAGGCTAGAAATCTAGACAAATTCAGTTTCTCAACATTGAAGAGCTTGCTCAGAACTTCTCAAGATTAAATTTTAATTTACATCACTCCAATACAAAATGTTGCAATTTTTTTGCCAGCTGCACTTCATAAATAGTTAAGAAATTAAACGTAAATCCTCCAAGGGCAATATTATTACACTACTGCAAATATAATCCACAGTGATCTTACTGACATCTTTGATTACATTGTTCCTTGGACCTCGTTTTGTCACAGGCCTCTGTTGACAAATCCACAGCTACGTGGCAATGCAGGATACTAACATGCTTTGAATTAGTTACACAGCAAAGATCTCTCTGAGATTGTGGTAATTTCATCAGGATGATAAAATGTGACTCTAGTAAGAAGGGGAACTCACTGCTCAGAAAAATCATCCCTGCAGGCAAAAGACAAATCACAAAAGATAAGGTAAGCTGATTTGCCTGCAAGTCTTCATCTCTTTGCAAAATTCGACCAAGTTGACTCAAAAGATTTTGAAAAGTACACCCAATATTTATTTTTTTCTCTCCAAAGATGAAGGCTAAAGTAATTAATTTTCTTCTCATCACTGACACAAAATTGAAATTTATTGCTGGAGAGGTCCCAGCTTGTGAAAAGCAGTAAGTTTTGTGGCTAGTGAGTGGAAAAGCTGGGAGGATTTGAGTGACTCTAGAGAATTTCTGAGTGGTTCTGTCTTGTCATCGCTTCACTTAGTCCTCCACTATCCTGTTTAACAGTGCTGGCTAGCAAAAATCCAAACCATGGACCAAAGTGACTGTGACACAAGTATCTGTGCTTTGCTGGCAACTCAGGAGCATCCTCACACTCAACTGCCCACTCAGAGCAGGCCCTTCCTGTTCAAGTGGGATGGTAAGGGCAGCAGGGAGCAGGACCAGTCACGATCAGAAGTGGGAATCCAATTTACAGCTTTTCAGAGCAGTGGCACGCAGCTTGCTTGAGTCCTAAGCTGAAGCAGAAGTCAGCGTAGATCACAGTCAGATGAGTAGCACCACATTAAGGTTGTATTTTAACAAGGCATTAATCATGTTAATATTTTTGTTTAAAGCATTAAATCTAAAAGAGCCAATACATTCATAATATGTGGTGCATATTTTAAACGGTAGAACCACAATATCTAAATTTTCTGAACTGTTTAGAAAGTAAAGAATGACCAGGGTTAAGAGGCTCCATCCAACCTCCAGTAATTACCAATTACTCCTATCAACAGGTGATACATACATTAATCATACTGACAACAAAATTAACAATTAATAACCTCTGTATGTAAAGATCTTTTAGCTTTTCCAGGTCACAATTACTTCTACTAAGGAGCCTTTTGCTTAATCCTCATCATTTCTGCAGACTTCAGGACATCCTGAGATTAAAAAATGCTAACAGGCTTGGCTTTTTATCTCTCCACTGATGTACACATCTTTTCTTGTTATTTTGTTTCAGTATGGAAGCACGTACAAAAAATATAAACAAAATCAGTTGATGTTATCTGTGTTGAGATTAACCCAGAAACCTGGCTCTAAACATAGCATCCTGTGACCTAACACTGCTTCTCAGAAGAAAATCCTGGATGAACAAAGAGGCTTTACAGATCTCTTTGCAAAAGCAACAGTTTTTTGCCAGACAACTGGAAAAACAGAAAGTGAGAGCAAAGGTTTTTCATGAAGAATACAGTATTTGTAGACACTGCCTTGAGGTGATGTGACCAGAGATCTTCCACTGACTGTGGTTCTTAGAATAAAAGAAAAACACATCTCCAAACCACGACATTGCTATAGTGCAGTTATGGGAATAATTACATTAGACCATCTGTAGAACAGTAGTATGTTTTCATTTAAGGCTATGTAGAGCCACAGTTTTCTCTCAGATGACCTTATCTTTTTATACTGATTTTTTTCCTCATGAATATTTAGAAAGAGATTATAAAAAAGAGAAAAAACAAAACAAAACATAAAAGAGTAAATTGAAAAAAAAAAAAAAGACCTCATAAAAATGTCATATAACTTTATCAAACAAACAAATCAATCATATATACTTGAGCTACTCAGAGGATTCACAACTCGCTACCTTTGTTACCAATCTGGAAAACCATATACTCATGTCACACATTCTAGCCAAGTTTTCATAGCCCATCCTATCGCTACCAGTTTATCTGAACCACTATTTTGAAGTGGCTCTTGTTTTTACAATTGTATGTTACATTATTCATGTTTGCGCTTCCTACTAGCACTTAAGGTGCTTGATATCTACTGCTCTAGACAATATAAAAAGGGTAGAAAGAATAGCCTCTGCCTGAAGCATTTATATTTTAAATACTGTACAAAAGATAACTTATGCCTTTATTATCTGCGATGGGTATAAAACTAGCATGATGGCAACTTGCCTGAAGATAGTTACCTCTGTAAAAAAATAAAAAATTAAAACAAATTAGAGAAGCTATTGTTCGGTGCTTTTTTGAAGATTTCTTTCATTGTCCTTTCTTTCTACAACATGGAGGTAGTTGGAGAATTCATCCTCCAATTACTTATTTTCATATTTTTATCTTACTTTTTTCTCAGGAAACTCACTTACTCTCCCCCATTCCGTAGCTTCCACTGAAACAGGCTGGCGATGGTACTCCCCAATTCTGTTAGAATGATTAAATTTAATTCACAGGAAGTTTTTATTTCAGACCTTGACCAATCAGATAAGTCCTAAAAATGACCCACTCTCAGTATTAGTTTTGTTTTGTTAAAGAGGTTGATATCTCTTGTCTCTATTTTTTTTAATGTAAGTGAATTTCTTAAATCTACTTCTGCACACGTTGCGAAATTGCTTTGAGAGAAAAAAAAAAAGTGCAGAGGATCAGTCATGACTATCTCCATTACTTTTTAATGATAAAATGATAGCCTGACCTTTTTATTAAACCTCTGAGAAGCTAGTTCAGTAACAACACAATATCCTCCCACCTCAACTTTGCACTGACAGCGCTTGTATTTATGATCAGTCTGAACTGATGCTTTCTAAGAAGCAATATAATCTTTACTCTAAAATAGAATTTTATGGGATGTAATACCTACTCTTGTGGATGAGGACTAGACTGCATAAAATACAATGTTTTCCTTTGACACTTTGTCTGCATCTGTCATTACTGGGCATACAGGATTAACTATTAAATAAATCAAATTCTAAATCATCGTAGAAAGGCAAAGCTGAACTGCAAGCAAAGCTGAACACTGCATTTGAGAAGTGTAAGTTTATGATAATTTAAATACTGATTGCTTAAGACGGCCTTAATAAAACATACGTAAGGCAGAAATTTTTCAAAGCTCTTCATCCTGTTAGGAATACAGTAAAGAGAAAAATGAGTATCAAAAAAAGAAAGAAAAACTTTGTCAAGAAGTGACAGAGTAGACAGAGTGACAGGAAGTAAGTAAAATAAGAAATATAATTATGAAAGACGCGCTCCCGTGAATTACACTCAAGCATTTTAAGACACTACTAACAGTTGTGGGTTTCACTGGATTCCCCAGATTCCCTCCACTTGACCTTCTCATGCATACAGAGCAGCATTAACTTATAGTTTAACTCTGATGAACCTTTGCCAATTTCAATGCTGTCTCCAAAGCACATTTCACTTTCCATAGGTTGAAGAAACAGAATAAGAAATATTCTCAAAAACACATGTATTTTTGTATACACTTAAATAATCAGTGGCAACAGCTTGGAGATATTCATACAAAGATTCCAACAAATATATCAGGGTTTTCTCACTAACCAAACTCCAGCTTTTAAGGGAGGATGCTGATGCACAGGAAACTGAGGAAACGTGACACTTATTTTTTGCTTGGATCTGCTTGCACGAAGGGCTTATTGCTCTCTACTGTCTAGAACTTGAGCCTAGCAAGTCAACCCATATCATTCCACAGGTAAAGGTACACTCTTACAGTTTAGCAAAGCAAACATTACCACCTCACAGAAAATCTCTATGGTTTTTTGTTTCGTTTTGTTTTCTCACTGAATTCATAGAACACAATTTGCATTGGACAATCAATAAGCAATTACCTTCTATTTGAAAAGCATAATGTCTTTACTCATTCATTGTTGAAAAGGAACTGAAGGCACAATCAAATCCCATTCAACTATATGGAAAAATTCTCTTTTTTTAATATAGATATATCTATCCAACTCCCCTCTTAAATGTTTATCACTGACTGCAAACCTGCTGTTCTAAAAGGAGAATGAACAACCATGTCGACTCAGTCAATGATAGCTATGAGAATGTTTACATGAGAAAACAGTTTCCCCTGCAACCCCCCAAAAACCCACAGTCCAAGACTTCTTAAACAATCCATTTTAATGTCACTGAATTAACAGTGTGTAGTTTTGTCGTGCTTTTGCAGAGATGCCAGGCAGTTGCACTATCTTTGATCTATTTCTGTTCAAGTTACATAGAGAAGTGTCTGAAACCATGATAATGTGCAATATTGATCCAGTAATAGTAGTAGATTATATAGCAAGATATATCTTATTTTATTGTCTAAAAATAGGGCTTACACAGACAAGATGTTCTGAAGAGTAGAACAGAGCATGAGATGCTCTCACTGTTCAAAGCTGAATGACTTTTTATGGCATTTATGAGCCCCTAGGTCAATTTTTTGTTTACTCATTTGGCATATCACTCTTCTCAACACAAGACCTAGATGAAAGTAAAATAATAAAGTTATTTTATACTGTAACACGTTTGGATCTTGTTCGCAAATATAAATAGTTTCATGAACTAAAAATATTTGTCCTGTTTAGGAGCTATTTTTTAAAGCGCGTAAGATGCAACCGTCAAATCTGAAAGTTAATATCGCAGAGAAGGACATACGCTCACCTACCCAGATGAGATTGCACTAAACTACTCAGATTTCTCTAATGCACTGTGGTCAATGAACAAGAAGATCAACTTCATTGTTCTAACTGCATATTTTATGAACTGTGACAAGTTTGTTATAACTCATTTGCTCTAAACTTTTCTTCTGAGATTGCACAAGCACCAAGAGATAAACTCAGCAATGTCAACAAGCTTGGTGGCATAGTTCAAGCTGTGAAGGTTCAATAAATAGGTCTGTAAACATTGCAAATCAACACAGCTTTTGATGAAATGTCAAGCAAGACAGAGCTTAGCTATATTCAGCTCAGCTTGAACTCATAAACCATTAGCTGGCCTCTGTAGTTTCCAGAGAAATGTGTCTTATGAATAAAGCTTGAATGTTGAAATAACAGAAATAACAGCAATACATTTTTTCTTTAGAATAGAAGATTAATAGAAGTCATTTAATAACGGGAAAGTGTATTCGAATCAATTCAATAAAAACAGATTTATCGAAACAGACAGTTTGACAATACTACACAGCCTCATGATGGAGCAACCATGATTTTATACCTCCAAGTTAGGAAAGGACGCTAAAAACAAGAGGAAATAAAACTAATTTTGAAATGCCCTAAAGAAACTAAGACGCTTCCATTCTGAACAACAGCAAAAATCTTTGTTTTCCCTGCACAAGATATTAAAATATGGCTTGTTTCAGAGAAAATGCAGATTTTCTCTCTATTTTTAGGAGGAAGGAAAGAATAGAACTTGTTACAATGCATCAAGACACCTTTTTATAAGAGAAGCCAGCATTCTTTTTTTTCTTTTTTCCGCAGTGAAGCACTGTACTACATATATACTGTCAAGTATTTTCTCAAGATTTATTTTCAAATGGTTTGAAAAATATGAAGTTACTTCAACTACTTTTCTGAATCAATCCTCCACAGACATGCCTATGCAATTACCCTAGACTGAACGCAAGGTTGTTTTTGCCCGATGGCCCACTTTTCAAGCTATTTCTATATCACCAGTAGAGTAATTCATTTGACCGCGTCCAAATTTATTTGCAGTGAACTTCACATTTTTCTGCTGTTTTTCATAACGAGGAGCTCATTTAGAAAAACAACCAAATCCTTTCTGATCGGGCAGCATCTATTATCTGCAACCATGCAAACACTTAGCACTGTCGTGGGAAGGCTGTCCATCATCATGGAAAAACAATTTAACCTTATCGAAGAGTTACTGTAAGCAAAAGTTTGCTTGTTTTTCCATTCTGCATTCAACACCCTGTTGATATTTTCCAGCCAGTTTTGAAGCAGGTTAAAAAAGTTAGGCAGTCATGGACATCTAATGGAACTGAGCTCGCCCTTCCCCTCGCCTTCTCCCTCCCAACTGCCCCTCACTCTGGAGCCCCTTCCTTGAGCTTTCCGAAGCCCTCTGCACGCAGGCACCCACCAGGCAGCAAAGTGACCTAAATGCTGCTATCTTTAGGGTCGCACTGCTGCTGTTCTTTCTTCTGAATACGTGCCGTATGCCTTTCCAGCTTTTACTCACCCAACAAATCACCAGACATTGCCGATACTGCAGTACCCTGCTACCTTCATGGGGAAGCTCTTTGCTGATTTCCCTGTAGGTACTTCAGTCTAACACATCCTGCTAAGCTCGGAGAACCTGGAGGGAGACTCATTGCCTGGTGCAGGTATTGCAGGCACATAACCTGCCTCCAGCTTTCTGGCCACAAGGGCAGCACGAGCCTTTTAGGAGCCGACAGAGAATCACGTCTGGTTTTGCCGTCTCAAGCCACAGCACGGTACCCTCCCCAGGTGGGCAGCCAGCGCATGCTGCACGCCCTCCCTGGTCGCAGGAATGGTTTCTCCCTCTACAGGCTCAATCTACCTGATTACGCTCCCTCCCCATCAGTAATCTCGCCCCCCCCGGACAGCATCAGGCAGGGTTTCTGCCAGGCAGGGCTGCGGAGGGCAGGCAGCCGCCCGCGGGACACGCAGGGGGAACATTTCAGAAAAGCTCGCCTCTGTCTGCCTGCTGCTCAAGCAGCAGCATGCGGCTGGGAGATTATTCATCCTGCTTTCACAATGCTATTCAAACAAGCTTAAAGTCCCTAAGAAAAGAATGCTACCTGCTTCATGAACCAGTAGCTATTCTGTGTATTTTTCCCTAAAGCCAGCTTACATCCTTTTGATATACGATGGTGTATTTCCATTTGCAGTACATTCTTCCCTAGTTCCAGTAAGCAAATAAACTAAAAGGGGTAAAATTTCTTCCTTTTTTTTTCCCTTTTCTTTTCTAAAAAAAGAAGAGAAGAAGGACAGGAAGGACAGGAAGAACACAAATTGCCATAACTGACTTAAACACCATCTGCTGTCTTACAGCAAACTTTACCAGAACACTTGCTCCAAGCCTGAAAGGGTGTTGTTTTATTTTAATAACCATAATGGTGGGGAGACACACTTTTCCCTCTATGTTTTTTTGGCTTGAATATTCCAATTAGCCTGATTATTACATTACTAACTGCTATTCTTTAAAACTCTTTTATCCAACTTTAAAGGCCACATCAAAAAGATTCAAAGTTCCTTTACTAGCTAACAGGATGGTTTTAAAAACATGTGTCAAGAGAAAGCAGTGTGCAAAGCATTGACCGAGGAAAGATTTATGCTAGTATTTCAGCTGGATGCAGAGCCTGTGGTCTGTCAGGCACAGTGCAGCATAAAACCATGACAGTAAAAAGGCAACAGATGTGGAGACAGTAAATACTTAGCACTGCTCCATTCTAGGTTACTGTGGTGCTGGATTTAAGTGTGTTGAAGTTCTCTAGGATCTGATGATTTAAAGTTTTTTTGCATGGTGTAAAACTGGGAATTATTACAGACTTCGGAATCTGTTGATACAAAAAAGAAAAAGAAAAAAAAAAAGAAAAAAAAAAGAAAGATGTAAAGATGTTAGCATTCATTTGAGAGCGCATAAGAGCCAGAAAAAAATAAAAACGCTACTAATAAAAAAAATCTCAAGCTGCATGGCAGTGTCTGACAGAAAGTTAATGGCCTTCCTTCCCTGTTTTCAGGACAGTCTCCCTGTACGGAAATATTTCTGAGGAAATTTCTTCAGGCAGAGCCTGAAGGTGGCTTCTCCCAGACTTACCACAGTGAACTACAACTCTTCCCTCCCCTCACATCCTGCATTGAGACCAGCAGGGCCATTGCTGAAAAGGCCCAGCCTCATGGCCCTGGGTTCTGCTAACACCTCTGTGGAGTTCAACTGTTAGAAGTCCAACAGAGTAAGGATAAATATGTAGGGTGTTTGTTTTTGTTTTTTTTTTTTTTTACTAATTGGTCTGTTACCATCAAATGAAGAAGAATACAAGTAATGCTCTGGAAATCCAGGTGCTAAATAACAACAAAAAACACGTATTGGCATTGATCTCACGTGATGGAGATGTCAGCATGTTGGGAAAGCTTCCTTTTGTGACATCTCTAAAAAAATATGTCTACAAGAGTCTGCAAGAATGTTCTCCTAGGAAGGAGGATATCTTCTCCATAACCCACTCCACATTTCACGGTGGAACTGACAAACAATGCTGACAGGCTGCACCATATGTACTACGCATATTCATAAACGGGTCTGTTCAAAATACAAACCTCTTTTTCTCTTCAGCTGCAAGTGAAAATCAAATAAATAAATTCAAATAGGCTCCATCTTGAAACCTAACCTTGTTCTGCTTTGTTTTTCTCACCAAAACACACCCAGACTGTCTTCATTTACTACAGTCCAATTAGCTGAAACACTGAAGTTGAAGATCATTTCATGTCTTATTCAGGACCAAGACTTAACACTTAGCATCTTTTAGGAGAGCAGCCCAACCCTGAATTCAGAAGTTACTAAAGAGCAGTTTTCAGTTAAGCCGGTTAGATTAAGCCATTGGAAGTATTCAAGCAATCACAGAAAGAAAGAGAACAGATAAAAACTTTCTAATTGTATGCACAAGATGCAACCTGGGCACTTTCTCCACAATAAGCCATTTATAGTACTGGGAATGTCTTGGTGCCTACAGCAGGGCTGAGAGCTTCTCAGGTCAGTTGACAAATTTCTACAAGGCTCAGAAATGAAATTTCTAACTTCTCTTATGAGCAGAACAGCAAGCTTTTGGTTGCATGTTTTCCTTCTTTCAACCGTTTCTCAAAGTTCAGCAGAAACTGCATGACTGAACATATACTTGATGGCAAGCTTATTCCAGCACTAGCATAACACAAACTCAGTAAGTAATTGTAAATAGGGAAGTTGTGATCATCCTCATATGATACAGCTATTTACTCCTTGTAACTGTTATAACACGGAGATCTCTGTAACAACCATACATTGGAGAATCAAGTATTGCAGAAACACAGGAACAGACTGTCTATTCCCAAGACCTTCAAGAACTTAAAGGAATTCAACAAGGATATGAAAAGCAATCAAGAAACGAAAGAAAAAAAAATAGGAGTAAGCCTACTTAATCACATAAATTAGTAATTCACAATAAAATAATGGCTAGAGAGTACAGAGCATCTTAGTACGAGTCAGAGCATGTTGCTGAGCTTCTTAATTTCAGTTGAGAAGTAGAAATTGCAATTATCACCACAACCTACTAATTCCTACAGAAGTTGTTTTCAATCTCTTTGGAAAACAGTAGACTGCAAAGAGCAGTTCCTTCTACCTCTACTCTACTAGAGAAATATAAGGACAGGCCTCATCTAGGAAAGCATTTGTGAAAACACTTATTTTATCAAAGCTGTTACTTTTCATGAGTTTTTGTTGTTGTTGTTTGTTTGGCACTTATCCAAAGCTTTTCAGCTGTTGGTAAAAGCAAGTCTTAATTGATGTACTGTAACTCAGCTTTGGACTTTTTCTCCATCTGGGGCTCCTGGTTTTGGACAGTCATATTTTCTGGATACCAGTTTTTGTTCTCTGGCCTCCTTCCACCTCACAGACTCAAAGTGCCCAAAGCACATAGGGACCATCTCTTCCACCCTACATATACTGTGCCTTCAGCTCTTTTCACTTTGCCATGATTGCCATAGTCTCCTACACTGCTGAAACCTCAGCAAGGGATAGACTTGAAGAAGGACTATGTTATATGGAGGCTCTGAGAAATCAGATACTGTTACAGAGAACTCAGCCACTGAAGAGCAAAAACCACATAGGTGGTTTGCTGTCACAGAGGAGATCTTGTTTATCCTCCCCTCCCTAAGTAAATTGGAACACAGATGAGAAACTTCCATGCTTTTGCAAAAAAATCAGAGTTTATACAGAGAATATATAGTCCATACAAACAGCTGGTGAGAAGAAGCCTTCTAAAAGGAAATCTGTTTTGCTCTTCTATAATTGAGACTTGCTACTACTGAATGGATTTTAGATAAAGATTCACATTTTTTTCAGGTTGGAGTGATTATTGATAATCCAAGATTAGAAAAAGAAGAGCGAGAGCTGAGGTACAAAGAAAAATATGATAATAATTTTTTAAAAAGCAAAGGCTTCCAGAAATGATACATTGATCATATCAGAGATAAAATTCTGATTCAACTGAGGTTAAAGGCAAAACTCCACTGGAAGTTGATTTTGCTTCAAGATCAAAAGTCAACACCTGCACTGCTTTGTGTTGCACTATGGAGGAATAGCTGTTTGCCTGTACTGTGCTCAAGGGGCCTTTGTGAGCGCTGAGAGCATGCCTGTATGCTTTACTATAAATGTATACCAATAAAGCTATTCTATGCTTTTAAATATTTTTTGCATACTTTTGTATCCTGTATATGTTGCATATACGCATAGATACACATAATTTTAACATATCCTTGTTGTCCATTTGTTTGGAGACTTCTACATGTATACATTTGAACCACAGAATTCTATTTTCAGCAGCCTGATGTGCAGTTTATATTCTTCTGCCTAACTTCTTCCCAGAGTTATCAAGTTAAGCCAGAGTCTGCCAAGGAAATACACTGATTTAAAAACACTATTTTCTTAAAAGTTACAAGCTGTAATAACATTTTGACTTCTTTTTTTTTTTTTTCCCCGAAAAGGAAGATAGAAAAGGAAAACAGAAGACCATTACTGCCATAACATATTTGCAGACCCTGAAAACATCTCAAATGACCCAAAAATATAACACTTTACATTAGATGGCTGTAATTTTTCCATTTACAATTCTTTCATACATTCACAGCTTGGACTACCCGATGATACTCTACGTAAGCCTACCCTGAATGTGTCTATTCAATCGAATGTCTTGTTTGCAGTAGTAAAAGACTGCCTCATTAAGTTAGGAAATCAAAATGTATAAATTCTGCCACACAGCTGTAATAAAACATAAAAAGAAATCACCTATCTGTTGCAGAGGTTTTCATCCACCCGAAGTTGGAGGATGACAAACTTTATGTGTTGGTGAGCTATTACTGTGCTTCCTGCTGTAATGTGCCTGAACACTGGTCTAGAAATAGATGAGAAATAAATGTTTGAAGCCAGGGGTGTTTTCATGAGTAATATACCTAAAATTAAAGGTACAACAAAGATCTGTTTGATCCTAATTCCTTCCAACATTATTTCACCATTATAATTATATACATTTTGACTCAGTTCCTCAGGAATGCTCAAGGACTGCTATTAGTGTAGCAGTATGATGACTACTTGGTTGAATGAAGATAAAAAGCAGTTTCTGCCCTGGAAGACCATACATATTGAATTTAAACTGCGCACATAGCAACTAAAGATATTATCAGATATAGGATAATGTACTGAAGCTTGTCCAATTGTCAGCTGGTGTTGTGATAAAGTAAAAGAAACGTTATTAAATCCCTATCTCCACTCAAACCCACTCTCACAGAACAGTCAACTTCCCAGGGTACCGAACTGCCAAAAAGGCCAACCTTATCTGCAGACAACTGTCAGAAAAGCTTCAGATATAAATATTGTCTGCCTGATGTAATTATTTCTGATAAATTTATAAACCGGAGTTTTGTTGAGTTTTCTAATCTCGATGTACTGCAAATTGATGTTCACATGGAGTTAGGATAGTATAATAATTAGTCAAGTTAAGTAGTAAGAACTGTTACACAATATTCTTGTCTCTACGTTCTCATGCAAAACACTTCTGCCACCTCATGCTTCTTTGCGCAGTGGCTGAGGTCTGAAGACTTCTTCAGGCAGTCCTTACTGATGGTCCCTTCTCCTGCATCCCATTTTCTTCCTTATCTCTTGACTGTGCTCCATTTACACTTCCCCTTCAGTACTACGAGGAAACATCTGGGGCAGCTTCTGAGTGAAACCATCACTTCCATCTCCTCATGCTCCCCAGATCCACAAATCTTTGATGTACTATCCTTTGCACACCATCTCTTAAAAGTACTGTCTTACCTTTCTTACAGTTTCTAATGCCAGCTAAGACAAGAACCAGGGTATTTCATAGAATCATAGATTGGGCTGGGTTGAAAAGGACCAGAATGACCATCTAGTTTTAACCCCCTGCTATGTGCAGGGTCACCAACCACTAGACCAGGCTGCCCAGAGCCACATCCAGCCTGGTCTTGAATGCCTCCAGGGATGGGGCATCCACAACCTCCCTGGGCAACCTGTTCCAGCATGTCACCACCCTCTGTATATTTAGGTACTCTCAGTGTGTGTTTTTCAGTGGAACAGCCCTGACAAGATGAATTGTAAACCAGACCCCTAAGAAATATGGACACATGCTGAGGATCCTTAAAGGCTCAGTCTCACTGTAAGGACATCCTACGCTGTTCGGGAAAGACAAATAAGATGTAAACCAGTGCCCTTCTGCAGTGCACTTGAAGTAAGGAAAGCACATATATTTCCCCTAGGCTTCAATCTATAACATAGCTTTTTATTCCTTTGGAAATACAGACCCTTAAATCCCTTTCCTGATTTTTGGACTTTTTTTCTCCTTGACTTCTGTTCTTGCTCTTTTGCTTGACATTTCTGACCATTTTGCATTCTTACTGTAGTCCAACTTTAACTAAACAAAAATAAGCTTCTCTATTGGAAAACTGGAGCTAACATTTATATTATGTTTTTAGTAAAACTTTAAGTTATTTATTAAACAAACAAACAAACAAAAAAACACTACTGCAACAGAAAATTATAGAATACGCTTCAGAATACTGGTGCTACTTTCCCAGTGCTGTTACTCTGATCCCATAACTATATTCTGTGCCAAGAAAGTAAAAGTATGACCAAAAGTACAAGTGTGCAGAAAGTGGTGACCCATTCTGGAGCTCTAGTTTGATCCTGAATCCCCTGAATATTTTTTCCAGCACTCTCATGCAGGACTGAAGCCCCATACTGCTTACCCTGTGAATTCTTATGTGATCACATTTAGAGTGATTGCTCCAGTCTGCAGTGAAATTAAACCTTCTTGAATACATCTCACTGATAAGGCTTAATTCAGTTAAACTGACCATTAAGATTAGAGTAAATTGAATTGCTCTACCTCAGACTTGCTGATAATCTCTTGAAACAGAACAAATCTGGACTTTCCAGACAATGAATTATGGTGCTCAGTTGAATACTCTCCACTGCTTCCCTCCCTTACTCTTCATCCCCAAAACTCCATACACAGAAGAACATGTTCTACAATGCTTGCCAAAAATTTGCTGGTTTATTCCTAATTCATTAAACAGTCCAAAGTTGCAAACAGAAAGCAATTTGCAAATGCTCAGTTTGATAATACATCTGAGACAAGGACTGTAAGATACCCTAAAACAGTAATCAGTTCTGTTACAATTACTCAAAAATCGATGCTGACACTGGGCTGGAATCCAAGCAAACAAACTAATCTACCTTATTCAGAGGGGCTTATCTTTAAATAAAAAGTAATGATGCAGCAATAAATGTAGTTCTTTTCTTACTCTTCCTGAGCTGCAAAAGAACGTATTTGTGGGAATATCAAGTAATAATTATATTTAAGAGTTTTAGAAAAAATATTATTCCTAATTTCTTGAATACTAGTAAACTTTAAAAATTAATGAAATGTAAGGAACAATGCAAATAGGAATGAATTCCATGATTTCCATAATCACTAAAACTGATCCTGTGTTGTGGAAGCCAGTAGGAGTTTCTTTAATAAAATAAATGTGACATTTGTCCAATTTTCTTCTTTATGCAGTCTCATTTCACAGATGTGTTTGGATGCATATGGAGATACATGTTATGGATGTACACATTTTCAGATTAGCCAATTATGAGATTAATACAAGGCTCAGAATTTGCTGTTAGTCTGCATCAGTCTTTTTTTTTTTTTTTTTTTTTTTTTACGCAGGGCATTACTATAGTAATGTCATTTCCTAAATGGAATTGCAAATATCAGTATAAAAACTATTTTAAAGAGAAACATCTGAAGTGGCATGGGATTTCACTTTCATTCATATGGTAGAGGCATCAATCACATAAGGACAGAATCACAGAATGGTCCAGGTTGGAAGAGATCTCAAGGTCTCAAACCCCCCTGCCACAGGCAGGTCCACCAACTTCCATATCTAATAGTAGACCAGGCTGCCCAGGGCCCCATCCAACCTGGCTTGAACACCTCCAGGGAAGACAAATGCAATCATCCTCTGACGCATGAAAAAATGTGTGCTTGAACACATGACAGGACATATATAATCACACCACAAAAAAGAAGTATCAGCCAGCCACTGGTTCAGATTCATTATTTTTAAGAGTTAAAGTCATCTCTAAAATTGCACACTGGACAGCTCTGTCCTACGTGAATCTCACTCATGAGAAAAGTTTTGAATACTTGTTTTATTTTGACCATTTTTAATTGCTCCCAAATTTACTGAGTTTGTTAAGGGGATATTACGATGAAATTATTATATATATATATATTATATGGAAACGTATATGTAGGAAGAAATCTATAATAGCGGGTAGCCATTAATTCAGGAAAAATAAAATAAAATAATCTAAACAAACAAATGAAAAACTACAATAATAAACATATAACAATAGCAAGTTTAAGTTGGACAAGTTTCAAGTAGAAATTCACACAAAAAATGCAAATGCCAAACAAATATTTTGGGTCCTTGTGTTCTCTCCAGATCTTCAAATCCTGATTTGATAGATTTCTGAAAGAAAAGCTGCTAGTCAAGCTTAAAATTACAGATTTGGTACAAAAACTACCAAGTGTGTTACAAAGAGGTCATTCTACTACATTTTACTGTAGTAGAATCAGTATCATTAGAGAATTCACTTGACTCTGGGTCACCCATTTACCTCTCTGCAAAGAATTAATGGAATAGCAATAAGTTAATTCTTAAAGGACCTACAACTGACCAAAATCCATTTACATTTAAGGTTAAATTTGACTGCAGCTAACAAAGATTGAATTACTTTGAGACATGTTTCCATGTCTGGGTTAAGAACCAGTGTCTTGGGATAGATGAACAAGCATAAGCAATCTAAGAATAGTCAGCTATCCAAACATCATAAGCACAAAACTTTACTATGAGAAATTCTTTTTCACATAATATTTCCTATAATATCATCTTTGTTAAATATAGCTGACTCTTGGATGCATCTTTACAAATCCTGCACCAAACAAGGTAATGACTCACTAAATGTGACTGCTAAAAGGACTCTCCCACATATACAGTGCAATTAAGACAGAATAATAAAACAACTAACAGAAGGGGCTTGCAGCTTTACAATCCCTTTGGGCTCCCATACCACTAATAGCCCATTTTGTTTTAACATTCATGTATCTCAATAGAAAGCTTTGTGAAGAATTCTACTCCAGTCAGGGGGTGCCAATGGAAAAATTAATATACAAGATTGCCTGGGATCTAAAAAAATCTAAATGTGCCACTGTTACTGAATAGGCAGAAGGTAAAGCATTAAAAAGAACACATAAAACAGCAGGACGTGTATCTTCCTTGGTTTACTACCTAAGCATATGTTTTCTTCTTTTCCAAAACCAGTTTGTGGAGCAGTATTATACCAGTATACCAATCACCATCATCAAATGGCCTACTACATACATGATGAGTATATGAGTAATCCTACTGAGCTGAAAGTTAAACGTGTACAAATAAGACATGCCTACAGTTATATCTTTAAGTATGAGTTCTTTATTTCTTTAAACATGAAGAAAGTAAGCAGAGCTATCTAGCAACAAGACAACTTGATAAACTGTTAATCATCCAAACATTTCAGAACCATTTTTTTCCCTTTTCATTGATCTAAAATAACAAGAATATCTAAAAGCAAAGAGCTAAGAAGCGAAGATCTAAAAGCAATCTTACGTTTTTTTCATTTAAAACAAGGTGAGACTCTAGCTGTAAATGGACACATAAATCTTCACTACGAAGTAGGTCAAAAGGTGTGAAGAAAGTTTCCAGTTACTGGAAACACTGACATACTGCTCCAAACAACTGCTCAGTGCTGAGCTCATGCTTGAGAACTATTCTAAGAATTAATAAAATGCAGTTGTCACTCCGCTCAGCTACTCTTTTTACCTTCTTTTTGGTAGCAACTCGATCACTTTTCTTTAGTTTGAACACAGGCCTTGCAGGCCCGACTATGCAGCCAAGGACTGAGCACAGGCAGGGGCATCAGAGAAGCTAAAGGACACACAGACCTGGGCTAGCCCAGACCCTACGGCCAGATCCAAATGCCCCCCACTTGCTCTGTTTTCTACTTGGCCCAAAGAGCACAGAGCACAGTGCTCTCAGGGAAATGCTCTGATGCATTGGCAATGGGAACTGAGCATCAACGCACCACTGCTTGCCTTATTATTTAACCCAGCACAGCTTCTAAGTGTACCAGCACACTTACAAGTTGCTTAACTGCACAACTCCTCCCAGTAAAGACATATTTTTCCCTCTGCACTCCCCATTTCAGCATATCCTCACCTTCCAGCTTGTATACAAACTGCAAGTTATAACTCTCCATAAAACTAAGGCTTGGTTGTGTTCCTGTACTCTGTACACAGTACTCTGTGCTCTACTTACATCGAATGGCAAATGGATAGATAGAAACAAACTACCTCGAGATCTCTAAGAATATTAAATGATGTCCTTTTAAATGGATCAATGCCTACTGCACTGTAACTATCAAAAACCCCACCCACTTTTGAAGCAGACTCACCGAACCAAATACATCAGGCATTAAAGAATATCAGTATCTAAAAGCTACTCTCTTCCCAAGAGCTACTAAGTATTGACCAGGCAAAAAAGAAAAAAGAAAAAAAGAGAAAAAAATAGAAGACGCTGACAGCTCACTTTCACCTTCAAAACAGGGCATATACTAAGCAGGTTCCTAAGGATCTTTGGCAGGCTGTCAGCATTAACTGACTTCCTATACTTGCCTTAAAGAAAAGGTAATAACCTGCTGTTCATCTCCAGAAATCCTAACCACTTACTGCTGAAGAGAACTGATGACAAGCAGTTTATTTACACAATTTAGAATCATAAGGGTTGGAAAGACCACTTAGACCATCCAGTCCAACCAACAACCCATCACATTACATCACACCCTCTGACCATGACCCTCAGTGCTATATCCACTCAGTTCTTGAACACATCCAGGAATGATGACTCCAGTGCTTCCCTGAGCAGCCCGTTCCATTTTCTCTTATTTTATTTATTTATTTTTTTTATTTTATTCTTTGTTATTCCTTTATTCTCATTGGAATTAAATTTTCCTGACTGATCTTTGCAAAATAACTATATACAGAATAACTATATACAAAAATAACAAATCAAAAAGGTTCACTTAGTTTGACTAGAGCCCACTTTCTCCTTGCCAGCAGAGATAAGAACACCTTGAAACATGGAAGTTTTCCTATCTTGCAGGCCTTGTTGAAACAGCTGCAGCTTTGCAAAATTTTGTGTTTTAACAACAGGGGAAAATAGAGTATGATTTTCTTTCCCAACCAGATTCTTTTATTTGTTTTCTCTACAAAGTCACTTAGCCTTGAGCTAATGTTGCCAAAGAGTCTTTGTTGTTGTTGTTGTTGTTGTTAGAATAAACCATAATACCAGGCAATAGTAGCAGTAAAAATGTCAGCAAAGCTCTGCATTACTGTCTTTAAATAAATATTTACAACATAGCTGAAAATTTGTGACATACGTTGATTACTGAATCTTTATTTTCCTAAATGTTATTTTGTATTTCATTATATTTGCTTTCCTATCCATCTTACAGGAGTCATACCTAGGAGAGACTTATTGAGAACTTTGATGGCAAATATTCTAAGGATACCCTTATTGGCAAGAAAATGCTTATCGGCTCTGTAGGAGAGATAGAAGACAAAGAGAAATACATGACTACACAGCAGATTTCCCCTCTGAGACACAAGCTAACTACAAAATCTAAAAGAACATACTCTAGCTACTGAAGGGGGAAGGGGAAAGAGTACAGCCTTAACGTTTGGCTTCTCTGTCTGTTCTGTACAGCACAGGAATCAAAGGGAATGTGAGATTAAAGATATGCCTTAGTTTTAACCATTTTATTACTGTGCATATAGGATGTGACATACATTTAGAAGAAGCCTGAATTTACATTATCCAGAGTCTTATATTTCAGATGCTGGTACAGCACTATCTAAAGTCATTTCTCCACTTCATTTTCATTGTTGAATTTGTTTTGTTATATAGCCTTGGTTTTAGGCTTCCAAATATAAAGGCAAATGGAAAATGGAACAAAATGAATCATGAGTTTGTGAAAAGAAGATTGCACTAGATTAACCTGATATCCTCCTCTGAGAAGATAACTGAACTTCTAGGCAAAGAAATGAAATGGATTTAGTCTGTCTGAATGTCAGCATTTGACAGTACCTCAAGTACCTAAGCTCTAGCTGACTAGAATTCACCAGTGCAAGTCAGATAAAAAAAAAAAAAAAAAAAAAGGGCATGTTTAATGGAAGACAAGTTTGAGAAAATAGAAATTCATAAAAGAATTGCAAGGCTAGTATGAACAAGGTGAAACGTCAATTAGTGTGATGAAAGAGAATCACTTCCTGATAGTTACTTGAGTAGTTTCTTAAAAAGTGATTCTGAGACAGAAGGCATTAAGAACCTTTGCACAAACATCTTATGCCAATGACATCAAATGGTGACAGACAAAAAGAGAATAACTGTCAGGAAAGGGAGAGATTAAAATCTCAGGCAAAAAGAGTTGGACAGTATTCAGGACCACATTAGAAGAAACAGACTGAAGTTCAGTAGCAGAAAATGAAGAATCAATGAATATGGAACTTCTGCAGTATGCTGTGGAATCAAAAATTATTTGAGTGTCTTGAGTACAAAATCAGACTTACCAGTGGTAGGTGGTTATTAAAAAACAAAAAACAAACAAAAAAAACCTGAAATCCACTAATTGATTATATCAGATGTTCCTTTCTCGTGTTAGATAAAGGAATATTAATATAATTAACAGCTGTTCTAGATTCCAATGAACCAGCAATGTCAGATTTGAACAACAACTCCTTGTTCACCTCCTTAAACATCATTACTGCTTCATCACTGGACACTGTTATTTTCCCATGATCAACCTCTTACCTTATGAACTGAGAATCACCAATCCAGTAAAACTGGTGTGCACGTCTTTATGTGCACGTGTATTTACAGAAATATGCACAGATTTGACAAGAATGCTGGGAGAGCCCTGGGGGCTTTGTCATACACTTTGGCCACAATCACCTCATGCAATGCTACAGGCATGGGGCAAAGTGGCTGGGAGGCTGTATGGAAGAAATGGGCCTGGGAACGCTAGTTGACAGACAGCTGAACATGAGTCTGCAGTGTGCCCAGATGGCCAAGAAGGCCAATGGCATCCTGGCTTGTATCAGAAATAGTGTAGCCAGCAAGAGCAGGGAGATGATCATCTCCCTGTACTCAGCTCTGGTGAGTTCACACCTCAAGCGCTGTGTTCAGTTTTGGGCCCCTCAATACAAGAAACATATGGAGGGCCTGGTGCATGTCCAGAGAAGGGTAACAAAGTTGGTGAGAGGCCTAGAGCACAAGTCTTATGAGGGGTGGCTAATGAAACTGGGATTGTTTAGTTTGGAGGAGGCACAGGGAAGACCTTATTGCCCTATACAACTATCTGAAAGGAGGTAGGGGTCAACCTCTTCTCCTTTGTAAGTAGCAACAGGATGAGAGAGAATGGCCTCAAGTTGCACCAAGGAGGTACAGGGTAGATATTTGAAAAAATTCTTCTCTGAAAGAGTGGTCAGGCGCTGGAACGGGCTGCCTAGCAAGGTGGTTGTGTCACCATCCAAGGAGGCGTTCAAGAAGCATTTAGACACAGTACTGAGGGACATGGTTTAATGGCGAAATACTGGTAGCAGGTAGACAGTTAGACTTGATCATCTTGAAGGTCTTTTCCAACCGTGATGATATTATGATTCTACGATTCTATGAAAATTACCTCTAAGTATATTAATGTCTAGTCTTTATTTCTTTAAAATAGACAATTACTGACATGCCAGATGCAAAAACAAAGACGTTCCACTTTCACCTTCAAGCTCTTTGTGGATGACTGTGCTGAACAGGACCACATTCAGAATTTTTATGGTTTTATCAAAATGAAAAATGTTTGAGGATGTCTTCTATGCCTCAAGTCATTTCCTTCAGTATTCCCCTGCTTTAATTTGTCCTGGCAGGAAGCTATATTGACCACAAGAAACTCAGCCTTGCACACATACACCACAGTCAACTCTTTTATGAAATACTAGATTTCAGTTATTTTTTATTTTATACTCCAAAATACTCCATATTTTACTCTTACATTCCCTTACAGCCCTTCCCTCTCCTGTTCAAGACATCTAATTAAAATCTAGAATTCTTTTGCCACTACTGCAGATTGTCAAATAGCTTTATTATTACCCTACCAGACTTTATGAACTTACTGTACAGATCCAGTTTACTTCAAGGACGCTAAAATAGCCATGTTTCTTTTGTTCTCCTATCAGAACTGAAGTACTAGAATAATGTAAGTATGTGTTCTGTCCTTACAGATACTCATGACCTACCCACAGGTATGTCCAGGAGAGTAAAGTTACTTAGAACTGGTGTCCAGCACCTTAACTGAGGATCGAGCCCTTAATTAAGGACAGTCACGTCTCGGACTTTTAGTAGCAGAGAAATTTCTTGCCCTAAAGAGCTGATTTAGGCTTACTTTGGCATTTGTGCTTGTTTTCTTTCTTTTAATTTAATTAGCCTACACACTTTTGGTGGATTCATATTTGTAGATTAGTAGTGACACAAGTGACTAAAACTTAAATCTGTTGTCTTTTGAGCACAACTGTTGTATTTATATGTCATTATACCTTCTGCCAAAAAGTCTCAAACTCAGTTTTCAGGGTGCTTTCAGAGATGCAGCATACATCTTCATTGTCATTTACTTTTCATAAGAGAAACATGGATTTTCTTCTGACAAAATTCCTTCACCAATTCACATTCTCAGTTTCAAAATCCATTAGTGCTTGTCATCAGCTTGTCAGCTGCTTAAAACCAACCTTCTTTACAGCAATCAGTCAATGTCTTGAAATCAATTATGAGTAACCTAAAAATATTTCAAATTAAATGTGTCATTATTACTTAGTCCGATTAATTCAATTGATTTTATAAGAGATTAAAAAGTAGGTAGAAAGTCTGAATCAATTTTATTTAATTGTCCTTTATTAAATAAATAACTTTTTTAAAGTTCCAGGAACTTAAAAGTGAACTATTTTCTTCTCTTGCCAATTAAATCATTTTTATATACAACCTTCACCCACAAGGGAATACACACACAAATGAGACAGGAAAAAAAAAAAATAAATGCCTATTATACTCAGATGGAGACATGAAGAGAGCAAGCAGATCACTAGAACTGTTGCTTAGAATTTTTTTTCTATTTTTCACTTTGATCCTCCTCTTCAGAAGTTATCTGGGACAGCCACGTCGTGCTGCAAATGCATTTAACAAACCACCAAACCAATGCTTTTACAAACAGTATTTGTATCCTCTTTCAGTAACCAGGCTGTTTTCTGGTATCTGATGAAGTTTACTCAGGACTTTGAGCAGGCTTCATGTTTAAATTAATCTACAGATTTCCTGCTCATCATGATGCCCCCATACCACTGAAGTCACTCTTCCTTGAGAAAATCAGTGTGTATTTTTTAAATAGTGATTTCCTTGAAAATTAAACTATGAAGAAATCCCACATTAGGAAGTGCAGAACACAGAAGAAATAAAAGTTTGTAAAAAGCTGGCAGTGCAAAGAACTAAGTGAGTAATAAATAATGAAGTTCCTTTACTGTTAGCTCCCCATTCCAACTGTACAATCTAATAGTCTATAATGATTTTACTTTGTTGTCTCCACTACCTTTTCTACGTGGTGGCAACATTTCCAATCTGAAGAACAAAAAACTGAGTCCAACAGCTTGTGCTGTGATTCAGAAAACAAAATCTGTAAATGAAGTTAAACATGAGATTAAACCTAGGCCTCAGCTATTTAAATTCCCATCAATCCCTAAACTTTTGTTTTCCTCCACTTTTGGCATTTGCATGTTCACCATACAAAAGCAAATGGTGCCTGACCTAGCGTTGATTCAAGACAGGGAAACTTTGCCTTGCCTTAAACATACTGCATTGTGGTTCAGTTCTCAGCCATTGCTAAAGGTCATGTTGCAGCTTATGGCAACTATATAATACTTTGTAATTTTTCAGTATCTCAGAATGAAGCATTTCCCCAGATAACAAATACCATAAAACTGGGTTTATTTCAAAACACACTGTATGCTTTTGCCCATTTGTCTTCCTTACATTTACTGTCTCCAGTGATTTATTTTCCGTGTATTCACTTACACAATTAATTCCATTCAGTGTCTGTCCATTTTCCATTAAATACTGGTGTTTTTCTCCACCCAGAAGAAATACACAAAACATGCTTGCTAGTGCCTGTTGAATTAGGAATTTGGGTTTCGGACACTGAGAAAAATAATAATACTCCCTGAAAATTTCCAATTCTTTGGACGAATTTATGCTGAAAATTTCAGGAGTTAGGTTTTCAGCAAGAAAATCTAAAAAGAACTTGGAAGCACTGACAGATGAGACCAGAAAAAAGAATAAACTTTCTTGCCTGAGGTTGAGTCGTCTTCTGTATAAAGGCATAGGTGAGTTCTAAATCTGGTCTGCTATCTACTGCATTCCCAGTTGGGAATGAATGTGTTAGCTTGCTATTCTGTGTGCTATTTCTTATCTTCAATATGAAAGTATCAAAAATATTTCTAACGTTTTAGTGTATATCTCCAGTTTCCAGAAATACTTGATTTCTTCTAGTAATTTTGTCCAGTATTGCTATGCTAATATGCTACTAATACATCGCATCAATTCTTGCAGTACATTTTATAAGGATTTCTAATACTTTTTTTCTCTTTTTTTTTTTTTTCACAACCAGGTAACATTTGTAGTGAAGGTCATGAAGCTTGTCTTCACAGCTACATAAAATGCTAGCAATATGTCCTTTTACCATCCCAGCTTACTTGCTTAATTAATCTGCAGTTCTATTGTAATTTGAATGTTAGGCTTCTTAGCAAATAGCTGGGACCAAATCCTCTAAATTGTTTGTTTGTTTGTCCTTTCTCTCAAAGGCTTGAAGATTCTGAACCTAACTGGATGTAGTGAATTGCGCTGCATATATTGGTTCCATCAGGAGAATTATTTATTTATGTTCAATAGCTGCGCTGCAATGTTTAGATACATTATTTAAAGGAAACAAAAAAAGAAAGAAAAAAGAAAAAAAAAAAAGAAAAAAAAAAAAGCCTGGATTATCCACATCTTTGTGAGCCTAAATACAAACCATTTATTTCATAATGAACACAATATTCTCCAGGGAGTATCACACGTCCTTGAGTCCTTTGGATTTTGCATTTGAAGTAGAGTTGAAATAAGCATAAAATCATCCACAGATATATATCTGCGGATGTTTTTTTCATTGTCTCTGAACTTAGGGGTCACACACATGCTGTTTTTTTCCAGCAAAAAAAAGTTACCTACAAGACATGGGTTTACAACATACAGACTTTAGATGATGGGACTGGTACACTTACTTCCTGGCCTTTTAAACTTCCAATTTTGATCCACATCTGTGAGGAAAAAATTAAGCAAAGTCATTTTTTCTTATTGTAATCTGTACTCAACCCTGTTTATCAGTCTCTAACCTCTCTGAGCACATTTTTTTTTTCTATTTGAGAAAACAAGGCCTAGTTGGAAACAAATCACACTTCAAGTACTTTCAAATATGGTGTGATTCAAGCACTGGGACCAATGTCAGCGAACACAGACCAGTATTCATCTCTGACATAGTCACCCAAAGCTCCACTTTCAGCCGGCAGAGAGGAATCGGCACAGCTGGCTCAGGATTGATCTCACTCCGTAACTTTACATCCAAACCAGGCATCTGGGCTCCCTCTGTAAACAATTCTACGCAATCTCAGCTTAAAGCTGGCATCTATTATCAAATGAATCATTTCTTTGAAGGACGTATTTCTCTCCACTGACTAAATGGGAGACTGAGGTGATTACCTGAGAGCTACTGCTTTACGTTACAGATTTTTACAGTAAGGTAAGTACCAACTTACAGTACCAACAGGCTGCCCAGGGAAATGGTGGAGTCACCATCCCTGGAGGTGTTCGAGAACTATGTGGATGCAGCAGTGAGGGACAAGGTCAGAGGTCATGGAGGGATCGATTAGGGGTTGGACTGGATGATCTTAGTGATCTTTTTCATCCTTAATGATTCTATGATTCTAAGAATTATTGTGTCCCAGAAGCTGTGTACTAACCACACTTGTCTTTTTTACATGACTTGTCACAGTCACTTCTGAAGTCCATCTGTAATTTCACTTCCAAAACATTCCATGGCAATAAATCCCACATCTCCATTATGTATGGTATGGTGGGAGAAAAAAAAAAGAAAAAAAAAAGAAAAAAAAAAGAAAGCTCAGCAAACTGTTCTCAACCTGTTGCTCAATTGAGTCTTGCAATTCTCTTGTGCTGGGGAGATGCAGTCCCTGCAAATCCTGGAATGCTAGAGACAGGCAAGACTTCTCCCAGCATCCTGTGTGCGCTCCCACATTGTTGCTTTCCATTCCCAGAGGTATGCACACTTCACTAGGGCTCTGTGCAGAATGATAATATAAATTTTAATCTGGGAATTCTCCATTAAATGCTGCTCTAAAACATAAATTAGGTTCTCTTGTTAAACTGCTAATTCGTATTATTGAGTCACTGTCCTAAAGGCAGCAATACCTGAAAGCTTATAAAATTGACTGATATATGAAAGATAGAAATAAATAGGATGAAAGTCTGCCTAAATTGGAAAGACTTTTCACTGCTACCTTTTAAAAATTACCTCCATTACTCACACTTCATTAAGTGTTCATTCCAACCACGTCCCCCAGTTCAGCCATCAGGGTGAACATACTCTGTATGCGCATGCATATACCCATTTCATACAGATGGCCAAGGACTGCTTCTCAATACAGAGTTCATTTGTTCTAGCTTTTCTTTGTTCTTAAGTTTGCATAATTAGATGAAATTTGGCCTCTTTACACTCTTTGGATGGACAGAAGGTCTACAGCCTAACACAACACCCAGCAAATGCCTCCATGGAAACTTCCTCCAAACTTATGTTGTTCCAAGTCCTTCATTAAAGACCAAAAATAACCTGTGAAACTGTTCTGCTTCAATAAACCCAGCTTTCTCCAGTGGGAAACTGTTCTGCCAGAAAATGTTAAACCAGTTTTACAACATAATGCAATTCACCCTGTACGTGTGGGATTCATTACAACAGGGATTAAAATCAAAGCTTAGTGTCATGTGAAGCATGCAGTAGGGGATTTGAGACCAAGTTCAGTTGCTGGACACTAGGCCTGCTGAATTGTACTCACTGCTGAGTTACGATAACACATACAGCTTTGGAATAAAGGAGTATGAGGATGAAGAGAGATCCTTCAGAGAGACTTAATAATACAGAGATCTTATCACACACTAAAAGAAACCCTAAGCATTGACCTGGTGGGAAATTTATAATAGAAGCGGCAAAATGGAAAAACACAAACAAAAAATAAAAATTCAGAACCACTATAAAATCCCACTGAACTTATACAGCACAGATGTTACACAAATGATAAGCAGATGTTTTTAGGTAGACTAAGTTTTAAATGATCCCACTGCTATCAATTGACATTCATGAAATATATTCAGTGGAAATGGCAGAAAGGAAGAAGCAGCTCGTGGGGAAAAGAGAACAAAATAAAAACGTATATAAAGCATATGATGGGTTAAGCTGCACCACAGGAAAATGTTTGTAGAAGCAATGAGATAAAATCCCTAAAATTACTTTTCAGACCTTAAAAGCAACAACACTGATGGTCTCACACGCAAAATCCAGAGGAATATTCTAAGAATATGTGAATAATTCATGGTTTCTGAGGCAGACATGAGACAGATGATGGGAGAACAATGAGGTATCCAGGTGTGCTCCTGCCAAGCATAGTGACAGGAGCACACTGTAAATCTGCCAGGGAGAAGCACGTTCTCATCTACATCCCACCAAAACATACTGTGAACTGGCTTCCAGAAGACATGTACCTGTTTTAACATCAAAAAGATGAAAAGCCCAGAGAAGGAGACTGGCTATTGAAATACCCTATGCATTCACAGAAAAAAAAAATGCTCGCAGGCTCTAGCTTATGTTAGCATTGACCTTAAAGTAACTGTCTGTTTAGAAATAAATAACAACCTAAACCATATCCCTGCCTGTTCCTTCATCTTCCAGTGTCTCCCTAACTCCCCCTTACCCTCCTCTAACATACACTGACATATTTTCCACAAATGTGGCTGTAACTCTTTTATCTGGAAAATAACTATCTTTGTTACACTGCTTGATTATTGTTGCTCACAGTGAGGGATTAAGTATGAATGGGGTTTCCTACTGTAAAATAATGCAGTCAAAACTTACATAAATTTCAAGATCTCTTTTAATGAAAAGTAGTAACGCAAAATGATACGTTCCAGGATAATATAACTGACAGGCAGATATGAAGCTGTAAAGACCTCTACTATAAGCCTTGCACATTATACCCTACCTTCTCAGTCCAGAGAGAACAGTAAGACAGGAGTGTCAAACTCATAAGATACTGAACCTTTCCAGTGTTCAGTGTATGTCAGGGTGCCCACTTCACCCTGAATGATTCCCCTCCTACCTTCCTCTCCAAAATACCTCCCGGCCTTTGCAGCTCATGAACATGTAACCCAGTTTAAAAGCCAGTCTACACAGGTAATGAGGCTTGTTTTGATCTCCTCAGAGACATTTTTATGCTTGAAAACATTCTTTCGTGAGCACAACATATGTCAAACCCTTAAAATGAACAAAACCACCACATTCAACCGATTCTGTCTGCAAGTTAGGTCTGAAAATAGGATAGAATGTGTAATTACTACTATGAATTTTCAAAAGAGCTCTTTTGGAGATTTATTTATTTATTTGTTTGTTTGTTTATTTGTAAAGACACATGCTTGTTTCTTTTCTAAAACTGTTGGGCATAATTTCACATGCTGCACAGGACATAGTTTATGGCTAAGCAGCCGAAGTAAATGAGCATGCTATAGACTACCCTTAAAACTTGATGCCTCTAGCAACATGAGGACACACCATTCAACTGTTTTGTAAAGTGGTATATAAGAAAGAGCAGAAAAAAAGAAGTGAAGTACAGTGTTCACTCAACCTAACTTTATATGGACAACATGATTAGCTGTATTACAGACGCACAGTCTTCATGAACACACACAGCTAATACGGACAGACATATATTCAAACTATTACCAAAAATCTTTGTTACTACTAACTTACCTAATTCATTATTAGTAATATATTTCTAAAAATATTGGAACAGCTGACCTTTCAACATTTTCCTTCTGAATTAATCTTGGATGAACAAGAGTAATTGTTTATAAAATCACTTTGGAGACCAAGACAGTGTTTTCAGATTTACAACTAGACACATTAATATGATCAGCGATGAATGCTCAAATTTATTTTAAAAGTTACTTTTATAACTCCTTTTACCAAGTAAGTCTGACCAGACAACTGTGTGCAGTAACTGAAGTTCTGTTTCCCTTTTGCTCTTCTATTGCTCTCCTTCCTTCCTAACACCTCAGAAGAAATCCCAGATGAAGTGTCTCTGCACCAAGATCGCAGAGAAAACCACAATGCAATTAAAACCATGCCTTTTTCTGCATATGCCTTATGCTTACAGAGTGCACAGATAGGCTCCTAGCAAATGCTGACAGCATATTTCCCTTTGCTAGCCACTTTGCCTGGAAGATTTCAGAGGCACTTCAGCATAAACCAAAAGCACATTTCCATGTTGCTCTGTGGTTGCACATGCCAACGTAGGTAGTATGGCCTCATCTGGTACACTGAGTGGAAACAACAGCTCAGCTTTACACTGCCCCAATTAAAACACCCATCTCCTCCCTCAGACAAAGGGGAACATCCTCCCATGAGCACAGAATAGCCTCTTTTCTGAGCTGCACTTTCACAGAAAGATTTCCTCAGTTGTGTCAGGTGCTGTTAGGAGGCACGCTCTTATTTCAGCCAGTTCTGAGGCTGCAAAGGGGCTGGAGTCTGTTCCTCCCAGGTGGACCTTTCCCTAAAAAATGGCAGAATGGAGATGGATGACCAGGCCAACACAGTCTTACTTCTTTCGTAAGACTGCAGGTACACTATCATTGTTAATCTTGAGTGTGCTTGATATAACTCACTCTTTAAAAGTCACAGTTATAAAGTTTCTTGAAAAACAACAGTCTGAAAACTGTAAAACTGAAGTTTGTTTTGAGATCTGTTTCTAAAAATCCATTATTTTCTCTACTATAAGATTCAGTGGCTGTAGGATCTCCCACAGCCAAACCTCAGCAACCCTTCTGTGGTTTTAGACCTGGTGCCCTTGAGAGTCTTCTCTAACAGGCACTGTGCAGGCAAGGGCAGGACTTGGGATGACAAAGCCCATCAAGAAAGAGCTACTTTTCAGGTGCCCTGCAAGTGTGGGATTCCTGGTGTGTATCAGCTTCAGTCATTGAGCTGTGTCAGTTCATCAAAGCTGTATCATGACAGGCTGTGGTCTCCTCCCGCCCTAAAACTTACTCAACTAGCAATGAGAACACAGATTTGCACAATCATAGGTAAAGGCTGTGAAAGAATGCAAGTGTTGTACAAACATAAGGACAATGATATATGCTAGCAACTAACTGGAACATGAGCTGAGCATAAGCTCATCACAAGTATCGAATCTATATTTAATTGGTTGGAGAGGACTGAACGCAGGGAATAAGAAGAAGCATGAAAGAAGGAGCCACCTACTTTCAGTGTAGTCTTGAACTCATCGTCACCTACCTGGGGACAACAACCCACCCATCAGCAGAGGTACCCCTGATGCCAGCTGACAGGGAAGCACAGAAAAGCTTAGTTATCCAAAATTGTCACAAAGAAGTTTCATACCACGAGTTTATAACCGACACATATAACTTTTCTGAGGGTATTTGTGTTGTCCAGCCTGGACAATTAGAAGCCATACTGATCTTCACTTTAAATAGGACACGAAGGGTAAAATTCAAATGTGATCTCAGCTGTGAGGACTAAAATATATTTCCCACCTCCAGTGTCCCTTTGAGCATTCTGATTAGATCTCAATTCTGTATGAGAGTAAGACTCAAAAACACAGCACCTCCCTCTTTCCTGCCAGCCAGCCATGCTCCTAGGAGGCCGGGGCCTCGTGGAGATCACCACGCACACAAGGCACATTGTCAGGAGCTGCAGCACTACAGCCGATCACACTGCAAACCTGTTGCATAGTTTAGAGGCAGGCTTGAGATGGAAAGTCTTCCCCCTCCATTAACTACATAGGAAGCCCCGTATCCCAATGTAGGTATTTTATACGCCTGAAGCTGGATGATGCAAATTCCTCTCTGATCTCTTTGTTCATACCCACAAATGCACCCATTGTTGCTCATTAGCTGTAATTTGAGAGCTGATTTTCTGAACAGAGCACATGGGAGTGTGAATTGCTTAGAAATTTAGCACTTCCCTGAATACTTGGATATGCAGTTATTGTTCATCAGCCTCGTCGACCGCAGCACCTGCATAGAAATTCTAACAACACACACGACACCACACTGATCCGGCATAGATATTTTTATCCAGGGGTTTTCATATTCAAAAATCTTCTAGAGAATGCAAGGACAAGGCCTAGCCTGAAATTAACTTCTATTAAGGCGTTTTAGTTTATCTCTCATGCATAGCATAATTATCTGGTACAGATTCAGTGGCCATTAAAAAAGCTGTCAACAGAAGAGATCGTTACAAAAAAAAAAAAAATCATTTTCCATTTATTTAAATTTGTATTCTGCTTTCTGGACTTCTATATGGAAAGTAATGGTTTATGCAATAACTATCACAAATTAAGTAACATCAGAAAACTGTAAAAGAAAACAAACAAACAAAACAAATGACAAAAAAGATAACTCTTCCCCAGTCATCATACGAGTAGTCCCAATAAAAAGAGACTGTTTCTCTTTCCACATTTTTTTAAAATACGAACTGTCTGGAAGTTCAGTTCTCCTTCTCTAATTCTCTCTCAAGAGGGAGTTCCCATATGACCCAGCTGCCTGTGCATGAAAAATTTATTAACTGGCATGATTTGCTTTATTTAGAATAAAAAGAATATCTCTTTTCCATTATTACTGCAGGGAGCAGAAGGCAATGCTAGCTCACATCAACCCAGTGCTTAAAGGTTTCTTTGTCCTTCTTACGACCTTCTGCTAAATAAATTGTATATTAAAAGTCAACACGATACAAAGAGAATCAGAAAGAAAGATTTTTTTCCCAGAGTTTCTTGTAAAATTATATAATCATACTGTTTTAGCTGTTAAATCCCACCTATTTCATTGCAAGGTGAATTCAGTTGTCTAGCAATGGAAAATAACACTTCCCAGCATCTCAATAAAGCAAAGGTTTACCACCATGTTTACAAGTTATAGACAGGTCTAGCTTTATTTTAAAATTATCTCTAAATTATTTACTAAGTATTTCTAAAATACCTTCACAATAAATTTCCTTGTTCCTGCACATTTTTCACTAATGGGAAAAGAGAAATAAAGAACACTGAACTGACTATAAGTAATGCTTACTGTAGGAAAAAGGGAAAAAGAAAGAAGAGATCTTTCTGGTGCATGTAATAGGAAACACATATTTTCCCTCTTTTCCCATTTAGAGTCAGGCAAATGACTCATCTTGATAATGTGGTTAAAATTTGGTGTTAATAAAATTTGGATTAATGAAACAAAGAATTTGAACTTATATTTTCCTTCATGCCCACAGCTCTACACTGGAAAAATTCATTTTGTTTCAGAAAAAAAAAATAATTGATGTGAGACATTTTGAAAAAGAATATGGTCCAAATCCAATATGTGGTAACATTTTGTTTTAGTTTTCTAGAGGCTGAGGCTTTCCAAATAGCAAGTGTTTTGACAACACAGGTCAGTGTACAAGGGAGGCAAATGCTGTGTGGGCTTACTGGGAGTTTCTTGGTAGCATTTATCATGCCTTGGATAACAGAACTTAGGCAGAAATGGACATTAGGTTTTTTTTCTTTGGTTGGTTAATTTTACATGTTTGAAAAATTAATGGAAACTTGGCCCCATTTAACTTAGTGACGACCTCACTGCTGACTTCCTGACATTTATCACTGACTTCAAAGGGGCATTTGTTGTTATTCTGTGACAGCACTTTACAGTTCAGTGCTACTAAACTTTCTCTGATCCAGGAAATATTGGTTGCATCCATCTTGAATCAGACATGAAAACACAGCTGTAATCTCAAATTTGGACAAACTTAATTACTAAATATTCCACAATATCATCAGAAAGTGAGACAATGTCTTGTTTAGGCCAAATTCAGTCCTTGTAAGAAATACCAGGTTGATGACAGTGAACAGACCAATGTAGTGTGAGTCTCCTACACTGCTATGTCAATTTACATCAAGCTTGACTCTAGTATATCATCATGAGCACAAGAAAAGCTCTGTCTCTCTCTTTTTATAGCTCATTTTCTCTGTGATGCTCACTATCAGTATCCCAGTTAATGCCAGTGGAAAACAGAGTTCTTATTACAGGAACTTGTTTACTTGGAAATGAAAACTTTTACTATGTATAAACCTTAATGCAAGAAAAATAATGAAGCACATTAGAAGACATAACTATTGCAGGTATACTATGTTGTGTTTAAAAAATACCTCCAAAATGCATACACTCCTATTCATGGAGGCTACCCGAGCACTGTAACTACCCAGCATCAAACATACCTGTATGAAACTAAGACATAAAACCAGGGCTAGAGACAGCAAACACATTCAGAGTTTCCACATTCATGATTAAGCATGATGCTTTCTGCTGTCCTAGAAAACCCATTCCAGTCAAAGGTAAAGGTGACAACAGACTTGGAAAGAAGGTGGAATGCACAATATGGTGCTCCAGGAAAACATATAGGGCATCAAGAAGCCTGGTAATTATGGTCTCCTCACCATAATAGCAAAAAATGCCATGTGAGGGGTATGGGGTGGCCTCTTCAAAAACCTGTATAGTACTGGTGATGATCTTGGAGAACATGATTTGAATGTTCTTACCTTCAGTGATGTGTGATTAAGGAAACTGTGACAGTTACAGATGCCATCTATGTTTTTAGACGACAGTCAACTCTACAGGATTCTAACGGCTAACTTTGTTTTTCTGTCCAATTTTTTGAGTTAACAAAGAAAAATACTTTATTTCTTTCTAATTGTAGCCTGGATACATTGGATCCCATTGTACAAGTATCTTGCTTATTTCTAAAACATTTTACACTTCTAACATTTTTTTTAATTTAAAAAAAAAAAGGGCAAATATATAGTCAGTACACTTCTTTTTACCTGCTGCCATATGCAATAAATAAATAAATAAATAAATAAAAATTAGTTCCTTTAGGCTCAGATGCAGAAAAATAAAAAAAAACAAACAAAAAACCCACATATTTTCATCTTCAAATAAGAATATTTATGAACCTTTGCAAAAAGAAAATAAGAAGTTGAAAGTTTCTCTTCCCACTAAGGGTTTGCAGCGTATTTGTTTATGTGTATTTTTTGTGTCCTAGAAACTAGGGTGTCCTGGACAGAGCATCAACTATAATCTGCTATACTGTCCAACCAAAACCTTGCTAGGCAATGGAATTGTCTGAAGCCAACAAACATGTCAGAGAAGGGTAAGTCTACCCAAACTTAAAACAAATGCACATCACTGCAGCTGGCCAGAGACACCATTCGTATGAACAAAACTTAACTCATATCTTTAGAGCCACGGGAAAATAACAGCTAACAGCTTGACTTGAGTTGCAATATAATCACAGAGTGTCAGAATAGCTTGGGCTGGAAAGGACCCCAAGGATTAAGAAGTTTCAACCTCCCTACCCCAGGCATGGCCATCAACCTCCAGAACCTCAAGATCCAAAAACTTATGGATGTTGGATACTACTTCAGAGGTTTTTTTCATAAACACAAGAAAAATTCTGTATAGCTCTGTATTAAACATAATAATTATCTTTTCTTTTGATATCCTCTCCACATTATGTCTTTAAAATAAAATAACTCTTGAGATCACAAACTGCAATATTAGGAATATTTATCCGCTCATATTTTATCGTGTGAAATCACTCAATGGAAATACTAGGAATGTTGATACAAAGCTCTTATTAAGAGATACTGTCTCAATTAATAAAATGTCAAAAACCATATCTGAAAGTTCAATCAAAAATCAAAGCCTTCCTTATGCATTGAACTCACGTTGCTATTCATCTACTAACTTATTAGAATAAGAGATGAAAAATGTGGCTGATGACAGAGAAGTAATGCCCTATAGCGGTTTCCAAGTTTAAAACTGTCCATTTAGACAAAATTCCTGTGTGAAACTCGGGAGTTCTCCAGTAGGGTAAAATTTAGGCCAGCAAAATGTGTCAAGACTACATCTGTCCCAAGAATGTAAAAGACAAAGTGCCTCACTTCCACGTCCTCCTAATAATGCTCCTGGATAATGTAAAACAAGTGGCAAAAAAACGGTGATCTGATCTTAAGAAAACCATCCCTAAGTAATTACAATTTAAAAGGAAAATAAATGAAAGCATTTGTATTTCCAATGTATTGATATGCAAGATTTGTTAAACTGAAGAGAATATTTAATCTTATCTGGTATCTTGCCTTGATGGAAAATAAGTAACCCATTTAGCAAATGTAATAAACGCACACTATGTCAACAGGAAGTATCAGAATGGGTCATGAGTGTTGACATGGTAATTGGTCAATTATGTGCAATGGAGACAAACTGCCTCTTAAGAAAAAAACACATACACTGTAAAAAAACACATACACTGTCTGCGTTAATACCAAAAAGATATTACCTTTCCCCACACATATTATGAATGCAAAACACACACACACACAAAAAAAAAAACAGAAAAATCAGACACCTGTGATTTGCAACAGCTATCTAGAAGTTCACTTCATAGAAATCAGTAAAAATTTTGAAGCTGGAATGGCCCAAAAGACCAGGAAATGTCAACTCACCTGAAGTTACTGAACCCGATCCAGGGCTTTGATACAGTTGTGTCCCTCTACTCCTCTGCATATCACAGACCCCATCTTTCTCTTCACATATTACAGAATATGCCAAACATGGGTGGGCATTAAGGGCCAGTTCAAAATTATGACTGAAGGTTAAAATAGTTTCTTAAGTCCCCTGTACATCCAGACAAGAAGAATGGGTGCCTTCAGAGGAGGATTTATCTCACCCTTGGTATTTAAGATGCAGGTTCTATAGATCATCCTTCAAACCTGCCGTTCTCTTTCCTCTTGACTACAGCAGAAGCCAGATGATTAATTTTTAGATAGCCAAAATTAGGGGAGATCAATCTAACTGTGCTAATCAAAAGTAACTACCTGGTATTACATTTAAGTTAGATCTCAGTGTACAATACATCAGCCTGAAAGTGAATTCACTTTTACCAAATCTGATTTGAATCAAGTCAAGTTTCAGTGACATTGAAGGAAAAAAATCATTCAGAGAACACTATAAAACTATCTCTGTGATAATAAAAAAGATACTAAAAATGTCCTTTGCAGTTAATTTTTAAAAAGACTTTGATTTAACGGATAAATTTAATTTATTGCTTGGGTAGAACCTTTGGGTATTATACAAAGGACTGAGAACTATTGTACTATCTCTTGTCACTTTGCAGACCTAATTAGCGTGCACAACGATTGTACTGAAGGTCTTACGTTCATTTCTTACCCTATTTACAAAAACCTAAAAGAAGGCTTAAGTATAAAATCAAGTTCCTGAGTTACAACTGAAACATGTATATTTTCTTCAAGGAGAACCGAGTCAAGATTTTGACTCCACAAAGAGCAGAGTTACTGGCCTGCCTGTGGCACATGGTTAGTTTGGGGTGACTTCTATGAGTACCAGCCTGGGATCCCCAGAGATCTGACAAGTCCTCAAGCAGGAGCTCCTGCCTAAATCCTACTCCCTTCAGTACACCAAGATGCTTGTCAGGGATGATTCAGAAACAGGCTTGCAGAAAGAGAAGAAAGCAAGAGAAAGCAGAAGTTTGCACTGCATTTCTACGCCGGGATCATAAAATCATGGTACATGATATTACAGAACATTTTTCTCTGACATGGCTGTGGGAGCATAAGTATGGTCAGAGAAAACCACAGCCTAAGGAAATTTTAGAATGAGGAAATAAAGTTGCAAATGAGATGAGTAAGAGCAGGAAAAATTTCCTAGAGCAGTGCACACAGAAGAAAATGAGGAAGAAAAAGCAGTTTAGGAAAAGAAAGGAAAAACTGAAAAGAGCAAGTGAGAAATGTTATGAAAAAGGAGTCAAAAGAATAGTGACAAAAAAAAATAATAATAAACATTAAATGCTCAGGGACAGAAATCAATCTTTATTTCCCAGTCACTCTCACTTGCTGCAGGTCAAACTATGAAGGCAGCATGACAAATTTCTTCTGGCTATCCTGACGGAAGTCCTGGCACAGAATTCTGTTATTATTGCCAGTGAAGAGCAGCTGTCAAAAATTTCTGTGAACAATGCAGGTACATGTACACAGAGATGACCACAAAATAAGACAGGACAGAGGACTGTGACTGATTAAAATATTATTCTGCCTTGACGGTATATTTATTTAACTTTCAGCAATTGTTGGACAGTTGATCAAAATAGCAATAGATGTGTAACATGGAAGCCAATAGCAAGAAGGAGAATCAATATGCTATCTTGAAAAGCCAACTACAGGGAAAGGGGATGATGACAAAGAAAAAAGGTAACAGTAAATAAATAAATAAGTCATACATGATAACTTTGAGTGAGAGAGAAAGAGAGATGAGGATGGCAGCCAGCTTCTGTTCTCATTTACCCTCAAGTTATAACTTATGCTCATGCAACTGGCACCACCATTTGGCCAAGCTCTTCTTATCAGCAAGAGGCAGGAAGGAATGACAGCACACAGAGATGGAAAAGACCTATTTCCTGATCCACTTGTCTTCCCGACAGAACACAGACATTCTCTATTGTACGCATTTGGTTGGGTTTTTTTTTGTTTGTTTTTTTGTTTTGTTTTTCATTCTCCTTAAAGCTTCCAGAAATTGAGCATCAATTTTCTAAGAATCTTTCAACACCTAGATAACATCAGTACCAGATCAGCTCATCTTTTAACTTTTCTAGCTTAACATTTGTCCTGAACATTCTTATTGTCACCTATCCCTGGTATCCTTCCTTACTCAAATATCTTGCAAACTTATTTTAAAATAAATACTATTGCAAAAGTCTTAGTCCTTCACTAGAAATTAACCTTCTAACCTTTGCCATTGCTCTTCACCACACCTAATCACATTTCATGTAGTCTACCTGAATCAGATTAACACCATTCTGTCACCTTAAACTTTAAAATTTGAAATATCTTTTGAGCAAATAGGTTGACAGCCATATAAAAATTGAAATGATTTTTACTCTCCATGTATCGCAGAATGTTTTTCTGCATTTCAGACTTCCAATCATACTGATCTCTAACCTTTTTTCATTTCAACCAAAGGAGGAAAATCCATATAAATGATGTCTTCTATTTTTTGTTTGTTTTTTTTTTTAACAGTCACACTTAGAAGTTAGCATACCTAAACTAGATCTCACAGGCGTAGAAATTGCAGTGAAATTTTACTATGCATGAAGCTGAGGAGAACGAAACAAAACTAACAGCTTTTGATGATCTATTCAAATATGTTATTTGTATGTTTTGGGGTTTTTGTTGCTTATTTATTTATTTATTTATATTTTAGATTATCCATCAGTTGTGATGGATCTTCTCCTTCCATTGAAAACCTATAAGGCTTGAAACACGCAGAGTTTGCATCATGAAATGCATAATCTTTCAACTTGTCAAACTAAAGCTCATAGTTGTTCTTCAGTGTTTGTTTTTATTTCTACTTAATGGTGCTTCTACTCCTCTCTCATATCTGAAAACCCATACTTGTAGCTTCCACAGGAACCTGTAGCTGAGAAAAACAGTACAGCACAGCAATCACACCTGGAAAACATTATACCATGAATCATCGAACTATGTTTAGTCAGGATTTTCTCCATAGTGTAGACTACTTCTTGGATATAGAGAAATCATTTATCAGGTAGATATCAGAGACTGGCAAGTATCAGACTAGTGAAAACACATATCCTTCATAACAGCCCTAAATTAAAGGAACACCAGCTACTTTTATAATACAAACAGTGTGGAGATCCTAACTATAGGATCCCACAAATCGTTCATTTAAATCAAGATTACAGGCTTATCCATTATTTATAAATAGAAAATAACCTACAGAAAACTATAAAACAATGCTGAGTAAATCATTACTGATTCTGGCAGAAAAAAAAACAACAATAATGCTCTCTACAAAAGTGTTATCCTGCTAATTTTTCATTAGAATTTTATTTCCTTCTTTAACTATTCTTTAGCCAGTTTTCACACTATGCAGTAGTGCTCAATAAAATACTCAAATTGGTCAAATTTTGTAGGTATAATGAAATAAGAGAAATGAAGATCATGAATTTACTACGACCCGTTGGTGACTTTGGGGGATATTTCAGATTTCCAGATTTCCATCAATCAGTCTAATTTTTAAAAAATATTTTTTTCTTTTTTGATTTAAAAAAATAGGTTAACACATTTTCAGCAAAAATAATACTGTTCATTTTTTCATACACTACTGAAAGTAGTTCTGCTAAGACACAGAGATTGAAACATTAGTAAAAATATTACTAACAAACAAAACTCTGCTTTGTGAAAAAGTTAAAGAATTTTTACCTAAAAATTCTTAATTGTTGATATATTGATCTCATCTATTAAAACTAAAGGTTAAGTTGTAATAATATAGACCAAACTATTAAGTTTTATGGTCATGTTGCCACTGCTGCAGTGTTACTGCTCAAGCCAACTTTATGCATAACGCAACTATTGCATTGTCTTATGGAATTTTCATCACATTCGTATATATTAAAACAGATAATGTGAGAACATAATTGCATTTAGCTTGAGCCCTTCTCTAAACAAGTTTAACAACGGTGTTCACTGACGTTTACAGTTGTATTACAAGAAAAATCTACAAAACTCCAAAGGAGGGAATCTTTACATTTTTGGAGATTGGGAAAATGAACTTAAAAGGTATCTCAGTAAGTTCAGCCTGGTCCACTGATTCTCCCTACTACCATGATCAGTCAGTGTCAGAACAAGGGTATTTGTACAGGTGGGCTTTGGATTTGACACAAGTGTTCTCATATAAAAAATGAAAAAAAAAACACTCAAGGTCTGAATGCAAACAGCCATGCTTTTCTTGATATCAATTTTGCATAGTTTCCACAAAAACATAAATTACAA
>JAOWBP010000001.1:96147103-96169721 GCA_028571105.1 Tragopan temminckii | reverse complement strand
ATTTAAACTAAAGGCGTGTCAGGCTTCGTAAGCATCATTGCTCTCAAGACTAAACTGCCAATGAGTCTTCAGAATAATAACTGCATTTTTACAAAATACAGATTAGGCAAATGGCCAGCAAGGTGGACAGAAAAACTTTTTCAACCAACCAAGCTGGACGTAAGCCAGCCATACCTTTGCAGCAAAGGCCAGCAGTGCCCTGGGTTACATTAAGCACAGCATTGCCAGCTGGGGGAAGGTGATCCTTCCCCTTTGGTCAGCTCTGGTGAGATGCTTCCAGTGCTGAGAAGGGCTGGGCTGCCCAGTGCAAGAGAGATGTGGGCATACTGGAAGGCATCGAGGGAAGGATCATTTTCAGCTGAAATGAAACAGGCTGCAGCATCTCCCCTACAAGGAGTGGCTGAGAGAGTTGAGACTGTTCAACCTGGAGAAGAAAAAGCTCAGGGGGATCTTAGCAGATTGGAAAGACTGGAAAAGGCAGAGCCGAACTATTCTTCTTGGTGCCCACTGACAGGATGATAAACTGGCATAAACTGAAACACAGGACATTCTATTTAGACACAAAAAAATACCAAAACATTCCTGTGAGTGTGATCGTTCCCTGGAACAGGCTGTCCAGAGGTTGTAGAGTCTCCATCCTCAGAGATATTTAAAACCTGAGTTGACAGCCCTGAGCAACCTGCCCTCACTGACCCTACTCTGAGCAGGGAATGTGGACTAGATGATCTCCAGAGGGGCCTTCCAGCCTCAGCTGGGCTGTGACTCTGTGAAATTTCATCAGTTTTTAGGCTGAGCAATAGTTTCTGGAGGCATTCCAAGACAGCTGTAACAACTCCTAGGAGCTTCTCATTGGTGAAAAAACCTCTAAAGACTGACTTACTGCACCAGGAGAAACTGAATCCCTTGGCTACTATTTATGGCCAGGATATTTTTCACTTTCTAGATGAGAATTTCCCAAGGCAAGAGTCAAAAAACCTTTCTGCCTACAATAGGTAAATTTAGGGAAAAATATGTCAGGCCACATCGTTCAAACTATGTCCTTTCTTCAGTTAAAGGGAGGATTACTGGTCATTCTTCACATTTGTCTACAATATGTCATAAGAAAAAATGAATCAATTCAATAGTAGCAGCAGCTGGGAAGATTTGGCAAAATGACTGTTAAGTCAGTTTAAGATAATATGCAAAAGCTAGCAAGTCGCCTTGGAGGAGGAAAACATTTATTTAAAGAAACAAAAGCAGTTTGTTTGCAGGATATGCATAGCCCAGAGAAAAGGGAAAGTCTAAAGAAGAAATAAAGAGAGCCAAAAACAGCATCAGTAGGAAGAGTTCATGATCCATAATTCAGCAGCTCTTCCCTAAGAAGACCAGTTTATCCTTACAAGACAAAACGGTGAACATTCAGCTTGTTTCAAAGCATAACGTATTTCCAGTTACAGATTTTAGCTCTAACAGTTGAAAAACCATATTGTGGTAGTCATTGTGCTAAAAATAGAAGGATTTGGGGATTGATTTGAGTGCACTCGTCTTCTTTCTGACAGGACGTAAAGACAGACTATGTAATCTCACTTATTTTCCCAAGGCAAAAATGTGGCCCAACTGACAGTCCCTAAAGTTTTCATCAATCAGGTAGGAAATGCCATTTCACTGGGGATATCTTTTACTCCAAATAGAGTAAGGTGATACGAGGTACAAAGTCAGTGCTGTATAGAAAGATGAGGGGACTGATAAAAGCAACAATTTTTAAAAGCATATCAGTATCACAGAGCCACCCTGCATCATTCAGCTGCAAGGTTGCAGATATCACAAGATTTAAAACAATTTAAGAAAAATATTTAAAAATCAGATTAATGATTATTTCCTATCTTGATAAATCTTCTGTTCCCATTAAGTATTCTACATTCTACATGAGATAACTGCTTGTTTAATTCACCACCTATTTCACAGTATTATGTTTCCGTCCTTATTCTGTTACAGCTTTTTAATTATTAGGAAGAACAGAAAGGACAGAATCAACTCTATAACACGCTTGTCCTTTACAGACTACTATAAAAGGAATTGTTCGCATGCTGGCGAGAAAACAAGAATCCCTTTTCATGAAAAGTAACTTGGCTTCACCTTTGGTTTCCACTCAACATCCAATGCAACTGAAGCTTTCTCCTCTGTAAACAGAGCATAAGCAGAGCAAACACTTTAATCTGGATCTTCTACATTTTTTGAGAGTGAGTAACCACCAGTCCACCAAGCATTTATAAATGGTGGCTTTAGAATTTGGTGTAAAAATGTATCATTTTCTATTTTCAGGATAATTTGCAGGATTTTGAGGGGTGGGGTGGGGAATAAGCTTTAAACATGTACTAAATCACATGATAGGAAGTTGACAGTGAATCACATGAAATGAATAAAAAAATACTGTTTTCTTGAAGCGTAGGGCAAAATATTAATTCCTTTTGGGCTGCTAACAGTCTTCACAACATCAAGTTTGAATTAGGTTCATTTAAATTTGTAAGGCTATCTACAAATTCACAATCAGTTCATAACAGGTTAGAACCTTCTGGATTTCTTCTTTTTTTTTCAGTTGGGCAGATTTAAGGAGCTCCTTTCAAGCTGGGCAGGATCGCTGCCCCTGAGATCATCTCACTGTGGTCCCTGCAGCAAGGAGTGCAGCCTTCCTTCTCAGTTCCCACTCTGAACAGACATCTTCATGTTTCCCTTGTGAACTAATCAGCTTTGGTTCGGGTAAGACAGCCTGGAAAGGCTGAGGAGCTGGCTCACTTTGTAAACACAGGAATGCCACAGACAGAACAGCTGTACATCTAGCAGTATTTTCTCCCATACTGAGGACCCGCCTGGACACCTACTTGTGCGACCTGGTGTAGGGAACCTGCTTTGGCAGGGGGGTTGGACTCGATGATCTCTGGAGGTGCCTTCCAACCCCTACGATTCTGTGATTCTGTGAGGAGATGGGCATGCTTTTCAGTTATTCCTGACACCAGCATAACTCATTTATGACAGATTGTCTCCTGGATCCTATCAGATTATTTACAGTGTCCACTGTCCAGACACTTCATGAGGTGCACTCTAACACCTCAAAAAAGCCTGACTATATGATGTTACCAATCTTAAAAAAGAATAAATGGAATGGAATTAGAAAAAAATAATAATTTTTCCAACAACTCAGCAAGAGCTGGGAAGCTGTGAGCTTTGTTCAGTAAGAAAATAATTCATGAACAGTCTTTTATAAGGAACATGCAAAATTTTTTTTTTAAATGTGAGAAAAACATGAACTACTGAAATACATGTGCACTGCAAGATGTAGAATAGGGTTGGAGGTAGGACAGATGGAAACCCTGTAGTTTTCCACAGGTCTTTTGAAGCATATGCCATCAGCTACTGGGTCAACGTAATCACAGGTCTTGCTGCTGCAGGAATGTTTATTAGAGAAATGTAAGAATATTGTATTTGATTAGGTCCAGTAAGGAAATATTCCTTTTTTCCTCCCCTCTCCCTCCCCCCACCCCATTAATTTTTCTCCTCATCTCCTGTGACTGCAACCCGTGACCTTCACAAGAGAAGGCCTGTGCTTTGATAGCAGGCTGCAAACCCCCAAGGACCGGCACAGCTTTCTGGGAGAAAAAATTGTTGCCTTGCTCAGAATCCAATCAAAACCTGAATGTGCCAAGGAAAAAAATAAACCAAGGACATCATTATTCCATCTCATTGTGATTTGGCTTGCCTTCAAATCACATACCCAGTATATCTGAAATAGCAGCAACGCCTCCATTAGCCGAGCCTTCCAGCACTTTAATCAAAGTATCTTTCAGAATAAAGAGGCAGAAATGTCAAATTCCAATCACCCTTTAAATTCCTCCAATTCCCTGCACTACACAAAATTAAAAGCCTTACGCGTGGCTAATTTCCCTTACAAGTGTGTGTGCACGCAGGCGCTCAGCCAGAGGTGGCGGGCGCCCATTTTAGATGCGGCAAGGCCCCAGGCGGGCACCACAGACCCACAGTCACACGCTGTCAGCCCTGACATCACACATGGGATGGCAGCCTCCATACTGTGCAGGAAACATGTACTTGGTGTCTTCCATCAGGACTGTGCCACATATCTCATCCAGTGCATGCTTCAAGGAAATACCGGCCTGCCTTTCTTTTTAAGATTACTTTCTCAAGCCTTACCAACAGCAAGAGAAATGATGTGGTCAAAAGAAGCAGGCACAGAGAATTTGATGAGTCCGCTGGAACTCTGACTCAGATGGTTCTTGTTCCATCGGTCCTTAGGGGTCTCCCAGGATCTTTTAGAAAAGGCAGGGTAAGAAAAATGGGTTCCTCATTGGGGTCTTCATGTAGGTCATATCTCTACACACTGCAGAATTTCAAGCTACAAGCAGCATAGATTAGTCTTTGTTTATTTTGTTTGTTTTTTAAAAGGAATCTCCAAGCCATTGGTATGTATCATAGAAAAATACTGCAGAGAACAAAACCACCCTAAGGACTAGAATATTTATGTAATTTTTTCTATGAAGAAACTTTCACACTTATCATTTTTATTACTAGAATTATTCTAATTTATCTGTTAAGATAATCATCCTTTAAAAATACTTTTAAGAAATGTGCTATCTTAATTGTTGTCATGTAACATATATTGATGAAAGTATATATCCAAAATTATAAGGATATACCCTTTTGCACGAGTCTGACTTTCTTCTACACATGCCTGCAACATTTGCAAACAACATTTTCCCTTTAGGAATGAAAGACTGCAAGCAAATGATAAAATATTAATCTTACAGATTTAGATTATTTACAAAACCAGAAAGAAAGCACCAGGAAGCCTCCTAGAAATTAGCTTCATGCTCTAAATAATACCCTGATTAAAAGAGGACTTGCAATCAGAACAAAGGAAGAATATGACTTTCTTAAAATTCAGACTATCCGTCCTTCAAAACACATCATTAAAATCTTTTCCAATCTGTTGCAAACGAGATACAGCAAGAAGCACAGAGTGCAAGGCTTTGTAGTATCTGCAATGAGTACCGCAAACCAAAACAAACATCTTATCTGCACCACATGTTTTCCTGGGAAGATGAACAAGCACGTTCTCTGGTGCAGCCCAGCTGGCAAGTCTCTCTGCAAAGCCACAGTCTGCTAACCATCATTTCTTCTTTCCACAAAGCTCAGGCTTTGATAAGGCAAAATTATGTAAAATTCCCGATGCTGTTCTACCTCCCCTGCCAGTGATCCAGTATTATCGTGTGTTCTCCTCGACAGCACTGTGATGCTATGGAGTTCTGCTAAATTTATTGAGGAGTCCTTTCAGTGGTTAGCTATAATACAGTACAGTGGTTATCCTCCTAAATGATGATTAAGCTTTTGGGTAACATTTAATTGAAAATGTACTGTGAAAATCAACAAGTCAGTCTTTTCAAATCAAGGCTGCTCGGTTCACAATCCAGTTGAATGTGATTTTGTCTATCAGTAATCCATGACGAAGATAGATGAGCTTAATCCCATCCCTCGGGTGATCATGTAAAAAAGCTTACCCCTTTGGACAAATCTCAGGCTCAGATAATTTCACAGTATTAGTTAAGGGTTAATGTGCTTTGTGTTTGTTTCTTTTCCCAAATATTTTACCTTTTCAGTTATAAATAACTTCATGTGATCAGCAACTATACAGTAAATTATATTCTACTAGCAACATAATTGAATCTTTTTACTTAAAAAAAAAAATCAGAAATAGTAAAAAGGTACATTTTTACAGGAGTTTCAGTTTCATTTGCATCATGCTGCTCTGGAGTGAGGTGGGGTCAGCAGTGATGCTGGGGACCAGGGACAAGCAGATGACTTTAGGTCTAAGAAGCCAGGACAGCATAGGCTGGGAAGAGGCTTCGCCAGCAGTACTTTCCTCAGTACATTATCTGAGGAGATTTGCAGCCATCCTCTTCCCATCTCACTGAGTTATCTCCAGCCCTGGTACATTGCATGGCCCAACAGAAAGGGTCTTGGCAGGGTGAAGCAACTGGTGCTGACAAGCTAGCACTAACCTGGGACGTGAGTGCCCCGCAACATCATTCTGAAGTTGGCGTCCATTGGCCGAGCTCTCAGAGAGCATCTTCTATTTTGGCTTCCTCCCAAAGAGAAGCTGCCTATGCACTCTGGGACAGCTATCAGTACACAGTGGTAAGCAGAGACATTGGATAATTTACTTCAGAAGTGCACTGCTGACCTGAGCTAAAACCCAAATCTAGATGGACTCTTGCTATAGTAACACCATAACTGGCAAAAGCCCTTGTAGTCACTGCATTTCAGGCAGGTTTCATTTCTTTTCTGCACTGGCCCTGGTTTGATTATTAATTCTATTTTTAGTCACCACTTTGTGCAAATCCAAGCAGAAAAAGAGGATGCCTGTGTGAAGAATTTGGTTCCTTTTCAGACTAAGGACACAAAAAGAGGCTTGTATCTGCCAGAGAAAGAAATATCACATACAATACTGAATACCCCAGGGAGGGTGGCTTCTGAGATACCAGTTTACAGTAATCTCATCTTAATTAAAAGCAAGTGAAATTGACAATATCTCATTTCTCTGTTGCTTTATTCTTTGGGGGTCATTGTCAATGAATCTGTAGAAAAGAAGGCACGAAGCATTCTCCACTCTAACTCAGGCTGAACTATTCAGTTCATGGAAGGGCTCAAGAAAGAAACGAAGCTCAAGGTGGTGAATGTTTGTGAAAGGTCATTCTTATCAGAAATAAGAGAAAGCAGGAGGCAGAGAACCTGCCTTTACTGCTACAGCATGGGGAGAGAGACAAGAAAAGGGCAGAGGCAGACAGGGTTTGAGAGAAGACTTTAAAAGAAGAGAAAGGATGGATTTAAAAAAGCAAAGCTGAGGTATAAGTGACTGCTCTCAGCTCTAAGAGCAACAAGTTTTTGTCCGATACCAAGAAAGAAGCAAATGAAGCATAGGGGAACAGGTGGGAGTAGTGCCCATCCTGACTTACAGGCTGTGGGAAAATTTGAGAGGATTATTTTGGACGTGTTTGTAACACAGTGCAGATAAGGGCTTTCCTTTTTTAATTGAAATGCAACTATAAAAAACCTTCACAACATGATACCAAATTTTATTGAGAAAAATGTCTTGCCCTTTAAAAGAGACAGGATACAGGTGAGGAAATCTATTCAGCTAAATAATTCCCAAGAAGCGCTAGGACAGCTCCCTTTCATTTTAGATACAAACGTAGTTATGTGACACGATTTAGCAAGTGATTTAATGGCTCTTGTCATGAATGCTATTCATCTGCTAGATGCAAATCTGGTTTGCTATTCATATTTTTCAAAAGCTCTAACGCAGCTATTTTTTTTCTGTCTTTCACCTACTACATCTTTAGAGTGCAATTTTAACTTCTGTGCAAAGCAGCAAAGGTCCTTCAGTCTTAGTGAGCACCCATCTAGTTTCCCTTGCTGCTCCCCCTCCTCCTCAAGGCTGAGCAGTTGGGCTGATGTTGTGACCGTCCTGGAGAGAGAGCTGATGGAAAAAGGAAGGTAACAAATTCTTCTCATTCCTCTCAAAAGATGACAGGTGAAAAGGCTGGGCACCATGTAGCTGGTTTTAGAGTGCACTCTCTTGCCCATAAGGAGTAAAATTCCTTAAGAAATTCCCGTAACATCGCTTACTCTCAAGCCCACTTTGGGAGTACAGGGTATTTTGAGAAGTCATCTGCCTCACTGTTTAATAGATGGTGATGCTGAACTCAGAATTCTATCCCTTCTTGAACTGTCAGACTGCGTCCAACAAGAAAAGAGTCCAACCACTGCTGAGCCTCTCCTGGAAGCACAAAACTGACTTAAGACTTATTTACAGCAATTCTCACCAAGAAAATGCAATTTGATTTCATCTTGAAAAAGGGAACGCAAACTATGGCATAAGACCATACCTGCACATTGGCATTTTCTGTTTTTAGCTTCAAAGACACAAAATCTGATGCTATTTTCAGGAAGCTTCATCAGAAGGGAGGGGGCATACAGCTCGTCATATGCTATGGGGGAAAATGACAGCGTGTACATATTCCTTGGCCTCAGAAAAACAAAAGAGAAGCAGGAATTCCATTACTACTCTGGAAGTGGAAGAGCGAAAATAGATTATAAAGCAGAGGGTGGAGACTGCAGATTAAGTCTGGACAATATTGACAGTTTGGATTTTTTTCAGCACAATCTGTTTTAGGAAGCCTGGACTGGGGAAGGAGAAGAAGGATAGTCTGGGCATGTGGTAGATGGATTTTAAAACCCTCGCTCATTCTTTTACTCCAGGCTCTCTTCATTCTCTTTACTCCTGACATCCCCAGTTTTTCTCCTGATGCACATAAAGGATAGCTTTGAACTAAGAAACAAGCACACGTCTGGAAAACACGCCTGCTCTTTTCTGGGAAGTGCATGGGAGAGCTCAGCTGCCACCCCCTCGCTTGGCTGTCACCAGACAGCTTGGTGACAAGAGAGATCCCTTACAGCCTAAGTTAGCATGAGGCAGGGAAATGGCGTATGACATTAAAGTTCAAAGCAGCTGATTACACCTTTGATGTGTTGCCAAACTGTTAGCCCAATGACACTTTTTTTTCAGCTATATTGATCTGTTTTCTCAATAGCTTTTCTTAACCCCACTCTTCAACAAGTGGAAAGCCTCAGGAAGAAATGTATTATTTGTATTCTGAAGAGAATTGAGTACTCTTTTTGGAATACTTCTTTTATATATAACGAACAGGATTTACCCCCCTAACAGAGACCAAAAAATTCTCTTTATTTGCCCCCTCCCGGTGCTCTCCTTCAAGCTCTGAAAGTAAACATTTAAAAATGCATGCAGTTAGTGGGTTGCATAGGACTACACCGCTCTGTCAGAGCAAACATTGTGATCAATCACATCAGGCTGTTTGTACTTACAATCATCTTCCACTTCCTCATACCAAAGCACGTGAGCAGACATGAAATCTCTCCACAAAACAGAGGAAACGAAAACAACAGTAAAACGCTTCTTGGCAAAGTATATTCCCACTTTGCTGCTTCAGTCGCTTTCGAATGAGGCTCGTCCCTGCAGATTGACAGCCGTGTGTGTTCCCACCTAAACCCCGGCAAGTTCACAGGGCAGCACACAGCGGGAGCCTCGGTGGGATGCAGCCAGCAGGGTCCGCGCCGGGCAGGGCGAGCCGGGGATCCTTGCTGCCACCCAGCCGGCACCGTAACTCGTGCCCTGCTCTTTGGAGGCCCCTACATGTTTCAAATTCCAGGACTTGCGCAGAAGCAATGCTCCGTGCTTCCCTCGAAACGAAGTTGATTTCCCATAATAGGACAGCCCATGCACTCTACATATAAGGCTCTGCTTCTAGGGTGGCATGTGTGATGGATTTAAATTAAACGTCGCGGGTTTCCAAAGAGTGTTTAATGCAACAGAGTGGAGTGAATATATTTCTTGATCCCTTTGCCCAGCTGCCTTGAGTCCCCTGTGTAAGAGATTTCCTCCTCCACAGCCACTGACCCACTGTCCATCCCCAGACTGAAGGCTCCCTGTTTAGGAGAGGGGTGGCAGCTCTCTGGCATTCAGCCACTCTGACCCAGCCCAGACTTCTGGGATTCCAACCACTCTGCTGAGCAGACGGAGAAAGAAAAAAAAAAAAGAAAGAAAACAGTTCTGTTCCCAAACTGTGTAAATACAAACACAGGTTGCGATAAGTCTGTACCAGCTTGGAGAGAAAAAATACTACTGACTTACATTTGACCTTTCCACTCCCAACAAAACCACGCAGTACTGCTGCTAGACACAGCCCAGGAATAAGTTGCGGAAGAAATAGGGGAGTGCACAGAAACATTCTTTAATTTCCAAATCCCAAAAGCTGCATATCCCAAACAGGTGGGACCTGGGCTTGCCCCTTCCCCTGCATCAGTCCAAGGCCTCCTTAGTTTTTAGAGGAAAGGAAAAGCAGGCATCCACTTTAGAACGGGACTGCAGCTCTAGACTCAAGCCCAGACTTTTATATGGCTACTTTCTAGTACATATATATATATACTTCGTACAGTATGTATGGCCATAAGGAATCACTATTAATTCAGTGCTTCATTTGAAAAGTCATTTGAAAAAACACACTTAATTTGCTCATTATTCTTTAAAAAATCATCCTTAAAAATACATTGCCAATACATTACTCTGCTTTCAAGCCTGAAGTGTCCTAATGGTGATTACACATTTGTAAGTAAAATCCTGGATTATACAGAAAAATAAACACAAAAATGAACTGCATAATATACCTTTACAGCCACTGGTATTTTCTACATCAATAGTCAAATTAATACCCTGGAGAACCTGGATGTACAGTACATGTCAACAGACTCCTAAGGATTAATTTGTAGTCCACAGGAACTGCAAGTCATGAACTGATGTAGAAAATAATCTGGAGCGAAGCAGAGCACTCTGTGACAGCAGCAGCATTTTGATTATTTCAGGGAGAAGTGAACCAAGCAAACTCAGGAAAGGAACTGGTTATTGTGCAAAAGTTCTTCTAAAATATTCACAGTCACCCTTGATAGCACATACTGATAATAACTGAGGCCCAGGAATGTATGCACTTAACGACCAAGAGAGAAAGCCATCTCAAGAGTAGACCCCTAGTGCTGGAACTGTGATTCTCCTGACTCCTATCCAATTCAATCTTCCAAGGTGACAGACTTACTATTCAAAACTTTCCAGGTACCTAAAGCTCTGTTTCTGAATATGAGGGCCTTATCCTTGACAGAGCTCTGCAGTCTGCTTCATACTTAACTCCAGTTGTGGCCCACTGAATTCACATGGAGTATTCATCTTCTCTGATGCTGTATTTGAGACCACCAGAGAATCAGACCAGGCTTTGCAGGAGACATTACTTGATACTTTCTTCTAAAACGTGGCTCAAAGAAGTGGCTGGTGACAATACTTACAATAGCTGACATGCCAAACAATCCCTCACATGCAGGAAACCCAGTTTTGCTTCCCTTCTTGCTGGGAGCATACAGTAGCTCAAGAGAGCCCCAGCTGATCATGGAGGTGCAGAAATTTTCAGCCCAGAAATATTCCGCCTGCTTCATCACTCAAAACTCAACTTCATCACTCAATGGGAAAAAAAGTTAAAATTTGTTTGGCCACAGATTTGTTTGGGGATAACAAAAGTCAGTATTCAAACCTTCTGTTTTTTTTTTACTTGTGCTTTTTGTTTTGTGGTTGTTCTTTTTTGTTTGTTTGTTTGTTTTTTGAGGAGAGGGTTGTTACACAAAATCGAGAAGCTCTTAAAAATTAAAGACTACTTTCAGCACTGGTTTATACACAGAAACTTCAACTCTACTGAACAGATGTTTGATATGCATCTGCCAGTCCCCGCTGGCCAACACAGCATACATTTATAATGCATGTATAACTTGGAACTGAGTTTATGATTTTGACACACCAACTTTCCTTGCAAACAGTTGTAGCTGTTGGTTTTTTGCCTAAACTGGTATTAAAAGCTCGATCTGTCTTCAAAAATAGAAAGCAAGCCACAGCTTCGCTGTAGATCTCTGTCAGGTAATTTCTGTATGCCCAATCAATGCCAGGATCAGAGGCGGCTGCCCATCATGCCACTCCTTCTACTATGGCGCTCTCAGGAGCAGGCTCTGACCAGCAGCACTACTGCTGAGTGCTCCGAGATTGCAATGCCTGGGCTACAACTATGGAAAGGAGCAAGCCTCAACTCTGCAGAGAGGGTGGGCAATCTAGAAAATCTGGAACAATTAAGAGGCACACTTTAAAAAAAAAAAAAAAGACAGCTGCAGCTCTATTTTAACATTGTCTTCCTCTTTCACAACCAGTTACGGGTTAAACCAAAGAAAATCATCTGCTCTGCAGTAATGATTACAGTGATTTTCTGCTGTCCATTAACACTTAGAGAGGCTGTTTATTTTGCTGCTTGAGAAGCCCTTTCAAAACCCATGTGTTGATAAAGTCGAAAATAATTCCTTTCTAATAGCAAGAGCATGACAGGAATGCAAAACTGGAGACAATTCAGGAGAACTCAGTAACAATTTGAAAACAAAGCCTAACAATAAACTGCCTGACCGGGGACTGTTTAGGAGGATGGATTTAGTAGACATTGGATAGAAATGGGAAATTTGGGGTCTGATTCAAGAAATACTAAGATATTACAGTTGTCGGAATAAGTTACATGAGAGGACAGGTCCCCAGATAAACATAAATAAATCAAATAAGAGCTTCATGTTAACAGCTTCCACAGATTAACTCATCTTCCCTCTCAGTGCAATCTAGTGTAATATAAATGAAAAATAAATAAATAAATAAATAAATAAATAGAAAACAACCCACCAAAAACACCCAACGCATTATACTGCCATTTATATCATCTAACTACATATCCTTTCCTGTTAAAAGATAAAAGAAGAAAATAACAAATAGGTAGCACGCCACATGGAACTGATTTACAAATCTCTTATGACTTTTCAGACATCCCACCAGCGAATGTTGTTTGCCAATTCAACATCAGGCACAGTGCTTACAGCATAAATCTAAGACATGATATTTTGATTATAATTTCAGAAAACATTTCAACCTTTATTCTATCGTGTTTTCAAATCCTTGCCAAAGCTGACCTAAAAAAAATAAAGTAATACAAGTCTGTCACTCAATTCAACCATTAAGCTCACAACACAGTCTCTTCTGTGCTCTTGCCAGTATTTGCAAATCTATCACATCAATCTGTGTGGGAAGTGCTTAGCTCTAGGGACTATGGGACTGATGCAAAGGGAGAAGTGGGATGGCAATCTTTTAAGCACTAATGCACAGCGTGTGGCTTTGCCCTGGTGGTATATTGGCTCTGAGTCTTTTTATTATTCACTTCCTGTCATGAAAAAATACCACTTGCATGTCAACAAGAGAGAGAAAAAAAATCAACAGCTTTATCACAACAGAAGTAAACATGGGGCTTCTGATTTTCCCGTGAAAACAGCAAGAAAAAAAGAAAAAAGAAAATCTTCCTAACATGAGTAACCAAAGCAGAATTTCTTACTTTCATTTCTCAACCTATTTTTACTTCAAAAAGAAATATACTGTAGAGATTGTTAGTACAGGTTGCAATGTTTTTCTTTTCTCTATATGTTTATTTGATCTGTAGACCAGAAAGTAAAAGACAAAAAATAAAAAAAATCCTTTGCTCTAAATTCTGAAGGAAGCAGTTGGTTTTGTCTTTTAGATTAGCAGACATTAACCAATGTATAACTTGAAATTTAGTAGTAATATAACAAGGAAGGCAAAGGCCTCTCATATGCAAATAGCTGTTAAAAAACACCCACTTTTTAAGTCAATATATTTCTATTTCATGCAACACTTCTGTTTGAAGCAATACTTTAATATATGGACCAGCATACTAATTCATTACTGTTTTTGTATTCTTTCCAATCCATCTTCTTCATGCTGTATCACTGTGGAATATGGTTTATCCCCTTTTTGGAGACCATCTAGAACAAAAGAGGGCTGGGCACATTTCTTACTAGTTTAACAAAAGTAATACTCAGGAAAACAGTAGTAATCATTCTCTTTTAAAAAGCTTCAACTAAACTCAAGTTATTCTATGACTCTATCATTCTAAAGACCAAGCAGCACTTTTCATTTATGGGAACTCTCTTCAGGGCCAGGTCCCATTAATCGCTGGATTTGCTGCCTCCACTTTCCCCATACAGAATGCTTTTGCTCTTTCGATCTTTATTCTCAAACCCTGTGAACTCTCTGACTTTCAGAAACTTCTACCACAGCAGAAGTGAAATCAGTCTAAACAGAAGCCAGTTTTATCAGAGTACTCGTGAGATGCAATGAATCCTCAAAAGGAAAATGTAAGAAAGGACAGCAAATTATATAAAAACTAATATTAAGAATACAAAGAAAAGAAGAACGGGGTTTGAATTACTAATATATGCATGGTAGGAGTTGAAGTAATAAAGAAATAGAATTACTCAGTTACGCTACAAAAAAATCTGATATTTATCTCTCCAGAGAGGTTCAAATGACCAGAAAGGAGAACAACTTAGAACTGTTATCCCTTTTTCTAGATGTGTTAACTGTACCCAAACACTAGAAGCATCCCACATAATCTACAGATAGGATCCTCCTTCAGAGTGTTTCAGTATCTAAATCGGGCCCCTGCCTCAGACTGTTCTCTGGGGGAGTGAGCCTGGCTATGGCTTTCCATGAGCTTTTTTGGGCCATCTAAGGATGTCTGTCCAAACCATGCGAGGACAAGATAAGACTGCCCCTGTTCAGCCTGTTCTCTTGAAATCCACAAGAAGAAACTCCAAGCACAGGGACTAAAGTTGAGACAGCACATCACACCGTATCCTCTAACCTTAGCAGAAAAGCAATAAACTTTTCACTAAAGTTATGTTTGCAAAGTAGCTCCAAACCACAGAATACTGCATGTTGGAAGGGACCAAACTTGATGAAAGGATCATCGAGTCCAACTCCTGGCTCCATACAGGACCTTCCAAAATCAAACTCTATATCCGAAAGTATCATTCAAATATTTCTTGAACTCTTAGGGCCATGGAGCTTGGGGCCATGCCCACAGCCCTGGGCAGCCCGTTCCATGCCTGCTGCCCTCTGGTGCAGACCCTTTCCCTAACCCCCAGCTGTCCCTCCCCTGACACAGCTCCATGCCGCTCCCTCGGGCCCTGCTGCTGTCACCAGAGAATTCACCCAATTCTGAAAGTGTTGCATTGCCCACACAGAAAAGTCCGTATTCAGTGTCCTCGTCTACGCTGCAGAGAAACTGATGCCCAGACTCTACAAGGAACAGTTGCTTAAATAAAAGTAATAATGACTTTATTACTTTCATCACATGTAAATAAGCCAAGAGACCGAGTGCACATACACAAACAAGTGCTGGTGATGGTAAAATACATCTGTGCATATCAATTTATTTGTTATGAGAAGTCAATTCAACAAAGTTGAAAACAATTACAAACCCTAATCAGTAAGAAGAAAGAACTGAAGCAGAAAAACATGAACGATGATTGGAAGATGTTTGAAAACATTGTCTAGGTGCCTACCTACCATTATTAAGCAAGAAATTCCTCCAGTTAAAAACAAATCACAAACAAAACCAAATTTAGTTCAGAAGGGAAGCAGGTACTTAAAAAAAAAAAATTCAATATGTAAGGAACAGAGCGTAAAATTCCAAGCTGATTGCAAAGAATATCAATAAAGAATCGAGAGCTAACTGTGAACCAGAGTCAGCAATCCATACATAGGAGACAGAGAATTCACCTAGGTCTGCAGGCAAGTTGCATCAGCTCTGCTAAAAACAACTCAAGGTCACTTTGCATAGCAAATATGTTTGCTGCTAACATAAACACAGATTTCTGTAGGGAAACACAACTCAAACTCCAACTGCCTAAGCAGTATTCCTGTCACCTCATCATGTACTCCCTGAGCTCCAGTCAGTGTTTCAGCCGTAGCCAATTCTGACACTACACCATGAAAGCCATGGACAAATTAGAAAGCATTTAGCATCACAGATATTCAAGCAGTTACGTTTTCTTTGTAAAGAAAAACTGAAGGAACTACATCGTTTAGTCTAGAAAGAAGGCAAAGCAAAGGAGTACACAGCTGCTGCTATCCATTGTGCAGAGTTGACAATGCTCTATTATTTTTCACATGTAGCAAGGAGAAGGACCTCATTTGGATAAAGCTAACTTGCCTCTGCAATTAGGAGAGAATTGTGAGAGCATCAGTTTGCTTACATACAAGAAAACACTGCCCTGTAAATTGAATTTTTTAAGAAAAACTTAACAAATTCTTTCAAGTGTAATAAAGTACATTTAGTCTACCTCAACCCTGGCAGTAGAAGAAATCTAATCTCTCTCACTTCAGTATTTCTGTAGCCCTCCTAAACAAGAGTTACAGACTAGTTAATACAACCTGTCACATACATTTCAAATTTGCATTCATCTCAGGCAAAATTAATTGTGCTGATAAAGGAGACCAGTCCAATGGATACGAGAGCACAAAGGCAATCTGGAGACCTACATTTCATTAGCAGTTCTGCCTGTCACTCATCATTGAACTTTTTTTTTTTATTATTATTTCTCACAGATAATGAAGAACATACATGCTAAACAAGTGCTAAACATTACCATGATTAATTACTGTTTAAGATATGTGACAAGCAGTTTAAAATATAGGACTGTTAAGGGCCCACGTTTTAATTACGTTGATTTCACCTTAAGTCCCCCACATGACTATTGCTCAAAGCCTTAGTTACAGTGGCAAAAAACTGTCACATTAAATCTGTGAAGACTGGGTTATTATGACAGCAAATTATGATGACAAAATTCTGTTAGCTCAAGTCTAATGAGACATTACTACACACACTAGGATGAATGTTAAATTATTTCTGTGCAGGTCTATATGCAGGTTAGTACATCAAGACGATGGCAAAACGAGGTTAATGCAAGTCTGCAGAGCTGACATTACAAATGTCAAGATGATTGCACAATGCTGCTGCTGCAAGTGAACTATGGTTAAAAAATAGGACACTAAACACCAAAATGTTTTGTGGGAATGTAAAAATAAACTCACGTAAAATAAAAACAAAATTTGAGTCAAGGCAAAAGACATACTGGATACTGCTGCTTCAAACCAAAGCCTTGCCAAGTTGGCCAGTGTTAACAGGAGAGTGCAAAGTCAGGATGCCTTACAAATAACTATGAATTACTAACTTTATCACTAGGAAAAACCTTTCTACTAATAAGAAGCAAATGACTTTATAACAAATATCATATAATAAATATATCATATCATATAATAAATATAAAAGAGATGATTTTCCTATTACATTTGGCACTGGTGCAGCCTCAACCTAGGTCTCCAGATTGCCTTTGTACTCTTGTATCCATTGGACTGCTCTCCTTTATCACACACCATGTTGTGTGCAGCTTCACCATACTGAAAGGATGTTAGAGTCTTTGATAGCATCCAGAGGAGGGCACCAAAACCCATGACAGGGCTGGAAGATGTGTCCTGTGAGGAGAGGCTGAGGGCATTGGGCTGTGCAGCCTGCAGGAGGCTGGGAGGTGATCTCACTGCCCTTTGCAGCTCCCTGAGGAGAGGATGCAGAGGGAGGTGCCATGCTCTGCTCCTAAGAGCCAATGGCAGGACACATGGGAACAGCACAAAGCTGTGTCAGGGAACGGTCAGACTTGACATTAGGAGAAATTTATTTATAATGTAAATCTGGTTAAACATTGGGACAGGCTTCCTAGCAAGGTGGTTGAAGCCCCAAGCCTGTCACTGATCAAGAGACATTTGGACAAAGCCCTCAGCGACATGGGTTGACTGTTGGTTAGCGCTGAAGTGGTCAACCAGTTGGACCCCATCTCTGTAAGACTAGGAATTGCAACATACCAGAAAAAAAAACTAATCCAAAAACTAAAAAAACCTACTCTTTTTCTTCAAGTCCTTCCTCCCCACTTTCTATCTATTGCTAAATACAAGAGGTGCACTTGATTTCTAGTGTGGCAACTAGGTAATCATGTATTCCTTCAAAAGACTGGCATATCTACTGATCTATAATTTTTTCCAGTAAGATAAGAGAGGCACTCTATCTCCTTATCGCTCAGAATATGTGATCCCCGATTCCTGATCAATTACAGTGGTGAACTAAAGTGTTTTTGTTAAATAACAGGCTTTTTCAAGGAGTTTAGGTAGCGCCTGACCTTTAAGTACAAATCATGAATAATTTTATTTCATCCAATACAGAGAAAGATGAAAAATGTACCCTTCTTGTAAATTTAGTAATTTTTATTGGGCAAGTCACCCATCTTAGTCAGCAAAACAACAGAATCACAAACTCACATTAAAAATAAATTTAAAAGGCAGCTCATTTCAGAGATATGCACAGAGTAGCTTGTGCTTTTTTCAGGGTTTTCAAAATAGTTTAATGGCTAGTAAATTAGTAGTCAGAGTATAGGAAAGCAGATCATAATGGTAGGTACAGATTAAGATCTCTTCAGAACGAAAATTGCAACAGTCATTATCAGTGTATAAATGCAATAATAATTAAATATATAACATTTTTTTAATGAAGACACAAATATAATTTGAAGGCAAGTACATTTTAGAAGACTGGAAAATCAGTACAGCCAACTACTTGCTAATTTGTCTAACTGCAGTGAACTTATGTCAGATGGAATTAATTGTGAATCTGAACTGTAACATAAGAAAGGAAGCACAGACTGAAAGTGGTAAGGGAAAAACCATGCAATGCACCTTCACACTGCCATCTGATTTTACTCTTTTTTTTTTAGCATGTTAGTTGCTGATGCAATGCGGATACAAATGTTTATGTGATTAAATCTGATGGTTGACAAAAATCCAAGGGGGATTGTGTGCTGTGGGTAAACAACTTGTTTCTCTAAATGCATTTCATTTAAGTTTCAAATGAGCAGAACTGGGGCAGCTTCATTATTAATATGGAAAACAGAAATAATTGTCAGGTTTTGTCAAAGATCCTCTTACACGCAGCCTTATAACTTTCATGAACAAAACACACCTCAAGATATTTTTATGCAGCAAATCATGGATTATCAATGTTACGTAAGTAAAACTAGTTGGTATATTAATGCTTAGGAGATTAGGCCAAAGTAAAAAAAAATCTGAAATAAATCAATCCATATAGAGAAAACAACTTGTCTCATGTAGAAGACAACATCAGCAGAAGGTTTGGAAGTATTGGTTACAACTTCTGTAGACATAGGGGTTTAAATTTATTAACCTAATACTATCTTTGGTGCTTCAGTGTAATTCACCTGTCCTATTGCTTCTCCTGAAAGGCACAGGTCTTCCATAAACAATAGGTGAGAACCACCAGCCCAAGATGGTTCCATCCACCATCAAACACTTTAAATGCCCTGTGTTTAAGTACCAGTTTTCTTTCCTATCTGTTCAGCACAAGTAGTAACTTTATTTTTCATTTTAAAAACAGAAAAAAAACATTTCAGATTAAGGAACAATCGTTTCAGTGACTTTTTTTCCCCCTAGTTTTATAAATAAACCTACAGTGATCTTCTCATAATGTCATTCTTAATCAAAACATAAAAGCAAAGTGGAATGACAGCTACCAACACAATTGAAAAAAAATATATTTAAATCCAAAATACACAAGTAAACTTGAAAAAGTCTTATTGCACATATTTCAAGTAAAAAATACATCTAAAAACACAATAAGTACACATAATAAGAAAAAACGTTTCACCACAGATCAATCAATGAAAAGTATCAAATGCAATATCCACTTTCTCTCTTAAACAAATGACTAATTAAAAGACAAAAAAATAATAATAATAATTTTTTTTTTGCTTTCTCAAACATGTATGTCATCAGTCACATTTCACAGCAATCACTGCCAGGGACGGTAAACACGTGAACTATATTTAGGTCATTAAGTGGATGGTAAAAAATAAATAAAAAAAAATAAAAATGAGGCAATCTTCAAGCTTCCTCATGGTTCTAAAGGTATTCAGGGAAATAAAAATGAAAGGTGCCTGCAGAAAGATGCATAATCATCTCAGAGTGTCAAATAGGCGATAAAAAAGACAGATTAAATTCAATATTGAGAATATGTCAAGAAAGAGAAATCTCAAATTTACGTACTCAGCATGGGCTCTGAACTAGTTATTGTCACTCAGGAAAGGGATTGTGAGTTATAAAGGGTCTATGAAAATATCAACTCCATCTTCGAAGCTGTCAAAAAGCAAATCAAATGCTGACTATTACTATGACAAAAATAGAGATCACCATACAAAATATCATTATAATATTATTTAAAGTCTTCAGATGTTCATTCTTTGAATACTGTGGGTTGTTCTACTTCCCCTACCACCAAAACTATAATAGCAGAAAAAGTAAGGACAACAGAAATGATTGAAGACTAGAGAGAAATGTCTTCCCTATGAAGAATGACTTAAGAGTCTTCAAGGTAACGTGAGGGGAGTGTGAATGAGCACGGAAATTGGGTCCTCTCAACCTGACAAGAAGGAACAGATTGCTCAGTGGAGGTACATGATAGAGTGCAACGACAGTGCATCCAGGGACCGCTTATTTAAACCATGTCAGTGAGGAGATGAGCGTTAGATAGGCAGGAACAAATCCAGGAAGTCTTGGTATCATCACTGACAGTTCTGCAAGACTAGCAGCTTATTGTGCAGAGTAAACAAAAAAGCACCAACCCAATGGTGGACATCCCTCTGTGTGTTGGGAGCAAATCAGAGGACGTCATTTTGCTGCTACAGAAAGCTGTTGTGTGTTCAGACCTGAAGGGCTTTGTGAAGTTCTCATCTCCATGAGGATGCTTCTGAGTTAGAGAAGAGGAATTGAAAATACTCAGGGAGATGAAACCCCCGTCTTAAGCAGCTGAGATTCAAACGATTGGGACTGTTCAGTTGGAGAGGAGATGCCTCAGGAGAGATAGCGGTAGGGTTTCAAAAGCATGAAGGAAGATGCATACGAAAGTTATTTATTCATAAATCTTTCAACACAGCAACTCGTAGTCCTAGATTGGTTTAAAATACATCAAGAAAGTAGTTCTTCAGCCACTGGGTTGTCAGTTTCTGGATCCTGCTGCCCAAGAAGATCGTGAAGACATATTTATAAGCTAGTTTAAAATAGGGTTAGGTAAATTCATAGATAAAGAGATCTATGAACAGATACTAAATGGCATAGGACATAATGTAACCTCTAGTGTTTTAACATAATAATTGCAGATGCCAGGAAAAGATAAAAATAAATGGGCCTCAGAATGTGGCCAGGCTCATGTACTCTGACTAATATCTCCTGTTGCCATCTGCTGAAACAAATAATTCTGGACTGACTATTTGTCTGACCAAGCAGGACATTCTGTATGAACCTAAGTTATTTGAAAAAGGAAGATGTGCAAATGAACATAACTGAGATGCACTAAACAATGAGTCTTCACAGAAAATGAGCAGAACAATATTTCACTGTTTCTCATAGCACAAGAAGTGGATAGAAAAGAGAGGAAAAATACAAGAAAATCAGCAATTGGTTCATTCGAAACTAATAAAAAGAAGTACTTCTTCACATGACATGCAGCCTAATTATGGGGCTCTGATCCTGGAAGCCATGGATGCCAAAAGTTCATGTCCTCTGGCTACTGGTGAGCTACGCTAGGAGCTCAAATTTCACCCCAGCGTGTAGTAGTGCAGCACCAGAAGCCAGTCATTATGGACATTCCTCAGTATCTGGACAGTTCTTAGAGAAAAGAGGTCTTGGACCTATCCCCTACTTGTGTCCCACTTCAAGCACAGGGTGACATGCAGCAGACAACATCTTACTGATTCTTATCACCACCACAGACTTGCTCATTTACTTATTGATCTGCTTCAGTGTCTTGCAGGCAAAATGCTGCCAATAAGCTTTGATGGGAATAGTGCAACACAGGTTAAATCTCTGCTGTTGTTCTCATCTTTTGTACTGCAGCCACCTCTGAATTTATTAGCATTGTATGTTTTAGTACAGCAATGACTACGTGACAAAACATTAAAGAGCTTTCAACTTTTTTACCATATATCCTGCTTTCAATAATATAGCTGGAAAAATGCTCACAGCTCAAGATCAGCATTCAAAGTCTCAGTGTGGAGGCTATATTTCATTTCAGTTGAGAGGAAAAACAGTGTCATTTTTACAACCATCAGTTGAAGGGTTCTTTGGGTTTTCTGCTTTCTGGATTTTTTTTTTTTCCAGTATGAGAGATTTTGCTGTTTCAATTTAAACAACTGAATGTATCAGTAAGTAACAAGCCTGATGACAGTGTGAGAAATGAAAAATAACTGTCTACTAAAAAAATGTTACAAAATTAGTTCACCTTTTCCACAGTTTTTCTAGAAAGAAAAGAAATAATTCTGTAAGACAGCAATGTAGTCATAGCATGATACAGTCTTGACAAAGCTATAACTGATCTTGAATATTTGGTTCGTACCTTTACATTCAGGAGAAAAGATAGATACCAGAATTAGTGAGACATGTAAAACAGAAGTCCTTGATTTACATTTCCAAAATCTCATAAGGAATCAAAAGATGTTCCTCATTTTTGAGACTTCATGGTTTAAAGGAAATATCAAACTTTGCTTCCCAACTCCCAGACTGACATTACTTCAGAAATATTTCCTAATTATGCAGTCATTGTACAAAACAACCTTGTTTACTACCGTAATATTTTATATGCTCTTCTCCTCTCTTCCTACCTGCAAATTTCAAATGAATACAGTAGTCTGAAGTCCCAAAGAATGCATCATAGACACACACATCTCTGTGGAACTCAGTTCATGGCACAGAAGAATAAGATGTTAATTGCATTTCCAACATCCATTACCAAAGGAATTGAAATAGTACAATATTTTATTTAAAACTGTGTGACTTCCCCTTCTCACAGAGGCTTCATTAGAAGGAATTAGTCATCCATTAGAAATGACCATCATAGAATCACAGAATCGCTCAGGTTGGAAAAGACCTTAAAGATCATTGAGTCCAACCACAACCTAACCATAC
>JAOWBP010000001.1:96115463-96147009 GCA_028571105.1 Tragopan temminckii | reverse complement strand
GGGGAGCCTATTCCAGTGCTTAACAACCCTTTCTGTAAAGAAGTGTTTCCTGATATCCAACCTAAACTTACTCTGGCACAACTTAAGGCCATTTCCGCTCGTCCTGTCACCTGTCACCAGTGAGAAGAGACCAAGGTGCTCTTGCTGTGAGCACCTTCCAGGTATTTGAATAGAGCAGTAAGGTCTCCCCTCAGCCTCCCCCAGACTAAACAGCCCCAGTTCCTTCAGTCTCTCCTCGTAGGGCACAAGCCGTAGCCCTTCACAAGCCTTGTTGCCCTTTTTTGGACCTGCCCCAGCACCTCAATGTCCTTTCCGTACTCAGGTGCCCCAAACTGAACACAGTAGTTGAGGTGAGGCTTCACCAGTGCCAAGTACACAATGAATAAAAACACACAACAAAAATAAATGGTAAAGTGTATATGTGGTTGCGTGTACGTGTACATACACACATTCAGATATATATACACGTGCACACATAACACAACAAGAGTTTTAAATCAGAATTGGTATTTTAGAATATCTAAACAGACATGGAATGCGGGAAGAAACTGTAAATATTCAGAACTCATTGCTATATAAAGTCTGACAGAAATAGGGTAACTGCTACATGTGGTGCTAGAATTGGCTTCTAGGTACCTTAGTTTAAATGTATTTAGAAATAGGGGAAAGCTTAAAAACACTGAATTCTTCTACACAGATACAGTCCAGAAAAGTACTCAAGTGCTTATTCACTAAGGGATAAACATTGTCCTTCCTGGTTGACAAACTGCATAAAACAGCTAACAGCTTGGAGCTTCTTAATGCACAGACATCAGCCTGGTCACAATTCAGTGATGGATAATGCAACTCATGAACTATTTTATGTGCCCTTTGAGCCGACAGTTCTTAAATTTCTCTTCTAGGGAAACTGCTAATCTATCAATCCTTGAATCATGTGTGTCTAATCCTTGCTCAGGAAATATCTTCTGACATAATCAACTTAATCAATTATTGCAAAATGGGTAACCTCTTCCTACAGGAGAGAACACTGAGAAGGCATGATGGAATATTTTGCTACTATAGGAATATTACTATAGGAATATTTGGGTTTTCCCCTATATCACTGCTAAACCATTAGGCCTCAGTGCCTCAGAAAATTTCACTGATGGGTACGTCTTGGGCATTACTACAAGATTACTACCTGAGATATGATCACAGGATTATATTATAAACAACAACTGTTTGAAATATATCAATTGCAGTGTATATCCGTCTATCTCAAAATTAAATCCCTTCAGTACTGTTTTCCTACAGGTTTCATCAGAATATTCATGCGGCAGTCTGAGATTACAGCTGCGTACTCTTCTTCAAGGCAATCAAACATTCCAGTTATCTTGGTGGTTCGTCCACATGGGGAACTTTGTGCAAAGGCTGAATTTGAATGTACTGATTACTTTTGGCAGACTCCTCATGTGGACATCCTAGCATGAAGAAATTCTTCTGTCTCAACTTAGGAGCTGGTGTTATCTTACGCAGAGATGCTTTTTGGGCTCAATAAAAAGCATCAGATGAGTGTTAAGCTATTTGAACACTGTAAAAAACACATTAGTGTTTTGTTTGCCTTTCTCCACTTGCAGATATGCCCTTACAGATTATCTCTCTCTGTCCTTCAGTTCCTTCTCCCTTCAGCCTCACATCTGCTATTTAAATATAAATAGCCTGCCATTGTAAGGTAAAGATTTACAGGCTCCACCAAAAATATCCTAAGTTTCAAGTTCAAGAGAGGCCGAGGTTGTCATGCATTAAGCCTGTTTTCACTTCCCTGATCCATTCTGCAAGAAGCCTATCTTAAGAATTTCTTTTCATGACAAAAAGAAGCTGTAAACCCGATGTCCTAAAGGCATCTGTTAAAAATGGTTTCCTCAATAACTAGCATTGCCAATAATACATCTTATGAACAAAGAGCTGTCAAATGCAGTAGGAAAACTTTCGTGAAAGAGATGCATCCTCGAGACAGAAAGCACGAGACGTTCCAGAACTTTTCAAGAAATACTCTGTGGCCAATTTTTAACTTTAGCAGATGTGCCTCTGTTTGAGCAGGCCTCATAAAATTAGTAACAGTTTAAAAATTCCTCCACGATCCAAAAAAGAAGAAAAATTTAGAACTGTCTTTATATAATACAGAAATAACTTGAGTAAAGCATATAAATAAATAGGAATTTTGGATGATAATTTGACCGTACATAACATGCCAAAGCTAGTCAAGGTTTCTATTAAATATAGACCAACTTTGATAGGACACAGTGGTATGGAAAAAAGAACACCCCTTACTTCTGACACCTCCTTCCATACAGACATGTACGCATTCACCTGTAATACAGATTGATAAATGCACAGATGCACTCAGAGCAGTCCATATTAATGGGACTTAAAAAGCATATAGAAAAAAAACAGAGAAAAACAAATACACAAAAAAAGATGCCCAGGGGTTGAGAGAGTATTAATAAAAATCACTATGCTCAGTTATGCTGTCAGAAAGACTATCCATAGAAAGGAGAGATTTAATCATGCTTTTACTGACTTCAGGGAAGGTGATGGCATCCATGCCAAGCTGCCCACCAGGCTCATTACAGTGGTTACTCTAATCTGTTCTCCTGTGATTTGTCTTTCTTTTGCATCGCCACAGGACTCCTAAGAAGGCTTTGGAGGCTTTGCAAAGCCAGGAGAGGACCAAGTACTATGCAGGGGAGGCTGGATATCGAGAGATGCCTCCCTAGGGGCTGCCCAGAAGGCTGGGGGCTCCCTAGGCACTAGACCCCTGGCACTACAGGTCCACCGGCTTGGTTTAGCTTTTGCTTAATATTGTACAGCTGCACGGTGTAAGGCCTATTGCTACACGTACTTCCATAAGAGGTGGCGATTAACAGCCATCTTGGCCTGAGAGTGACACACAGCATTACGGGGTGAGAGAGCAAGGTGGCAGTACAATTAAGCAAAAATGATGTCAGATTTTACCTTCATCATCTAATTGAATATAAACCAGGAAACAAAGAAGTGGGAGCCACTCATTGTACAAGTCCTCTCTCCTCTTCCAATCCTGTAATTGCAAGGTTATTTGCGTTTGTTATAAAGTACCTGCAGCTAATTACAGTAATCAGGCAGAGATTTATTCTGCGAGGAGGAAAAACACTGGAGCTGGTGCTGTCTGTCAGACACTGAAGCTCCCCCATACACTTCAACCCAGGCGTACCAGCCGGGTCAGAGCCACACTTGGTTGTGTAATGAAGCAACCCAGAACTACTTATTCCAAGTCTTGAACTTAATTAGCGTTAGAGCAAGGCAACTAACTTGCAGTGAATAAGTTGACAGTTTTGCTTCTTTCTACTCATGAACCTTCCATGATTAGCACCAATCATTCTTCTAATTACTCACATTTAATTCACTTTATTATTAAAATAATATTTAGTCCATAGCTCATTCACCAGGAGCACAAGTGTTATAAATGGGTTTATAAATTTTGAATATCGTGTGGCTCAGTGTGGAAGGCTCAGAATCAGAGTGCACAGGCAATTATCTGCAACACTGGATCTCATGTCATATTCCCTGCCTTATATTTTCAACATTGAACAAATATTGAATAAGTCAATTGTCACTGGCGTATTTAGTCACTTTTGGAAAAGAAACATAACTGAAGCAAAAGTAATATATGCAAGAGTTTGTAAGGGCAAACAAAACACAGGCAAAAATCTAGGAATGGAAAATACTAGGGTTTTTCAAATATCATATCTTTCATGTAGGCTATGCTTTGAAAAGCTGGCAAACTCCCAGCTAGTAACTGATCTACTGTTCAGCACTGGGCTCACACAGGGACGCTTCACCTCAAAAGCATACTGATAAAGACATTCATAAATCCAAGCTGGCATCTGACAACCCGGCCCATTCAGTGCAACTCCTTCACAAGCACACCTACAAGAACGTCACACTGAAAACAGCAGCTTTCTGCTCTGCTCACAAGGACAAATGCTTTCCAGATCTCTCTTCATAAAAATTTCCCATTCTTCTACCATATTTCTTGCTTACAGCTGCAACTCTCCAGTTCCCTAGAGGCTAACAAGATAGATAAATAAAACTATTTCCACTGGAGGACTTAGTTCTGGAAAAGACTACTGATGGCAGCTGTGGTGCCCCTCCAGTGCTGCTGCTCCCCCTCGGCTCCTGCAGCAGGCGAGGGAAAAAATCTGAGTGCTGATGGAACAGCAATTGTGGGGTAAGGAATAAACGCCTGAACCCCTGAGGAAAAGGTACAGAGAGGACAGGAAGGCCTCTAGAGAGCACCTGATGGGCTGCATTGTGTTCCACACTTTGGAGCACGTCCCAGCCCTGTAGGCACCACCCAGGAAGTCCTCCTGTCAGTGCAGCACAGGCATGTGCCAGGAGATGCCTGCATCACCACAGGCCTGCTGCCCACAGAGGTTCACCTTCGGAAAGGATTTTCTACTAATTGTCAGACAGGCAGTACTGCACTACAAAAAACTTCTGGTCTTGCTTAGGAAGCAGCACCTGCACTCTTGCGTAATACTTTCCAATTTTTATGCTATTTTATTTGCACATTGTATACATTATTTACAATATTTTTTCTAGCTCAGAACTAACTGATGGAAACACCATAACATGTCATAGAATAGATTTTGTCTAGCTGGAAATTGAAACATTTTTTACAAAAGCATGAACACACTCGGGCAAATTCTCTTTTAAAAATCAAGACTGTAGGCAGAGCACGTACGACGTGATATAACGAGAAGTGAAAGGTATAAATGCCTGCCCGCTTTTAAATGGAAACCATGTCTGTCCCCCCCACCAGGTACAGTGCAGGCCAGAGGAAAGAAAAGCTGCTGCTGTTGCAATGGGCTCAGTCAAGGGGACAAGCCCTTCTGTCTGAGGGAAAAAGCACGCAGCCAAAGAGCCCAACCCAGTGGTCTTAGAGGCATTTGTTTCTAAGACGCGCATAGTACCTCTTGCCATCAACACATTACCATCACTTTAATGAGCCGTTATGATCTGTCCACCCACAAATTCAACACTAAGCTGAAGCTTTAACTTCAGCACCTAGACAAATATCCCATCATTTAGTACGATTTTAGTTATCACAGTTAGCCCTGGTCAAAGTTCAGCTCTCTGTAAGCCAAAGTAAAATTATTTTCCAATCGATCAGTCAAGTACTTGCATGAATTGTGTGATACCTAAGTATGCCCAAATGCATCATGAAAATACTGTTCTTGCTAATATACAGGATGGCTGTTCAGTTGTCTGTGTGAAATGAGTTGATGGCTGTAACTTAATTTACAGAGGACAAGAGACCATACCGTAAGGAACACGATTATTTTTCCTTTTATTGGTGAAACTGAATAGAAATGAAAAGTAATGTGACCTAAGCCACCTTGGTTCAGGACATGACCCACAGGTCAACACAATAAAGTCTAATTTAAAAAATAAATAGATTTTAAAAAGAAGAAGGCAGAGAAAGGAAGGTGTCAACTGTAGGTGAATAATATCCAGTCATGTCCACAGTTATCTAAATAATTCAGTACACAAAATTAAAGTATGTTTCACATCTGCCACCATAAAAGATAAAGGTATCAAGCATGCTTTAAAAGTATAATGATTATAAGAGAACACTTCTGATTCACACTTGAGCTTTGTTGGAGCGCTATCCCTGTGGTCCCCACGAATAAACATCTCAAAGCCCTGGGTTGAAAGAGCTCCAGCTGCAAAGGTTTAATTAACTCAAAACAAGCAGCAAACTTTCAAGTGCCACCTGTTACCAACATACTGTTACGGTGCCAAGAGATCAGTCAAGGTTCCTGCATCCCTCAGCCACCTCCACCAAGCGAAATGCACAAAGCTGTTGACTCCATCACTTTTCCTACTCCTAACTACAACAGTCCCACTCTCACTCGCCCCTCATCCTCCAGAACTGCCCCCCATCTTATTATACCTCTGGGCTTGGGACAGTGGTCTAAAAATCAACCCTTCCAGTATTCTAGGCTTTCTATACACAGTGCTGTGACAATTCATCATCTGAGACATCAACTGGTTCCAAGCACACGTATTTACCAACAAATGCTTCTTTTCGAAATGGAGAATGATCAGTAAAAATCACCAACTGGTTTTGGTGGGTTCATATGGCACTCATCACAAAGCAACAAGAGAAGAAATGCAGTAAGTAGGAAATTCCTCCCTATCCTCTGTGGCTGATAAGTGATGGCCAGGGCTTGAGGATGCAATTACACCACGTATACTTTGCCTGATACGAACTGGGTCCGCCTCATCCTGGGAGGCCACCAGAGAGCTGCAGCCATGGCTACGAGGCAGCAATTTGGGCCCTACAATAGAAAAGCAGTCCTTCCTTCCCACCGCGTAGCACTGCCAGCCCCTGCAACTGGCTGGGATGCACCGGCTGTGGGCCAGGCACTGTGGCTGTACTACCCAGCCAGCTGGGGAGACAGCTCTGTGCCTGTCCTCAGATGAGCACCAGGAGTGTTTCTGGAGCCTCTGAACCATTGCACATAAAGTAACGGTATGGTTACATACACTGCTATCTTGGCATTTTGTATTAGGTGGCCTATTACAAGCAACCCAGAAATGATTTTTATTAAAATACAGCAAAAAGCCCTTAGTATTTTTTTCTTTTGATAGGAAAGTGTTGCTGCTAGCTAGTTTTTCAGTATAAACTCTCTAAAGCTTTGATAGGGGCTATGGGAAAAACAACTCATTTCCTCTAAATAAACCATCACAAAATCTGCAGCATTTTTTTCAATTTAGAAAGTTAACTATACTTGTGAAAAATACATTCTGGGCATTAAGAAAAGAAAATGTTTTTTAATCAAAATATGGAACTCACTGTGTTTTTCATCAGTGAACAACCAAATCCTTTCTTCTTTTGTACTCTGGAGTATTAACAGGTGGCCACAGCCCCTAGCTGCATGAAACTACCATATGCTGCAGAGATCAAAATTAATAAACTAGCAGTACAATATGCCAGTTTATTGTGCTTGTATCTCATTTTAATTCTCCTTGGTGTTTTTATTACTAAGGAGTCATGTTTGGTGATTTTTAGCTTTAATTTCAGTAGCTTCCTTATTAACATTTTTCAGTTGCTTGTTCTATTATCATACCACATAACTTCATGTACAGAAATATATTTTTGATACCACTTGTACTACTCTGTGACTTTCTATGTTAAAAATTTAGTGGTTTCATATACATTACATGTCTTAACAGTGGAAAAGTTAACAAATTTCCTCTGATATATCATTATGTGCATGGTGAAAAACATTCTGAATCTCATTTAACTGTACAAATTCAGTTACTGTTAAATACTAATCAGGCAAAACAAGGCATCACAGTCCTATAGTCTGTTCTTCACTTGGCACCTTTAATGGTTCTTAAATTGTTTTCCCTCATAAAAAATGTTCTACTGTTGACAATGAAAAATAAACCCACTGATGCAAATACTATATGCATATGGAAACCACAGAGCATGTCTGCACGCAGAGGAAATGAGCAGAGGTGCCTTCAAACATAAACAGGCAATGCTTATCCAACTCAGTGAGCCTCAGTGCTGGCTCTTAAACTGAGGTTTCTGCCAAAAACTACTAAAAATACCGTGCCCAAAAACAGGAGGGAAACACTGTCCATATTGTAAACCACTTGCATGACAATTACAGCCTTGATTTAGTAACCATTTATTCATGTGAGTAATCAGCTCTCCAGTGAGTAGTTTCACTAACTTCCCTGCCACTGCTTGTATAACAGAAATCTGTAGAGGGTTTTCATCCCACTGTGCTTTAGTCCATGAGGTGACTATCAGGGCTTAGAAAATTCAGAAAAAGCTTTACACCTTGCTGTTAAACCATCTTCGATGCTACCAAATTACAGTCTCAGCCTTCCTGTTTAGAGTATTGCCCAACACCAGCCCCAGCTGTCCTCTTCCCCAGACCATTCTGTAAGGTTCTATGCCTTGGGAGTCCTTCCTCTTTTTGCTGCTGATGGGGTATACTCTTTTTCAAAAACATTATATACATCATTTTGCCCTTTATATTGCAATTTTATTTTTTCAGCACAAGCAGCCTGTGATGCTGAGAAGGGTCTCATTATGGCTACGAGCAGGTTCCATGTGATTACATGGTAGCGGCTGGGAGAACTAAGGTTATCACCTGGATCCAGGTCTATTCCCTCAAGCATATGGCACTAAAACTTTGGAAGAAAATACCAGATACTGACATTTTTTTTACCCTATCCCTACAACCTCCCAACCACCAAGAAAAACAAAGAGCTCTATTCACCCAGCTCCTTCTCCAAAATCTGTCTCAATTTTTCTCTCTGTTCTCAAGGGCGAGGAAAGGATGAGCAGAGGCAGCAGTATTAATCTTTCCTAAAGTACTTGCTCAAACCTGCCGAAATCGATAAAAGACTTCCAGTGATTTTAACAGACTCAGATCACAGCCCTCAGCAGACACAATCCAGTTTGAGCATACGACATCCTGTAGGAAAAAAAAGGAATTAAAAACAAAGTGCCTTCTGCTTCCTGCACAGGTACGGTTAGTGGCTGCTGGATAAAAACTGCTCAGGCACAGGGAGCTCAGGACTTGCAGGCAACTCCACTGAATTTTATGATTAATGCCACCAAAAACAGGAGCTGCTTGTTTTTTGTGGGTTTTGTTTCTTTGTTTTCCCTGATATTGTTTTGATGTTTTCTAAATAAAACATCTACATGTTTTATTTCTAAATGACACTTCTAAGATGGATTAAATTATATCACTGGAAAACTTTTTCGTATGAAGCTTTTCAAAGGATGACAACTCTTGATTTTTGCAGGAAAAAAGAAAGTCTAAAAACTTGACTGCCTTTTTCATATTTTTTGTTGTGTGACACAGCCAGGAAGTTAATTTAATTACACAGTTCTAAATTGGCTGAAATGATTGCAAAATATCTTTTCATCTATGACCCACTACAACTTCTTGAGGTATCACTAAAATTAGAGCCTACTCTCCTAATCATTACACAGGACAAACTTTAAGGACACAAAACACAAACGTTACAGCAGAGAAGGCTGTAAACTCCATATGGATTTTCCTCAGTCAGGCCATTCTTTTAATTTTTCTCTCTCACTTTTGTTTTACTCTTAGTTCCAAAGTGTCTCAGTACAGGCACTACTCAATTTTATTGTCATGCACGTACACCAGAATGCCACTGTGAACTGTGTAAGACCACAACATAAATTTGCTAACCTGAACATTTCTTATTTAGAATCACGTTAATACTCAGCCTGTAAAATAATACAGGCACTTATTGTTAATACAGTTGCAACAGCCAACAAACAATAATAAAATCAAAACCAAAATAACATGTTTTAGAGAAAGTATCTTCTGTTATCTCAGCCTCACACGTCTATTTCAATTTACATTTAAGAAGATCCGAGATATCATAAAATAAATTCAAAACTAAGTTTCCAAGAAATATAAACTGAATCGTAATGCTATTGCACATGAATATATTCCATCTTCTCAAAGAGCTGAACTGTGGTTTCAAATGTTGGCAGAAGGCCCTCTTATAATAAAATTATGCATATACTGTAGTTCTCCTGATGTCTCTCATATTTTTTCATAAACAAAATTACAGTGACAGTGCAGTTCATTACAGGAGGTTTCATTAAAGAACTGGTTTATTTTAAGAGAACACCAACAGAGAGAGCTGTCTTCGGGGATGTAGTTGAGTAAAAGTCTGATTATGTCTCCATGAAAATAAGCCAGAAATTATGCAGGATTTTGACACTGTAAAACAGGAAAATCCTCTTAACAGACACATGGAACAAACTGTTCTGCCACAGCACTGCATTAATAAGCAGGTGTAGCAACATCAACTTGAAGGTGCCAAGTTCAGCCCCTGCTAGAAGTGGCTCCTGCTCTTCCCTTTTAGCAGTGCCCCAGTACCAGGTGCTGGAGAAGAATGCAAAGGAGGAGCTGTGCAGAGGTGCAGCAGCTAGGAAGTGAGAGCTTCTCCCTCTTTAAAGCTCCATACCTTACTGGGTGAAACTACACCACCTTGCTTTGCCATCAGGGTTGCACCTGGCTCTGAAGAAAGCCATACAGCAGGATCTCCCATCAGTTTATTTTCTTTTTTTCCTTTCTCCTTTTCTTCTTTCAGTGCCATACCGAACAACTGGCAGTTTTTTCATTTTTTGAGTCTGCTGCTTCTCTTTCACACAAAATAATCTTCATTTGGGGATTAACCAACTGAAAGGTCACCCTGCCGTTCAGCATTTTCAGAAACTTAATCCAAATAAAGGAGATACGGTAGTTTTTAAAACAGTGTTTCTCAATTGAATCGGATATGCTGTCTCCTATTGTTACTGCCATTTACCTCCCTAGTATATGGTGCTAAGATAAGACATAATCAACACCATCTATGACTTCAGGGGATGGGTTGATGGAAAGAGTAATTTCTCATTTCACTTTTTTGTTGACACTATTTTCACTTTGCTCTCTAGCATGACAGCTTCGAGGTATCTGTGATAAAGATATGCAGTCAAGAGCATTACAGGCTCAAAAATAGTCTCCTTTCGCTCAGAAAAGATTGGTTCCAGGATTCCAAAAATCTTATTTTTAATCATCACCCAGAAGGCAAACATTATTCCTCTTTTTTACCCAGGCTACTGGAAAAGGACTTAATGGCACACACACACACACACACACACACAAAAGCATCTCTCTGCTGTCATTTTCCCTTAAGGCAGGGGCAGTGGCTGAAGAGAGACAACTATCTTCCTGTGCACTCAAGTCCAGACACTTTGGGCTACATCTGTAACCCAGCCAGCAACACAAGGAACCAAGCTATTACCTGTGAGGTATGACCACGATACCTTTTAAATGTAAGGTCCTTCCAGGCTGCTATGTTTCCTTTTAACAACTTCAATGAAAGAATAGAAAAGGGCCATAGGATGGATTTTCATCATTCCCTGCACTTGTCAGACTGTTTTCCTCTAATGACACTATGAATACATAACTCACTGTGGCTTCAAAAACATGTTTAACACCTTGTATTTTAAGAGCTGCAGAAAATACAATATTAAAGTTCTAACGTGAAAAATAATAGCATTATGGCTCATTACATTTTTCATTACAGTCACATAGTATCATCCTGTTATCTAATGCTAAAATATCTGCTATCACGTTTCACAGATGTAAGAATGCTAAAACCTTTAACTTCTGATGTAGATCATAAAAGTTTTCTACCAGACACCTGAGAATGAGGTGTACTCAAAACTAGATCTTAACAACCAAAAGACACACGAAGAAATAAAGTCATATGCAGAGAACAACTGAGCCAAAGTCATATGTATACAGTTAGACTCCTGTTTTCAATAAGAGTAGAAGATCTTAAGCACTCACAAAATATATTTTCACATCATCTTTTAAAAAAAACTTGTGGGCTGTTTTTCATCTCCAGACTTGCTATCATCTCTAACATCTCTCTGAAAATGCAGGTATCAGCAAAGCCCTACCAACCTCGTTACAGCACCTCAGAACTTCTATCTTGCTTCTCCTCTGCCATCATCTATGCTTACTCTTCCATTAAGAAAAGCTCACGTATCTCTAGGATATTACCACAAACATAGCTTCCACATTTCAGAATATTCCAAAACACCTAGAAAAGGCATGGCTTTCATTGCCTTTGTAAATCATATAAATATATATCTACCTAGTAAAAAGTTTCTAATTTAAAACAACCCTGACTGCCTCTGACCACTCCTACAAAGTACCATATGGCACGTGTTTTAGTCATGCTGATATTTAGACAGAACTTCTCATTACATTAAAACACTGTAAGAAAAACTCCTAGGCCTGCAATGACAACGTTCAGAAAATAAGCTGGCACTCTGGCATCTGCACAATTGCTGGCATTAATTTTGCACCATTCTTTTGTTCTGTGGAAGAAAAGCCAATCTGGAATCTCACAGCAACTGCTGAAAGCATGCTAACTTCTGTCTTCTCCACTTAAAGTGAAAAGCTGCTCAGCTCCAACCTAACCCCCTGCCACCCACTTGTGGTACCAAGATGTCCAGGCTCTGTCCTGCCAACAGCCTCCAACTCACTGGGTGTCTCAGGAACAGTGCTTTAGGAACCTAATAGGGTCATCACGGTCATTCTTAGGCCACAGGAGATCGTAGCGGCTGGGCAATGACTCAGGAGCCAGGGAGTGCACGTGGGTCCTAAAGCCAGGGCCTTTCTCATCAGCCTCCCTGCTGCAGAGGAGGGCAGTAGGCCTTTCCTGCATGTTCCTCCCCTTCCACTCCTCACAACAGAAAGTATCATTAGAGAAACCACACACACACACATGCCTGCCCAAAAGGTAATGCGAACTAACGTAGCCAGAGCTCTTGGTTAGGTCAGGCTGCAGTTCACTGTAATTCAGCTCTTCCCATGTACTTTGGGCTTTACTGCACTGGTAGAGGGAAAGTGGGCTTAGATACTTACAGGCACCAAAAAGCTTGCATCACATTTTCTACGACTGCAAAACAATACCTTCTCTTTAATCTTTGAAAACACCTGAAAGAAAATTCTAAGTCAAAGTTGTTCTCTTCCTGAACCTAACAAATGTTTCAGGTCTGGAGGGCCAACACACAGTGCCAGTACGCTTCTCTGACTCGTTAGTTTGCTTTTCTCCATAGGATTTCGATTGACATCTCCTGGCCTATCTTGTAACACAACAACCTGGTTCTTCAAATGTCAGCTCCATCATCTCAGCTCCGTAAAGCTTCCCTTGGTACAGCAGCTTCAGAGGCAGCCTTTTAAAGCAAAATGGCTCAGTTTAGCACTAAGGCAGAGACTATAGACATGAAAGAAATTTTCACATTATTTTATATCTTTTAGTAATAACACAAAAGAGATCAAAGACAAGGAATAGGAATTCAGGGTTTGGGGTTTTTTTAATACTTTTAAGAGCACTAAATATGTTTTGGGTGCTTGATGCTAGGTTAGTTGTCTCTTTTAGGCCAAAGCAATAATGCCACAGCCATACAACCATTATACTTACATTTATTTAAAGTGAACTTATTTGGAACTATTTTTTTAGTGAGATCAAATTGTCTGACGATTATATGTACTCAAATCATGTCCATGTACAAAGAATACAGTTGTATCTCTTTATTCAAGTATCTTCAATTTTTCTCACCCGAAATTTCTAGTACATAAACTGTTACGCCTCTGAAGCTTCAGGCAATCTCAATTACAAGAATGCATAGATGCCTTCAATCAGAAGCCCACAGATGGCTATCTTCACATCAGTTTTGTGGAAAACCATGAACACAGAGATCTGGATTTTGCTACATTTACTGTTGGGTTCTTTTGTCCATAAAAGGCAAATAAATAGCCCCTAAGTATACTTGCGGTTGGGAACGGGAACAGATTGATTTAATTACAGTTAACTTTTAGGCAGAAGTTGGAGATAGGTAGATCAATAAAAACTGAATCAAAATAGGCAAATGGGCACAGAAGATACATATATCTTCTATATACTTTGCCTTTTCTCAGTAGATAATGTACAGATCAAAAAAATATTTTACTACTACTAAAATTAGTAGTTCCTTTTCCTGAAGATCAAAATAACCCATAACCCCCTGATTTCCTTTGGGTCATGTGAGAAGAACAAAAGGAAATTCAGAATGTTACACAGGAACACAGTTCTAGTTTATTAGCCGTTGGCAAAGTAGTAGAAAACAGATTTTATGGTTTTGTTTCCTCTCTCAAGTGCATTACAGACAAAAGTAGTAATTGTATAACCAAGTTCCTTTAGATTTTGAGCTCATATGGAAAAAATAAATCTTTAAATGGTATGGTAAGCAAAAACCATATATATTAGATTGCACAACTTTCTCCAGTAAAAACAATCAGTTCAATATTCTGTATCTTGCCAGAAACCAAAGCCCTATCACTGAGATTAATTCATATCACAGGTGCTCATCGTGTTACACTTACAAAGACTGAAGCTTTGTGCTAAAATCTCTCAGCCCATCAAATTATCAGATACCTTGACAAGGCTTTCTAACCTCAAAGCAGAAAATGGAAACTCCTAATTCAACAGCTTCAGTCTTTGTGAGCTCTAGAACTGAAACTATCCCAGCACAGGCTGACCTCATTAATACAACTGACTTAATCAATTTGTCACAAACCAGTGAGTACAGCTACAAGAAGTGGTTCGTTGTTCAATTTAAATTAATTAATTGCCAGCAGATGCAGCTAACGCTTTGCAAATGGGTGTCTTAGTGCTCTTGAATGCTCACAATTATACTGGACTTAAATTTTTGCCAGTTTTAAGATAGGAAACCAGGTCTCATCTTACTTTTCTATAAATGAAAAATAGAAGATGTTATCATTTCATAGAAAAAAATATAAGCTATAGAGACAGTTCAAAAAAAGTTAACTACAGCCATGCCAAGTGGGAGTGTTGTCCCCAGGTCTGAGGTTTTACCTATCTGTAAAATAGCTCATCTTTAAAATATTAACAACAAACAAACCAAGCTTTTAATTAACACAGAGAAGTTCACCTTCAGGAAGCCTGTATTCCAGTCAACTGAAATAGCCAAGCTCAGGACCCGCTCAACTTCATGCAGGCCCCTCTGTACTCCTGTGCAGCTAAGCATTTCAGCTGATGCCTAAACCCAACCCAAATCATCACATTAGATTCCATGTCCCCTGCCCCTAACAGACTAGCTACAGATCAGAGACAACAGAACCCAGCTCCCCTGCCTTCGAAAGCCCCATCTCCTGGAACCCAGGGACAGGTGTAAGCTTTCTCTCACTTTGAAAATTTTCTTTACATCAGTTTTAACTGTTGCTTAAACCCCATAACACTTAGGAACAAAAAGCTGAGATAAACGTTTTCAAGTAGCTGTGGAGAACTGGAGACTTTTGACTCCCCAAGAAACCACTGTTTCATATGTAAAGACATACTTAAGACAAGGTTTTTGTTTGCTTGCTTTCTGTTGTTATTTAATCTTCCTCCTACACCTGCTTTGTCTCACCATCTTTGATGAAAACAAATACATCTCCACACAAGCATAACTTCCAACAACAAATCCAGGACTGTAGTGCAAGCTGTAACAACTTTTACCAGATAATATATTAAGTTGTTTCTTTTTTTAATCTCTCAGTAAGATGTATCTTTCTACATTTCTACCCAAATATTCCCAACTGTTATTCTTCCTGTCCTTAAGATCAAAGTTGGTTGTTTTGAACAAGTGGCACATAGTGGGAGGATGAGAGACTGCGGGCACCAACATGCCACGGGGAGGTTTGAGCTGTGTGTAGGGAGTAGCATCTCCAGGAGGCTGAGGGCTCCAAAAGCATGAGTCCTCCCAGTACCCACCCCTGAGCAGCCAGGTCCTACCCCAAGCAGACCCATTCAAATTAGCCTACTGCGCTATGATCTCACCACCGCACGCTGCTCACAGCTTTACTTCTTAAAGTGAAGTAACCTTGAGTTGTCAAGCTGTTATGTTCATGCTGAAGCATGCAGTACATTCCTCCCTGAAGACACAAGAGGGATTGATTGCACTTGTGATTTGTTCATTTCTATAACTATCGTACCATTAATATCCCTCTCTCATCCATTTGCAACACCTGCTAAGCACACAAAATTGATTATAATGTTCAATTCAACAGGTAAGATCTGCTGGGATAGGTGTTTTTTTTCCCCTTCAGGCTGCATAAGGAGGGAAAAAGCAATAAAAAAAAGCGAACAACACGTAGGCCTTCACAAATAATTAGTAAAAAAAAAAAGCAGTCTAGTCCTGTCATTGCTGCCTTGTGCCAGTGTTAAGAAATCATGCTCTTGCCTTAATGTGGATTCTAATTCACCTATCCAAAAGAGTTGTATCTCTGAGTAGATTAACGTAGCTACAAGTTTCAGCTTTAAGTGCTCATCAAGACAAGAGATAACAGAATTGATGAATGGGACATTTCATGTCCTTAGAGAAATGAGTACTATTACATAAAAAGTGTGATTTGAATTTGTCTTTCTGCTTATGCTGTACCATCTTAACAGCATTTATAAATGGAAACAGAACCTTAAAAACCAAGAACTGCTGTAGCATTTTTTCATCATCATCATCCAATTAGTGAAGTATAGGACTTCCAGATCATATACTTGCACTGAAATAATCTGCATGTTGCAGTCTCTCCTCCCCAGATCAATTTATTACTGAACAGCAAATGGAAAATGAAGTTATTATTTCAGGCTGACAAAAGTGAGTTTCTTGGTCATCATCCTATGAATACTGAAAGAAATGAAGTTCCTTCATTTAACTGTTGAGAAGCTTAATAACAAAATAACTCTGCACTCTGAAGGACGAGTATGATATGCCATTAGCTTTTAATAAAGCAGTTTCCTCAGACTTGTGTGATTTACAGGCTGAGAAATCAACTGCTGCTGATGAATCAATCTGTTTTTCCCTGCAGAGATGTCAGAAGAGACAGGGCCACTCTAATTGGAAAACCAGACAGCAGTGTCTCCGTTAAGGCAAAGGCTGGATCACACATATGGGACTGCAAGTCTTCATTCAGGCCTGCATCACGTTCTGCAGTACGGTTGTTGGCAATTCAGTTTAAAAGTACATGTGAATCTTTAATGGACAAGGAGGAATAAAAAACAAGGCTGCTTTTGACTGAAATTTGCAAACTACAGAAAACGATGTCAGAAAACATGAAGGCTCCTCAGGGCATTGTTTGCAAAATATTTTACAGCATGGAACAGCCCTGATGTACAAGTGCATGAAGCAAGGTGACACCTGGAAACTCATTCCCTACCTGCATAATCCCATCTTTCCTCTCAGCTGGACCATCCCAGCGATTGTAAAGGAGGAGTGCCTGTACACCCTCTGAGCCAGACCGCAAAACAACAAAGGAGGGGAGTGATCCAGTCCTCTATGATGCCTTATCATTGGCTGAGTTACTGGAAACAAATTCCTTGTCCCCTTCTCATGTTATTACCTAATGAATTAGTTTCTTATGATGTGAGTCTGAAATACCATTTCAGTTTTAGCTTTGCACAGACACATTGAATTGCAAAGGGCAACAACGTCTCCCATGAGCTTCCTCTTCTTCAGATTAAACAACACCAGTTCCCTCAGCTGCTTCCCATAAGACTTGCGTTCCAGACCACTCAGCAGCCTTGTTGCCCTTCTCTGGACACGCACCAAAGCCTCAATGCCTTTCCTGTAGTGAGGGGCCCCAAACTGAACGCAGCATTCAAGAGGTAGCCTCACCAGAGCTGAGTACAGGGGGATGCTCACTTCGCTGCTCATGCTTGTAACACTATTTCTGACATAAGCCAGGATGTCATTGGCCTTCTTTGCCACCTCTGCCATGGGCGTACTGCTGGCTCATGTTTATCTGAGCAATGACCAACACTCCCAGGTCCATTTCTTCCACACAGTCTTCCAGCCACTGCCTCAAGCCTGTAATACTGCCTGAGGTTGTTGTGGTCAAAGCACTGAACCCAGCACTTGGTCTTGTTGAACCTCATCCCACTGGCCTCAGCCCAGAGATTCAACCCATGCACATCCCTCTGTAGGGCCTTCCTTCTCTCAGGCAGATAAACTTTTCTCCAACTTGGTGTCATCTGCAAACTTACTGAGGGTGCACTCAATGCCCTCATCCAGACCGACAATAAAGAGACTGGACAGGACAGGCTCTAATACCCACCCCTAGGTAACACTACTTGTGACCAGTTGCCAGCTGGATTTAACTCCATTCACCACCACTCTCTGGACCCGGCTCTCCAACCTGTTCTTTACCCAGCAAAGAGTGTACATGTCCAAGCCATGGGTGCTGACAGCTTCCCCATGAAAATACTGTGGCAGACAGTGTCAAAGTCTTCACTGAAGTCTAAGTAGACTACATCAACAGCCTTTCCCTCATCCACAAGGCAGGTCACTCAATCATAGAAGGAGAAGAAACCTTCTGCAAGAAACCTTCTACTGGGCCCCCACCTCCTTCCTTTATTCAGCACTCACTAGACCTGGGCTGGAGGCCTCTATATGAGGAGGAAATCAAGCAAATCAAGCTAAAATTCATATGGGAGGCACACTATTCATAACTGACAAATAATCACTCACAAACTCCAATATTAATCTCTCAAACACTATTTCAGCTACAAATGTATGGAAATTATCTGCTATTTCAAGCATGCTTATTGCAGGCAATCATAACAGATCGTCAGGGCCAGCATTTTGAATGTTTATGAGAGGTTCTCAGGTACAACTCATCTAGGAAAACATGAGCTCCAGCTTTTTGTCTCCATGACCTCCAATTACCCTGGTTTGTAAAATCTTTTCTACACAGAACTAGTCTTAAACAACTCATACGTGCATAACCCAAATAAAAAATATGTACTTTTTCTTTGACATTTAAACAAGATAATCTTAGAGGTACAAAATGATCCAATCTCAGACAAACCACAGAAGCCGTACCATATGTGCAAAGTTATCCAGAATGCTAAGCTATGTTGTATCCAATATCTGAACTCCCAATGTAAAATATTAAAAAAAAAAATTAAAAAAAAAAATTGTATTATTTCCATGGTTAAGTACTACACGAGTAATCTCCTTTGGTATTTGGCCACTTGGAATTCCAGGTCTGCCAGGAATGAAAAATGTTTTAAGACCTCAAGATGTGAATTCAATTTCAGTTCTAAAAATAAGAAATTGGCCAGGACTCAGAATTGATGTAATACAGATCCTTATCGAGGATAGTTTACTCAGCATTAATGTGAACAAACATGACAGCTTTAGTTTACTCCCATATATGTCTAAAAGCACTCTATGAGCTTGCCTGGAATTCTGTCAGACAGTGCAGAATTACTGAATGAAAGAGAAGAGGGTATTGCTTTACAATATGAACCATTTAGGACATAAATACAAATAGAAAACTATGTCTCCAATCTAACAAACTCTATAACCTAGTGCTTACTAGACTGGCCATATTTTGTAACTGAAAGCAAATGATTTTCTTTCAGTCAATTTACCTCTGCATACTTACAAGACTTTAAATAATTACAGTGATGATAGGGAATTATTTCCCTGGAAGATACTTGGGCTTCAATTTTGAAGGCTTCCACACATAAATAACTGCTTACATGAAAAATTTCACTTAGCCTAAAAGGGGTGCTGCTCTTCTCAAGATACGTTCTTAGGATACAGGATGTCAACACTGCAGCAATTACCAACAGGAAAAGGCAATGCATATACAGGCCCAATGGAACTAACTGAAAGGATAAATAAAGCCCAGAGCAGGGCCTTAGGCAGAAACACGAGGCAAATTAAGTTTCCCATGACAACTGAATACAACTTTCAACTAATACTTCATCCTTACTGTTTCACTGGAACTAATTCTCCTGTGTTTAGGAATTAGTCAGAAATTACAGTGAAACAAATAGAGTAACTACAGCATATAAACTTAACATTCCATAAAAAGAATATCCAACAGTCAGTCATGCAAAAATAAATATCCGTAATTAAATTTCTTCTAAGAGAGCTCAGTCTGGGTACTGCATTTTTTGTTGTTGTTGTTGTTGCAAACTGTACTTCTCAAATATTTATTGTCAACCCATTAATTTTGAATATCACTTTCAAAGCATCTGCACAAAATCAACTTTCACTGTAAACATTTTGCTTCTAGTAAGTCTTTTTATTACTTGTTCCCCAGACAGTATAAAATCTTTCTCAAAACATTTATAAAATGCTTAGTTAAAGGCCGGGGGGAGACTTAACAGAGCAAAAGAGTCCTAAGCTTTTACATTTCTGGGTTCACTTTTAGAGACATGTTCAATTCCAACCAGCTTCAGAGAAGTTTACTCACAAAATGTATCAAGTTAGGAGTCCTTCTTCATACTCATTCCAAAGTATGACCCTCTGTTACACTGTTGAGACATACTAGTTGCCTGAATCCCTAGTTATCCCTAGATATATATCTGAAAATCAATTCTAGATGTTTTACAAAAGCTGCTATTTATTTTTTTCATTTAGATGAACTTTATTCTCAAAATAGATGCTTGGTAAAATAGTTCCTTCATTTTAGCTATAACCTCAGAAATAATGGCTGCTATATTCCAGGAAAGCTAGAGGCAACGTTCCAGGAATAAGAAAATTACGTGCACATATTGGAAGCTTGTTCATTTTTAGTGCATTTACAAGTCTGTCTTTGCAATTACTGTAATCTGGTGCAACAGCCTTATCAGAGATTTATTCAAAGCACACTAAATTAGCTCAGATTTCATGTAACAGAAGAAAAGTCTGGGGTTTCAAATCTCACAAAGAGATCTATAAACTGCCTTCATTCTTGAATTTCAGTAGTTTTCACCATGAATGCCCCTGGAAGGAAGGGTGGTGATACTGCTGTCCCAGCCCTCGGCCTTCAGTCCTCCCCCTCTCAGTTTCTCCTTCACCTTCACAAACTCAGCTCTAATTACCTAGTAAAAAATCGTGCATGTTTACAGAGGAGGAATGATACTGTGTGGTCTTAGGCAGATTTAAATGTAGGTCAAGTAATACCTACACACACAGCTCCACCTATGAAAAAGGGTTGGCAAAGACAGCATCTTCACCAGATGATACTTCACTGTTAGGTTAATTTTGCATCACTACAAATAAGCAAAAGTCACACAAACATATGGGTGAAGTAAAGGTTCAGTACTCTTTGAAATTGCTGAGAATCAAGGAATTATTCTGGTTAGAATGGGCCTCTGGAGTTGAATGACTCTGGAGTCATCTAGCTGCTAAACTGCTCAAAGCAGCATCAACTAGAGCAGGTTGGTGAGGGCCACGGAAGGCGATCCCGTAACTGCTCAGGGCCCCTGCTCTGCTCACTGTTTGACCACCCTCACAGAGAAATGCATTTTCTTTACTACTGATCTCCTGCATTTCAGCTCAAATCCATTCCCTCCCATCCTTTTGCTGTACATCGCTGGACAGGAGACTGACTTCTTCTGCTCTAAACCTTCCTGTCAGGTAGATACAGATGGCAGTAAGATCTCCATTGAACCTTTTCAGCAATTTTCCACCCACTAAGTCCACGAGCCTACCTCATATCTCACAAGTCTCTCTGTAAGGGTACTGTGGACGACAACACTGTCTGCTCTCCCCTTATCCATGCCAACAGTGAATCCATCAGAGAAGGCAATCCAGAGGGCCAGGTGTACCTTGCCCCTAGTAAATCCATGCTGGCAGTTCCCAACCACATTCTTGACCTTCATGTGCTCAGACATGGTTTCCAGGAGGATTTGCTCATTTATCTACCTGGATTCTCTTTCTTGACCTTCCTGAGGATAAGAGCCTCTTTCTGGTCATAGCAAACTTGAACACCACAGTCTCTGAAAGATGACAGAGTGCAGCCTCACAGTAACTTGTGTCAGCACTGTCAGCATTCTGATGCATCCTGCCTAGCCCCCTGGACTTCCACATGTCCAATTGGCTTAAAAGCTCTGTGATCTGATCTTCCTCTACCACAGCTAACTCTTTATCCCTAAAGACTGCTACTTGGCTAAGAAGTTGAGAAGAGTGGAGGGCAGAATTCAACAGGAAATCCAAGACACACAGAAAAAGCTGAGGTAAGCAGTGCTGTAGTCACTAGATCCCCTACTTCTGTGAGTAATGGATCCACATTTTTCTTGGCCTTTGCCTGCTTCCCAGTTTTAAATCCAGCTAAGCTCTGGCTTTCCTGTACTCTTCTTGACCCATGCGTGCTTCTGCAAAGCCTCTGTACCTCTCCCCCCCACGTCTGCCTCTCTTGCCTGTATTTACTGTGGTGTGTCAGCTCTGTCCAGAGCTCCCTTCTCCCCAGAGCCAACCTTCTGCCAAGTTTGATTTCCTGCATGCTAGAAAGGACCACCCTTGTATTCCAAGCCCCTCGGCCCTCCAGGGCAGCCTCATGAGATCCTGTCAAGCTGAAATCTGCTCTCCTCAGTCTTTTTGGTATTTACAGGATTTCACAAAATTCCTGACATTAAAGTACCGCAGTACTAATTTATCAGAAAATGTTTATTAAAAAAAAACCCCCCCACACACACAAACACCACCTTTTAAAACTGTTTAACTATGCTATCCAAGTATTTTGGTTGCAGCCCCAGTCTTGTCTTCCTCAGAGCCTCAAATAAATAAGGAATCTCTGTTTGTTAGTTATTCAGTAAACGGCACAGACTCAAGTGACGAGTACTAAAGAGCAGAGAGTAGAACTAAAAAAAGAAACAGCAATATTATTCAAGGGCTGCTAGCTTGGTAAAAAATGATGTGGACATGTATGTCAATTCTGAGCACTGGACCAGTTGCTTTCGTATGAAGTTAATTATGTGAGACTGGGCCAAAGTTGTTAGAGAGGCTGGGTCCTAAAATCAGGATGAAACACAAAGTTATCCAGGAAGAAAAGCCAAATCTAAGTCATCCTAAGACACATAAACTAGTTGATATTTTTATTGGTTTCTCTTCAATCAGTTTTCAGTGGATAGTATCCATTTGGAAAATTTCACCTCCACATGCATTAAATCATGCTAAGTGATTTTTAAAACTGGATCAGACGTACAGAAAGTAACTTACGACAATTTATGTACTGCTATCTCTTCCAGCGTAGTTGCAACATCTACCACAGAAGCATGGTAGACAGTTTACACTAAATGTATCCACTGAAAACAGTATTTTATAAAGAATATCAAAAAAGCCGGAAGACCTGAATAGGAGTTTTGCAGTTGCCATCACTTTCTAGTTACACGCTTCAATCAACATCTCATTCACTAAGCGAGGCTTTTAAGAAAAGCCTCTATGATTAGGATCCCTTCCAGTCAGAAGCTGTGGGTACCAAACAAAGCAACAGTGCAGGATTGGGACACCCTCCCAAGGTGGATGAGACTGGCACCTGCTATATTCTGCCCCTCCATGGTACTGCATACTTCATAGGACAATGTGGTCATTAATGTCACCTGCTGTTATGATTATTAAGGAAGAAATCTCACACGTCTGCAAAAAAGGGGGGAAGTTTTTTCATATAATTCAATTTATTTTTATTGTAAAGATCTGTGCATACAGTCACACTCCCAGTATGAATGCTGGTGATGTGTTGAAATTCAGCATCTTGCAAATGGAGATTTCTCTTGGAGTATTTTCTGAATCTGCTGTAATGGAAAATTCTCAAGAATTCAACAACTATGCTGAATCTTTTGAGTAGAATTTAGAAAGCTCACTTTGAGCTGTACCAGGATACAGTTGGAGCCCTGTAATCTTCCTATCACACCCAGCTGGAAGCTGCCTGATACATCAATCTAATGCAGTTGGAGCCTGCTGCTTACAGCCTTTCCCTACATCCATCTATCAGCTGTGTGTCCAGATCAATGAGAAAGAGATTACTCTGCTAGGGAAAAAAAAAAAAAAAAAAAAAGAAAAAAAAAGAAAAAAAAAGTGATAAAATAATTGCAATAGGCATCTGATGACTATGGCATGCTGGTCTACTCTAATGGCAATGCCAGCTTCACAACAGAACTTTGATATGTTGCAAAATGCTGCGGATGGCACATAATATCTTGTTAAGTATCCTGGATACAGCTGTTACAAGAAAAGAAATGATACAATGCTGTCTAATTTCTAAAGAAACATTGAGAGGAAAGGAAACATACAGAACACGAAAAATTCACTTTTCCAGCAAGAAGTCAAGGTTCACTGGAAGAATTTATCATACTTGTTTGAAATAGTGTCTTTTCTGGCCAAAATATTATGAAAATGTTTTAGTAGTCCATTGAAATTTAATATTAAACTTCACTCGGTGCAACCTGAAAGCACTATTAAAAATAGTTAATCTGAAGAAGAATAAACTATCTATCTCAGATCATCTACACATCTGAGAATAGAGCTGCATGAATCACAAGGAAAAAATGACAAAGGCATAAGAGATCAGGATGGAAATTGAGCCAAAATTCTGAGCAGCTTTGGAACCAGAGGACAGAGGAAGAATTACAAGGAGAGCCAAAGCACAGGTTATGCACGAAGGAACTGTTTGCTTTTCTGCCTACAAGCCTAGAGCAAGTGCACAGTGAAAAATTATTTCCAGACAATAACTAACATGTTAATCACAACATGTTACAGGTTAATCACACAAAATACAGTAACAGGTGTATCTCAGAGCATTGTAGAATTAATCAAATAGGGAATTAAAGTTATATTTATCCTCATTTGTCCTGGGGTTTCTATGGAGTCGATCTATTTTGCACTTCCCAGGTATTAAACTGTCTGTTAATTTGCATGCTTCCTTAGTGTTGCCCTGCAGGGCCAATATAAACACCACATCCATTAATTCACACATAGTCTTTTCCTGCTACTTATCTGTTATAAAATTGAAATATATAAGCCAATTCATTAATTATTACAACACCTTCTGTAATAGAAAATAACTGAAAATACGAACCCATCAGATGCTACCATTCATTTGGGTATTTTTGCCATGAAAGAAGAAAAAGTAAGTCAAATCTAACTGCTGTAAGGCTGTGTTAGTAGTGAATATTCCATCCAGTGGCTGTGAATTAATTCTTTTAAATGCTTTTACCTCTTTCAATCACTCTCAGAATCCTGTGACTTGCTGGAGGAGCATCGTTTGTTTCCTACTTTCAAATCAGCTCTTCTACATACCAGACCCATTTCTATTTTATTTTTCAGCATAATCTTCCCTCAGACTGCTTAAAAAGGTAAACAATGTTACTGAATTACTTAGTCATCACACCTAATTGCCCGTCCACTTCTCATCTTTACGTAAACTCATTACTGCTCTCAGTATTGGGTCAGATGCATTAGTTCAAGGCTTTGTCTTCTGTGCACATATGGACAACCAGAGATAACATTTGGATCCACTGACCTTAAAAACAAAGTGCACACCAACATTGTGAAGCAAACCTTACATGTGGGTGCTCCTTCTCCCTGTCCAGCACAGCATAGCCCATCACTGAACATATCCCTGCTTTACTGCTACCAGCACAACTGTGCAGTTGCCACTGATTTGATTGTTTTTGTGTGCTGCTACACCTCCCATGACAAACAGCCTCCTAAGTGTCCTCATGCCCTTCTCAAAGGTGAACAACCCCAAAATGGAATTTCAGCCTAAAGTTCTGTCATGGTTTTGTAATTTTTGCTATCAGTATTCCACATCATAACATCATGCAAAACACGGGTAATTAAAGAGTTAATACTCCAGATACCTGGTTCTCAAAAGAGAAGAACTGCATATCCCAGAGCACTTCACAGCCAGAGAGGAAGATACGTCACGGAAGTCACAGGATCTGGCCCTTCCTTTTTGCTCTCACTCACTGCCTGGCAGAGAGTGTGGGGGTGCTCCCAAGCCGTGTGCTTTCAGGTTTCCTTGGTTTTGGAAAATTCACTCTCTCTTTCCTATTTTATTCAATTTATTAGTCTCAGTTTCAAGTAGATTATATTATATTGTGTTATCTTGCAGTCCGATATCATAGTTAGTAAAATAAGTTTTCCTGCTTAGATCATTGCCACTGTTCTGTTGTTTGTTTGTTTGTTTTTTCTCAAGCCCAGCTCCCATCTCCCTACTGCTTTTCCTTTTCCCTTCCCATTTTTGGGGGCTGGGGGGCTCATGGGCCTGCTGCCCCCCTGTCACGGGCATAGATTGATCTACTTAACTCTGTGACAATATATATGCTATAAGCACAGGTCCCTGTGTCAGGTGTCACCCTGTCACCACAGGCCCGAGTGTCTTCTGACAAGTAAAAGAGGAGATATTTAAATGGGACATAAGGAAGAAGTTGTTTACAATACGGGTGCTGAGGCACTGGAATAGGTTGCCCAGAGAGGCGGTGCATGTCCCATCCCTGGAGACAATCGAGATCAGGTTGGCCGGGGTTCTGAGCACCCTGATGTAGCTGTGGGTGTCCCTGTTCATTGCACAGGAGTTGGACTAGGTGGCCCTTAAGGGTCCCTTCCAACTCAAATAATTCTATGCCTCTATGATAAATTAAAGCCCAACTGAATACAACAAACCATACGTGCCTCTTCAGTAGAGCTATTCATAACAACTTAGACAATAAGACACTGATTCAGCGTTGCTGGAGGACACACTAATATTCACTAAAGAGTGGAAAGGTGTTTGTGCAGCAATGGTGCCTCCAGCATCCTTTAAATAGGACTAATCAAACAGTTGGGTTTCAGATAAAAGAGCATCTAAACAAGTGGCGGCTGGATGTTTGTGTTCTCAGCTACTAATACTCAAAACTGTTTATTTCCAAGCATCTTTGAAACGTGAAAATCAAAACTGTATTATTCAAAATGATATTCATGTGGCAACAAAAGAGAAATCGGGGAAAACCTCTTGGTTAATATTGAAGCATCTGGATACAGCTGGAAGAAGGCAACAAATTATGAATAAGCAAATAATCAGGAATTAATGGAAATAAGTTTGTAGAATGCTCAGCTTTGGCATATTTAGGAAAAAGAAAGGAGAAGGCAGCTCAAACACAAGTAAACAACAATACTTCATTGCAGAAAGCCTCCTCTAATCACATATAAAAGCAAAGTGAATCTACTTTAATATTTATACATTCTTTTACAAAAACTATTCTGGCACCTGCTGATTAGTAATATCATAATCTGCATAATTCATGGCTTGATAAATATTTTACTTTTTTATATTATGCAAACAATTCTTACACAACCGAAGTTAAGATGTAGAGTCTACTACACCGCTCTGGCCTTATCATAACCACAACTTTAAGTCCAGCTGAGCAAGCTCTGTGGTCTGCAGGTCCTCTGATTAACAGCAACGACACATGTTCTGACAATGTTCTTGGCCATATGCAGACTGACAGAATAACTGGAATGATCTTTTTATATTATTTTTTTAAATCAGAAACTGGACTGAATTACTTGTTTCCTGTGTTGGGGACTAAATCCCCCAACTGTTCACACTGAACTTTTATTCTTTAGACACAAACTGTTACCCCCAAAACTGCTCGAACTCCTCAGCATCATGGAGATCTGACCATAACATGTGCTTTTGTATACAGTACAAAAGGCTTTGTACTTATAAAATGTAGTGTGTTTTGTTGTCGTTTTCTAATATTTTCTCTGAACATGACCACAAGGCATCACAGCAGCTAAGAGAACTCCTACCAAAGCCACAAGTCATCCTCTCCTATGCAAGCAACTGCAAATGCAGCTTTTCACCACTACCAGGAGAGGAAACCTATGGGTCAGAAAAACAAGGAAGGGAAAACCTAGTTCTTACAATTCGAGTTTGCCTCAATTCCTGCTCTCACTCACCAGACTCAACAGTTCTCCTGAACAGAAGCCCACATCAAATTATTTAAAGAAGGCAAGCTACACTATGCACCCATGCATATGTACTAAACACACACACATATACATAGGTCACTCAAAAAGTAATGCCTCCTACTTCTATGAAAATTACAACAGATACAAAAAGCATGAAAACACTATTTCATAGAGCAAATCCCAGCTACAAAACATTATTTTTCAACACAGTAACCACCATGAGCTGTGCATTTTCACCAACAATGAACAGGAGCTTATAAAAATCTGCATCAGCTGAGGTGACCCACTGTCACTGTTGCCACTGCTGAAAAGCACCACCTACCACCTCACTGTGCTCACATCCACTGGCTGGTCTTCATAAACATTCAGCAAGTGTCGATGAATGTCAAAGAGTGCACTTTTTTTCCATATGGAGGAATTCAGTGACACACCTTTGCTTCATCTGCACTTCCATGTCAGACGTTGTTGTGTCAGACTGCCCCTCTGCTGCCATCTGTCACACAGCAACAAAATGTAATGGAATATTGGTGGGAAGGCTCAACCCCTACTGCCACACCACCAACATCCACTTCTGGTATAGTGGGCCAACATAAAAAAAATAGAAGGCATGACTTTCAGAGCAGCCCTTGTGTGCAGAAATGTACTAATACATTTATATATCTTAATATCTAAAAAGAAATTATGACATTAGTTCATTTCTCAAATAAGCATCCCTTGTGCCTACCCTCCCAATATGCACAAGCAGTAATGGTCCAAAATCCGTAACACATTTCAGGTTTTAGGTCACTGGACAACAGCCCACATAGAGCAGAAGGGATTGAAAATTAATAGCGCTGCTGGAGAGAAGAAAAAAAAAAACAACAACAACAAAGCCAAGCAATGATAATACTATCAAAATATGTAATAGCCTACTAAGCAGCATTTCTTAGGTTTTTTTTTTTTTTTCACACAACATCAAATTGCTTACATGTACCATATGCAAAAAGAAAAATTCAAAAGTTAGAAAATGTTTTTCTCATTTGCAGATAAACAAACAACCTGCTTTTTTGTAGCAACTTTATGTTATCTTTTCTGAAGATGGCCAACACTCACATGCCAAATATTGCCAATGACAGCTTATACAGAAATCATTATCATTTATCCCCTACTGCAGAGGAGATGCATTTGTATTAAATAAAAACAAGAACCATCAGCCTTGGCTATATTACTACAGAACGTAGGTATTGCACTCAACAGCTACAAGTTGCAGCTTTGGGGTTGTATTTTTTCTCCAGTCTCAAGTAGCTATTGAAAGATTATACTTGGAAAACAATCAGCTCTTACTAGATTAAATGTTTGTTTTCATTCTGGGGTTTGATGGCTTTTTTTTCAGTACCGATCATGCCTGTAATAACTTTCAACCTACAGTTAAACACCTATCTCTCTGCTCTTAAGCTTCTAATTTCTTCTTTGAAAACAGAGGCACTGAACAATATGCCTTTTAAATGCCTAATTTGTAATTACCTACTGAAATGTTTTCCCCATGTAAGTGCAGTGAGAGTGTGAATATGCAGCTCAATTTACTTAAGAACCCATTTCTACATTGACACAGTTCATCTTGCTCTGCTAATGTCTTATTGTTCCCCTGTTGTAATACTGAGACTTTGAAAGACATACAATCACATTGGATGATGTTGCCAGAGTTTAGGAACCAAACTTCCCTGCAATGTCACCAAAGTCATGAGGCCTGATGTCTCTCTATGGTGGACCTGCACTTGTCCCACCTGGAGGACTTTGCTGGCAGGAAGAGGCAGTACTGACAGTATTCCGAAGGAGGGTGGGCAGAAGCTCCAAAGGAGGTTCTGGTGGCACTTCTTGCTCCCAAACACATCCCAGTGAGACTACCTGAAGCTAGGCAGACTCCATCTCACTCCCTTTGCAGACCCCTCCCTCTTCTGAGCTGCAATAGCCATACACATCCTCCATCCTTCTTAGCAGAAGAGGAGTCAAGTTGGATGAAAAGGTTTCTTGTTCCCAAGCCCTCTGGCCAACAATGATGTTCCCATAATGCCTGGAACCCAGGGTGAAACTGCCTGAAAAGAACCACCAGAAAGAACTGCAGAAGTCCCAAAGACAAGATGTTATCACATGTCCTTTCTTGCCACGCATATATACCTGCACAATTCAGATACCAGAAAAACAATCAACCAAAATGAAGTACTGCAGCCTTGGTGCCCTCAGGTATCCAGCCCCAGCCAGGTAAGGTGGAGCTGAAGCACTGCCGAAGCCACTCACATCCCTAGAGAGAGAAGATGATGGGGGAGGGCAAAAATCAGGCAGCTGCTGCTTGCAGGCTTCATATTAAACTAAAAATCAACCTCTCGTTGCTAGCGCTCTGAGAGCAGTGTTCGTGAGCTCTGCAGGGTGTCATTTTCATCTCTTCTTTGATGTGAGGAGGGTGGAAGTGATGGTGCATTAGAAACAGGAATGAAAGGGGCAGGTTGGGAATCATTAAGCAAGCTCCCTGTCTCTTAAAAATGAAATGTTCTTGAATTTATTCAGCCATTCATCTAATCTGGTCATATTAAAGCCAAGTAACTACGAAGAGAAAGATGCCCTGTGTTTCAGTCTCACTTTACTTTTGGATATACCCGTGGCATTTCTGTAGCCTTCAGGTTTGAACAAGCAAATTAAGAGCTATAGTTTAATTAACCATTACAACTTTTATAAGGCGTAATTGGCCTTACATCTAGTTCATTAAAGTAACAGTAGAATAATTCTGACAGTCCAGCCATGAGACAAGTTCACACAGAGCATTAGCAGCTCAGCTCCCCACACATAAGTCAGTGCATATTTTCTGAACAGATGAGATGAAATGGTGCTAGTCATCTGCTCCCTGTCAACTGTGCACCCAGAAAAAAAAGTTCTAAAGAGAGATGACCGGGAGCAAATAGACAGTTTCCAACCTCATTACTCCCCATTCAGCTCAACATATGTCAAGTGTTTGCACTAGGCAAACTGACATTTCGGCTTACCATGGTCTACCCTGGAAACCTGGTATTTATAATGTAATCATTCTATATCTGGCCCTGGAGCAGCTGCAGTTAAAGGAAGATGATATATTAAAGAGAAAGTCTCCATTTGGTGGCTATTTTGTAGGTGGAAGTCCTGTAAGACTGAAATATTCACAGTTTTACTCTGCTGAGACTCAGAGGTAAACTGAAATAAGATACTTTCCCCTCTGCCTTATCATTGATTGGAATTCACTTAGGTTTATATAGGTTTTTCTATGACTCCTGATGTTCTCAGCTGCACAACCTACTTGTGAGTGGCAAAGTGGCTCCTGGCTGGGGCAGTCTTTCCACCACTCTCACCTTTTCCTACTTCACTGGTATTTTTTTTTTTTTTCCTTCAGCCATCCCTACTTCTCCCTCCTTTGTCTTCTTTGAGTTATTTCCTGCCTTTGCTTCACTTGTCCTTAAGAAAAATTTCCTTCTCTTCTCCAACAAGAACTAATTTTCAGTAATGACCAGCAGTGACCTTTGCAGCCAGTGGACCTGTCTTCAATGTTAATCCAGATGTAATTTTTCCTTGGTGCTGACAGGCAGAGCACAAGGAAATTCACTCTTGAGGTATATCAGCATGGTCTTGAAGACAAAACCCCACTGCCTGCTCTCCAGGCACATGCCAGCTCTCTCGACCAATGCTCGGAGCAAAATACAACTTGTATAGTGCTGGCTGGTAGCTGAGATACTCAACTACAAAAATAATCAAAATAGATTTGTGTTCATTAAAACCAAGCTACTAAGCCTAATAAGACCTATTCACTTATCACAATGTTAGCATGCCTAGTTTTTGGTGTATCAAGAGTACCATGTCCTAGGGTCCTCAGCACAAGAAAGATGTGGAGCTGTTGGAGCAGCTCCAGAGGAGCACTGCAAGAATGATGAGAGGTCTGGAGCACTTCTCTTATGAAGAAAGGCTGAGGGATCTGGGCTAGTTTAGTTTGGAGAAGAGAAGGCTCCAGGACAACTTCACTGCAGTCTTTCAGAATTTCAAGTGAGCTTATAATCAGGAAGCAGACTGACTTCTTGCAGTGTGATAGTGATAGGACAAGGGGGAATGGTTTTAAACTAAAAGATGGCAGATTAAGGTTAGTTATTAGGAGGAATTTTTTTACTTAACCGGTGGTGATGCCCTGGCACAGCT
>JAOWBP010000001.1:96102937-96115363 GCA_028571105.1 Tragopan temminckii | reverse complement strand
TGCTGGCTCATGTTCAGCCGAGCATCAATCAATACCCCCAGGTACATTTCCTCTACACAGTCTTCGAGCCACTCCACCCCAAGCCTGCAGTGTTGCCTGGGGTTGTTGTGGCCAAAGTGCAGGACCCAGCATTTGGCCTTGTTGAAACCCCTCCCACTGCCTTCAGCTCACCTATCCAGTCTGTCCAGATCCCTCTGTAGGGTCTCACTACCCCCAGCCAGATCGACACTTCCAGCCAACTTGGTGTCATCCACAAACTTACTGAGGGTGCACTTAATGCCCTCATCCAGGTCATCAATAAAGATATTGAAGAGGACAGGCCCCAGCACCTACCCCTGGGGAGCACCACTCGTGACAGGTCGCCAGCTGGATTTAGCTCCATTCACTAACACTCTCTGGGCCTGGCCTTCCAGACAGACATAAAGAAGGCATTCAGAACCTCTGCCTTTTCCTTATCCTTGGTCACATTCCCAGCCTCATCCAGTAAAGAATGAAGATTCTCCTCAGTCCTCTCCCTACCGCTGATGTATTTGTAAAATACATCTTGTTCCTTTTAACCCAGCGGCCAGGTTGAGTTCAAGCTGGGCTTTTGCCTTTCTGATTTTCTCTCTACACATCTTAACAACTTCTCTGTACTCTTTCTGAGTCACCCGTCCCTTCTTCCACAGGAGGTAGATTCTCTTTTTCTCACGGAGCCTCAAGAATAGCTCCCTGTTCATTCACGCTGGTCTTCTTCCCCGCTGGCTCATTTTGCAGCTCATTGGGACAGCCAGCTCCTGTGCCTTTAAAACTTCCTTCTTGAAGAGCAACCAGCCATCTTTGACCCCTTTACTCTGTAAGACTGAAGCCCAGGGGACTCCCCCTACTAGCCTTCTGAGTAATTCAAAGTCCGCCCTCCAGAAGTCCAAGGTAGCAGTTTGGCTGTTCCCCCTCCTGGCTCCACCAAGAATCGAGAACTCTACCATTTCATGGTTACTCTGTTCAAGACAGTCCCCGACTTTCTCTGTTTACGAACAGCAAGTCAAGCGGGGCAGCTCCTCTCATCGGCTCTCTCACCAGCTGTGTCAGAAGGTTATCCTCCATACACTCCAGAAACCTCCTAGACTGCTTCTTCTGCGCTGTGCTGTATTCCCAGCATATGTCGGGGAAGCTGAAGACCCCCATGAGGACAAGGGCTGACAATCGCGCAGCTTCTGCCAGCTGCTTGTAGAACTCCTCATCTGTCTCTTCATCCTGGTTTAGCGGTCTGTAGCAGACGCCCACCAGGAAGTCTACCTTGTCAGCCTTTCCCCTGATCTTTACCCATAGGGATTCGACCTTATCACCCCCATCCTCAAGCTCAATAACATCAAAGCACTCTCTAACATAGAAAGCCACGCCGCCACCCCTCCTTCTTTGCCTATCCTTCCTGAAGAGTTTGTAGCTAGTCATTGCAGCACTCCAGTCATGGGAGCGGTCCCCACCATATTTCTATAATGGCAACTAGGTCATAATTAGCTTGTCGCACAATGGCCTCCAACTCTTCTTGTTTGTTGCCCATGCTGTGTGCACTGGTGTAGATGCACTTCAGCTGAGCCCCTCGCCTCACCCCTAATCCCATTACCGCTCCCCCAGGCTCATTTCTAGCGGGCCTTGTTTTATCCCCTTCCTCCTTCATATCTGGTTTAAAGCCCTCTCTACAAGTCCCGCCAACTCCTGGGCAAGAATCCATTTCCCCCTTTGGGATAGGTCATACCCATCGGCAGCCCTCATACCAGGTGCCGAGTAGACCGCCCCATGATCAAAGAACCCAAAATTTTTGTGTTTGCACCAGTCTCTCAGCCATGTGTTTATAAGGTTGGTTTTCCTGCTCCTCTCGGTGTCCTTCCCCGCCACCGTAGGAATACAGGCAAATACTACTTGTATGCCTCCTCCATCAACCTCCCTAGTCCCCTAAAATCATTTTTAATAGTCCTCAGACTTCTGTCAGCGACCTCATCACTGCCAACTTGGACTATCAACAGAGGGTAATAATCAGAGGGGTGGATCAGACTAGGAAGTTTTCTAGAAACATCCCTGACCCAGGCCCCAGGAAGGCAGCACACTTCCCTACGGGTAGGGGCAGGCCAACATATTGGGCCCTCAGTTCCTTTTAGAAGGGAGTCACCTAAGACTATCACCCTCCTTTCTTTACTGGAGGAGGCAGTCTTCAAGTGTGGAGCCAACCGCCCCTCCTTAGAAAAGCTTGGAGGCGGTCCTTCCACCTCATTCTCAGCCACCTCACCCTCCAGTTTCAGGGCTTTAAACCTATTACACAGAGGACACACTTACACACTTCAATCAGTAATAGTTCATAGTTTTCTGATGAGAAATTATTTTCAAGTAACAGTTACTAAAGAGTGTTTCAAATACCAGATCTTTAATACTGTTATAATTGGAATTGTTGGTATACCATCCCAGGACCAAGTTTGAGAGTAGCAGAGCAGTCTATTTATGCACAGCTGACTATGAGATGGAAGGCACTACTTGATGTGTAGCTGACACACAGTGAATGTAATGGAAGGAGAGGAAATCTACTCTGAAGGGATGGAGTATAGGGAAATCCACACTTGAAAAATGAAAACAAATGCTGAAAAGATCAGACTGTGAAAAGCTCGCTGAGAAACATTGGCTTAGTGCACGGAGAAATCAACAGTCCTCAACATCAGTCAACAAGGTCACTGAATGGATGAAGTCAAGCAAAATCAAGTTGGAAATTAATTGCAAGTTTTGTAGAGAAGTGTACCAGCTGAAATACTCGTCTAAGCCTTGAGCTACAGAAGGCATATGTGTTTAGAAAAGAGTGACAACCAGTGCAAAAAAATGCCAGGAGAGGTCATGCCTTCTGTATTTGTTATTGTCTTCCTGAATGTCTTTCTGAACGCCATGTTTTAGGCAGGTAGAAGTTATCAACAAATGTAACGGTCTGTATTTTACAGGAGGTCAGACTGATCTAATGGTCCTCCTTGGTCTTAAACTGTCTGAGTCACAAAGCAAAAAAAACTGACAGAGCTTAGGAAAAGAACACAGTGCTGCTGTAAGCCTCTTCCTTGCACTTCAACTGCAAATCTGTCTGCCATCTCTGAACTCAGAAGGAAAAGGAGGAGTGTATTTCAGAACAAAAATTCAACTCAAAGGTTTTCCTGCAAATACTGTTGACTTGAAGCAAATATTCCACCATTTACTGAAATTACTGAAGATTTCCTTTATTGCTGAGTTCTACTGAAGGGTTTTTGTTTAGTTAAGAAAACGAATTAACATCAACTTTCCTCAGTGTATAGTAGCAACCACTATAAACTAACAGAGACTAAATGTTTATCAACATTATTTCAGCAGCAAAGAAACAGATCAGCAAATATTTAGTAGCTATCTGTTCTGGCTTCTCCACACTACATCATCTTTTCTGACTCCATAATTTGGGGAAAAGAATCACAGTGTTTTTCTTCACAGATTATATACATTTATCCTGGCTTTGCAGAAGACAGCCACAGCTCAGACAAATCTCATCTTACATCCTAGAAGAAATGCACTTATCATTAGTATGACATGGTATACAATATGAATGAAACTCAGCTTACAGACAGACCTGGAATCTGTGGCCTTTGAGTACGATCTAGTTCACATTTCAGACAGAAGCCATGTTCTACAGCTCAAACCAACCTCCTGTATCCAGCAACTTCAAAGACTCATACCCATTTTCAGCATTAAAGCTATAGACTTTTTCTATAAAATAATACAAAAGAATAACTACTCATGCTATAAAGACAACACAAGGTTCTGAGCACATTTAGATTCAACAAATATCACACTGGCCTGTTTTTAGCTATGTATAGCTAGAAAAATCAAATTTCATCTGCCACTCTGTCAGGCTGCATTCTGAAGTCAGTTTATCACTGCACAGAATACCAAGGTATTTATTTTCCCTGGCTAGGTTAATCTTCTGTTCCATAATTATCATGACTGCCAGAAACACATTCAATTCTGTTCCTACTTTTGCAAATGTTGCCAATTTGGGGAGAAGCTGAACTTAAAAAGAAATCGCTCTTGTTTTCAACTTAGAGGCAATATCAGAAATTGAGAAATATGCTGCCTAGAAAGTTGTATTCCTTGGAATGGTTGAGGTTAGAAGGGAGCTCTGGGGTTCATTTGGTCCAAGCAGGGCCATCCTACACACACAGACTCCCTTTTTGTCACCCATATACCTACTTATTCCCAGATCTGTGATAGAAGCTTATTTTTTTAGCCCCAAACTAAATTAAAGTCACATTTTGAGTGTTACATTTGAAGTATTACAAGCAACGAACAGATACAGACTCCTACAAATGTAGTTGATAGGCAATAACTGTGTGTGAATGATGAATTTTCTATATTTCTCCCACCTTCTGAAAAATCCTTAGGATGCCGTACATTCTAGGAGTCTGAAAACAGGACTGAAAACTTCAGAATCTCTCTATGCAACACAGATAAGTAGCTTCCATTTCCAGATTTGGCTCATTTGGACCTGGCACAGCTCTCTTCACTGCACATACCAGTTGTGCCCTAAAGCTGTTGGAAACATGGAGAGCCAGGGATTTTTCCTGGTAGATGCACTGCCATTCTTTCTACAGATTATCACCACTATTAACAACTGTTCTCTTGCTGCTTCAAGAGAAGACAAATACACTTCTGTCCCTGCTTTCTGTGACAAACACATGAAACCACAGGCTCAGAAATACGCAAACCAAGAGTGCTTTCCTTGGGATATCAAAAAAATCTCACCCTTTTACTTCCTGAATTCCTCTGAAATGAACCTGCATGTTAATTGGACAAAGAGAAAACAGGAAAGAGAGATTAAGTATGGACTCTTCTGTATATTTGTTAATATTAGATCAAGATGTAAACCTTGAATTGTTTCTTGTCAAAAGCCAAAGTATGACATGAATGGTTCTAACAAAAGACTGAACCGAAAGTTTTTATTTTGGGGGCTGAGTGTCCCCTTTAGTCGAGAGCATGCAAAATCTACAGCAAAGCCAGATTCAGAACTCCTTAGTTCTTGACTGGCTTCAGTTTGAAGAAATATGGCATCTCCCACTGCAAAACATCAGAAGAAGAGACTAATAATACAAACTTCAGCTAACTTTAGCAACATTTTACAATCTTAATTTCATGCAAAATTTAGTAATGTTCTAGCTACTTTGCATTCACTTAGTCAGCAAAGGGATATAACGTAGGCAAAAGCAGAGTTTTTAAATCTTACTCCTCTCCCTGCTTAGCACAGTATTCTAGATGAAAACAAGAAAATACAAATGCAGACAGGAGTTCTCATTCCTCTGACTGTGATGGATTTCTTCGATAACCACTGGCTCACTAAACATCCCTCCCTGTGCTACTTCCATTTCTGGAACAGAGATAATAAGGTACCAAACAATGCAGAATTTGTAGAGCTCAAAATGCACTCAAGTTTGCAAATCACCTGAGTCCTGCAAAGAGAAGATCCTACTGTGATATGAAATATATTTATCTCATTAGATGAGAGCATACGTGTGTATACGCATTTATTAGTTTGTATCCGTGTTTTCTTATTTCAGTTTCCCAAGCTTCTGAAAGTCTCCACGTAAAAAAAAAAAAGGTGGGTTTTTTTTCACTCTCTTACCAAGACTAGACAAGCTTTCTAGAACTTGAGTGAATTAAATAAATCTGAGGCCACGGATCTATATTTCTATGAAGGGATCGAGATGGGCATAATCAGTTCACTTACAGAGTTCTACAGTTACTCCAATGGGAAAGCAAAATGTGCTCAAAGACCATCTCAGGTGAAGCGGATAAAGTCACCTTTGGCTTTTGCTGCAGGAGTGGCAATATGCCAAACTGAAACACAAATCTTCAGAGCTGCAAGCATCATTAGCATAAGTAACAGCAGATTAACCTAAGAAATTATGCCACAATGACCCACGAATTCCCCAGCTGTACTAATAGCATCTAGACAGAAAAGGCAGAAAAGGTATCCTCCAAATGTAGTAAAAAAGCTCAGGGCCCTAGGGAAACCAAATACCAAGATGCCTTCTTCCTCTTTTTAAAGGCTTCTTTTGTAACTTGAAAGTACACCATCGAATAACTAACTTCCTGCATGCATGAGAACACGCATGCGAGCTCAAAATAAAGCTACACGTTAGTAAAGGAGCAAATAATATGTTAAAGTAGAGCAATCTTAGCTGTCGAGAGCCCTCCTGCAGGGTTAATTCCAGCCAGGACATCAGCAATTGCTGCGAGTGTTCACAAAGAAGAGGAGTATGATTCAGGATATAAAAGAAAAGACAACTGAAATACATCCAAGAGCTAAGAAATGACTCATTTTCAACAATGATATTAATAACAGAGTGAGTAGGAGGTAGAGGCTGGTCAGTGTTACATAACAGTAAGTGCTACCACAGCTGCTGAATATGGATGAGAGGTGATCAAGACTGTCCATGCAAGTAGAACACATCCGCTGGTTGTTTTCCCATTTAAGTATATCTGACAGAAGAGTCAATCTGATGCACACAGTTCAAAGTGGCAGCAACACACCTGTCCTGTTTGTTTTGCATAGCTTGAATTTAACCTTACACAATTCCAGGCAGGGTGACAGCAGCATGAAAAACAGGTAGACGTGATACATAAAATAGATGTCACTTTAGTTCTCATTTGAGAGCTTCAGCACTTTCTTTTACATCTTTGGAAAATGATACGTATTAAGTTTAACACAAGGATTAACAGGCACCTTCAATCTTGAATATTACCTCTAGACAAGAGAAGACAGCTCTGAAAGCAAACGAAAAGGGAGTCCAAGTGCAAAGAAAATGTAGCTACTATTAAGACGTAAAATAAGATGCGGAAGAAACAACACGAAAGACTAGAACAGGGAAATACATTTTTTACTGTAAAAAGCAGTAAGTATTAATAAAATGACATTAAAAAAAAAAACCCACCAAATTAAATTAAAAAATATTTTTAGACGTTTTATAAAGGCCACTGTAATTTTAAATAACTGTCAGACAAGCCATAAAAAGAAAATGTTTGCTGACTGATTTAATACATGTTACTTGTTGTAATACTGACAGCCAGAAGAAAGAAGCCAGCTACACAGGAGATGGCAAAGGGATGAAAAAATGCCAATTAAATGATGAATAAACCAATTTTGTTTGATCAAACCACAACCTATGCACACTTCCTGAAATTTTGCAACCGTGACTCCTTTTTTACCTGACATCTAATGGCAAGGAGTTTTAAAGATGAAACATGCAGCATAAGAAGAGTCCTTCTCCTTTGATATTCTCAATGCTTTTCAGTTTCACCAATACATTCTTGTTCCATTTTCAGAAAACTGATAAAGGCCAAAAACATACTCACGCTATAACACTCATTATATTATTATTTCAGAGGGAACAATTCTAGGCATTCAATCACCAATTTCCACAGACGTTTTGAGACAAAAATACAAAGTGAGCTTACCGCTTCTACCGCTACAGAGGTTACAGTCAACATTAACAGCGGGACGGGGTGAGGGGTCCTTCCTCCCTAAACCCCAATCTTTTTAATGCTTCCAAACAAATTGGAACAGTGAGCATTCTATCTCATGTTGTTCAGGCACTAAGAATTGGATGCGTAGCTGCTTCATATGTTGTCCATAATGTTTTCAGGAGTTCTATGCATTTATTTCAGCATGATGCAGCATCTCCCTATCTGGGAAGTTTCCTGTCAATACTGCTCCTCACTTTACCACCCCAAACATACAAATGCAGCATTTTCCAGCATCACAGAATCAGAATTCTGCTACACGGAGGACATGTAGTGCTCAGTGTTTAGAAACACAGAATAAAATACTTGAGTAGGGAAAAAGGAAACAATTAATTCTCTTCATTACTTTTACTCAAGATTTTTCTTTCTTCCCCTATCCACATTCCTGAGGAGAAAAGGCTCACCAACTCTCATGCTGTTTATTTGCCAAGGTTAACGGCATTTACTTTAATATTAAACTTCAGTCCCGATCTTAAATGGCCGCAAATAGGATTACAAGAGAGCAAGTCTTTGAGGGACTGAATCTTCATTTTCTTGCTCTGAGCTGAACACATGCACCATGACAGCACCATGCTGAGAACCATTTGAAATGCACAGAGACAGCCGTTTTCTAACTATAGACAAATATGAGCCCCTTTGATGTGCTCTTTAGGCCAAATTTCCAAATGTATTTTTTCTCTTAGGGACTCCATGTTCTTCAAGCAGTGATTACAAAACCAACTAAAAATAGTTCAATTTTAGGTGTGCCTTACCCCACACTTAATTTTGCTGAAGGAAAAGCAACCCCTCACTGCTTCAGACATGTTCTGAATTACTTAAGTAAGTATTTAAAACTCTGCTCTCCAATAAGTAATAGTACTAATAATAACAGACAAAGAGTGCAACCTTGCAGCCTAGTAAGCAATGCTGTACAAAAAAAAAAAAAAACCAACCAACCAACAAACAAAAACCTTGACATCAGGAAACTATGCTAGCAGAAGAATGTGATTCTGCTTCACGTATAGATTAACTTTCCTTTACTGAATTTTCAAGTTCCATAATTACACACTGACTATCTCTAATGCTGCTCTTGAGCAATGGAGCTCATTACTTACTACAAGGAATTTGACTATTCCAGAGTATTTGTGAACAGTTAGTGAGACAAATGACTTACAGGTGCCACGCATCATGCCAGAGTGCACAAAGAAACATCACAGATCTTGTCTCAAAATACATCTGCTGTGAAGATTAACATTTTATTCCAGTAATGGGGTGGGGTAATTTAATTTCTTTGTTTACAAGGAGAGAAAGTACTGCCAGGCTTCCATAAATAATCTTTGACAGGCCTGCAGAAGTAACAGATGAAGACGTGAACCTGGCCTCCAGTAACCAGTTCACTCACTCCTCCCCACACCTTCTTCACTGAAAGCAAGAGAGATACCCAAGAACATCCAGATTTCTATTGAGTATCTCCACTGACATATGCTTTGACATCCAATCCTGTTCTCTAACTTACTCGTAAGCCAGAAATAATATCCACCTCATACATTCAAGAAGTGAGCTAAAATGACTACTGGACTGCAGTACGTCCTAGACACCAACAAATAAAAATAAGACCTCTCTTACTTTCAACAAAGGAATTGTGACCCTTTACACTTCCAAAGATCTTTACATTTCCATTGTATTGAAAGGTCTTCCTTTCAAAAGCCTACAGTCCTAATGACTGAAACAAGGCTTCTCCCACTTTTTAGTGAAATAGCGGAATGTGAGTCCTGGCAGTGTACAGGCGGACAGAAGCCTGGTGTTGACAGATCGTCAATGTCTGAAGCTGAGAGCTGACAGTGGGAAACAGAGGCTTTTAGTTCCAAGTCATACCTTTGAAACCAGTAATGAATAAAATAAAATGGTCCCAAGACAACACTCCCTGAACATTAATATCCTCCGACCTTTTGCTTATTGCTCCAAGTAAGTTTTCTTTTTCTTTTCTTTAAGAGTTTAAGTAAGTTGGGTTTTTTGTTTGTTTGTTTTGTGGGTTTTTTTTAACAGAGAGATCATTTGCAGAAGGCTCCAGCTGGGAGGTCCAACACAACTCTTCAACCCAACAAGCCTCTGAACACACCTCATTCCACCTCCATCCACTCTTCTTACTTTGGTCATGCTAACAAAGTTGGAAAGGAACACAGCCTGCAGAAAACAATCTCTTATATTTGCTTTCCACATCCAGCAAATGACAACTTGTTCTTCCTCCTGTTTGCTAGCAACCCAGTAAAACATGTCTTAAAACCTACTAAACCTGAAGCTACAACGTATTTTCTCATCAGTGATAATCACAGAATGACAAAATAATGCAAATGTTGTTGTAACTTCTTATTTTTAAAACTTCATTAGAAACAATAGATAACTTCTATACAAACCAAGCGTTGTGAAATGCCATAAAACTTCATTTACATAGCCTGTCTTTTCTTTTTTGTTTGCTTTTTTTGTTGTTAAGAAAATAAACTATATTTAACGTGGTTATTTCTATGGCATATTCTTTGTTTACGTGTTTTACTGTCTTCTTTTAACATTTTGAAAGGGCAGCCTACCACAGCCACAGGCTGTGGCAGGTCTCCGTTTCTTGCACCAAATCTCTTCCACTTGTAAGTACTGAGAAGGAAAGATACACCCTCAGATATAGTTAAAACCCAAGTTTCAGTTGTATATTATGAGTAAAACTAATGAAAAACTTGATTGTATATAATTTCTCTAGTACACAAAAACATTAGCAAAGTCAAGACGCTTGATGGTGCTCAAGAATTAATTATTTATGCTCCTGATCCCAGTTCAAGTGCACACTGTATAACACAAGCTTTAAACTAGTAATGATGCCCTCTTCACGATGGTTTACACCATTTTAATTCAAGTTCAGGATGAGTATCTCCTGAGTACCTCACTACTTCAGACAGGGGTTTCATATTACAACATTTTTAAAATTTATTTTTAAACCAAGTAGGCGCCGTAATCAACACTCATCCATTCTATTACTGGTTATCCCTTCAAATAACTTAAGTTGAGTCATTACCTCCTGACCATTTGGAAAGCTCATTTGGAATAATCCTGTCCAAACTCACTGTGGTGGGTTGATGTCTGTCAGCGGCCAGACACTTACCCAGCTGCTCTCACTCCCTCATTAACAGGATGGAGAAAGAAAACATGATGTAAAAGCTCATGGGTCCAGGTACAGACGGGGAAATAATTACCCGTTACTATCAGGGACAAAACTAATTCAATTTGGTGAAAATTAAATTAATTTATTGCTAATTAAAAAATTTCAATAGTGAGAAATGACAGAAAGACTGAAATAATACCTGCCTTTCTTTTTCACAGGCTCTACATCACTCCGTAGCTCCAACCTCCTTCCCAATACCTACCAGAGGAGCACAAGGGGATAGAGAGTGTGGGCTGCAGTCAGTGGTCAGCTCATAACACTTTGTCGCTACACCTCCTCCACTGTCACTCTCTGCCTCTGCTCCACTTGGGAGTCCCTCCCATGGGATGCTGTCCTTCAGGATAAACCTGCTCCATTTTGGACATCCCATGGTCCACAGTTCCTTCCCTGTGGATCCCTCCATTGGCTGCAGCATAGATAATTTTCTCTAGTCCTCTCCTCAGACAACAGGGAAATATCTGCTCCCCCCATGGTGTCCTCCACAGGTTGACAGGGGATCTTTGCTGTGGCACTTGCAGCACCTCCCCCCATCCTTCTTTACCACCTCAGTCTTTCCCATGCAGCTTCTCACTCCTGTTTTCCACTCTTCAGAAACAACTGTGCAGCATTCTGCTCTTCCATAAATACACTTCTGCAGAGGTATCAAGAGCTTGGCTGCTGGGCTCAACTGTGACCTGCAGTGTGTCAACATGGAGCCAGCTGTATCCAGCCTGGCCCAAACCTCCTGCCCCCCCCCCCAGCAGCCCTTCTTGCCAAAACCCACAGTACCTATACTCAACTCTATCACTTAAGAAAATGGGAATCACTATTCCCAAACCTCTCTCTAGAGTTTTTGCTCTTCCTCACACAGTGGAGATCCGACACGAGCCATGCTACCACCACTTATCCAACCAGTACCCATGCTGCAAGTAGATGGAACTGCTTTTCAGTCATGTTGACAGAGATCTGTCCAGCAGCACCAATATTAGTTTCTTTCTCCTTTAAACTCACATAGAGCTGGGACCAAATGAAATCCCATAGAACAAAATAAAATTGACAATTTCAGTACTGATTCACCTCTCCTCAAATGTTTTATTGCACTTTCTGTATTTCTACAAATCCGGAGGCAAGGTATTAAACCAGAAAACTGTAATGCAGCAGAAACTAAGTACATGGGTTACCACCTTTTAAATTATGGTAACGAATATAACTTTTCTGAGAAGATTGCTCACTTGGGTAAAATCCATTATGTCCTCAGTTGTCAGATATCAACATGTTGCATAAAACAACAGAAAACTGGTTCTATAATATGGCATCTCTGCTTTTCCCACATGTAATAAACTAGGTCATATTTTCCTCTTTCATATGTTTCTTTCTCTCAATTTTAGTGTTTCTGCTGAAGTACAGACTGTGAAGGATTCCCAGTGACATACCTACTTCTGACTCAGACAGAAATTGCAGCATCTAATAACAGTACCTCTGTGTTTCTATGGCACCTCAGAATTGTCAGTGGATGGTATGTCCCTGTGTGATACGCTTATCTCTAGCATCCAGTGTAAAATCCTGAATCTGTGCTGGTTACAAGAAGGCCACAAAATACAACCTCAGTTCTGCAAAGGGTATGTTACAGCTTCACAGCTGGCCATAATTCTGTGTCTTTCTGAGGAAACAAATCAGATACTTCATGTCAGTTATATATAGTCACCTGG
>JAOWBP010000001.1:96077182-96102931 GCA_028571105.1 Tragopan temminckii | reverse complement strand
CTATATACACTTCAGGAAGTGCCATATACATTGTTGTCAAAACAAAAAATAAAATACTTTGATTAAATAAGATTAATCAATGTCCTGTTGACTTCGGTTATGTGAGGTTATAAGAAACCATGGAGGCTGCTCTGAAAATCGTGTCTCCCATACTATTACGTTGGTCCACAATGTCAGAGGCAGATGCTAGTGGTATGGCATTGGGGTTGAACCTTCCCACCAACATTCTGTTCCATTTTGTTGCTGTGCAAGAGATGGCAGCAGAGGGGCAGTCTGACACAATAGCATCTGACATGGTAGTGCAAATGAAGCAAAGGTGTGTCACTGAATTCCTCCATATGGAAAAAATTGCACCCACTGACACTCATCGATGTTTGCTGTACATTTACAGAGACAAAACAGTGGGTGTGAGCACAGCGACACAGTGGGTGGTGTGTTTCAGCAGTGGTGACGACAACATGGAAGACAAGCCACACTCCAGATGGCCAAGCACAGCTGTCACACCATGAAATGAAGAGCATCTTGATTAGCTTATCCACATGAATCAGTGGATTATGACCAGGGAACTGTGTACAGAGCTGAATATTGGCTTCAATGCATTGGAAACGAAGGTTGTAACACTGGAATACTGCAACGTTTGTGCCACCTGGGTACAGCAAACATTTACAGAGGAACAGAAAGAACTGTCTGCAAGTTTTTCAAGACTTATTGAACTAATACAAAGCTGAAGGTGACAATTTCCTGGATCAAGATGTGGTATAACCACTACAAGCCAGAGTATAAACAGCAGTCCATGGAGTGGCGACGTGAATTTGCCATCAAAAAAGCTGTTCAAGACACAGCCCTCAGCTAGTAAAGTGACATGTAACATCTTTTGGGATAGGAAAGAGGTGATCCTTCTGAATTTCCTGGAACTTGGATAAATCATTAACTCTGACTTCTATATCACAATGCTGACTAAGCTGAAGGCTCAAACTTCCAGAGTTAGGCCAGACAAGACGACAACCTTCCTCTTGCAACATGATAATGCCAAGCCACACAACAGTTTGAAGATCGCAGCACACTGCCAGTTGCAGCTGTACTGTCCTACAACACTAACTATATTGTCCAGATTTGGCACCTTCTGACTTCCGTCTGTTCAGGTCAATTAAAAATGGCCTGTGTGGACAACATTTTCCTAGCAATGACACCGTTCTATGAGATGAGAAACAGTGGGTCACTGCCACTGGTAGTGAGTTTTACAAGCATGGCATGCAGGCTCTTGTTCATTGTGGTGAAAATGCATAGATAATGATGGTCACTATGTTGAAAAACAGTATTTCGTAGCTGAGAATTTTCTCTATGAAATAGTGTTATTGTGCTCTTTGTATCTATTGTAATTCCCATGAAAATAAATAGGAGGCATTACTATCAGAGCAACCTACATACTTGATGCATCTTGGTCAACAGGGCTCTTTGAGCTACTGCAGTTTTTTGATGGGGCAACCAGAATGTTCGATTCCATAGCAAATACCAATTTAACTATGGACTCATGCAAAATTCACTTGGTGACAGAAGAATAATCCTAACTGATACTCTTACGGCAACAGAATCACAGAAAGCACAGAAATGCCAAGGTTAGAAAAGACCTACAAGACCATCCAGTCCAACCATCCACCTATCACCAATAGTTCTCACTAAACCATGTCCCTCAACACAACATCCAACCGTTCCTTGAACACCTCCAGGGTCGGTGACTCCACCACCTCCCTGGGCAGCCCATTCCATTGCCTAGAAAAACATACTGTTTTCCTACATATAAATCATCTTTACTGTCTGTCCTAACGCTTTGGACAATGTTGATGATTAAAAGGAAGTCCCATCTAGGTTCATGTAGTTTAAAACACAGTGCCCCTGAGGAAAGTGGGGGATTAGGTATTATGACCAACAATCAGGTATTACTACTGAAAGCATTCAACTTGCTAAAAGAATTTAAAAGAAATTAAAGCACAGCTTTTCTGAAGGAAATAAAACATCAGATTTTTTGCATTCTGAGGTCAGATGTTGGTGTTGGTTTTGAATTGCCCACAGTGCCAGGGTGGAAGGAGCATTTTGGATTTCTGCCTCTTCATTATATCTTCAAACTAGCAGCCTGAATCCCTCCTTACAGCTTTGTCTTGGATATGTTTGATCTTGGTTCACATTGAATCATAGCTGGCTGCTTACCTAATCCTCATTATTTTACACATTTTGAAACAAAACATAACCTGGGAATAAATATAATTAGTTACTAGAATTTACCAACATCTGTGACATGCTTTTTGTTCTCAGCTTCTGAAGACATATCTGAAAAGACGTATGCATACAAAAATTTAATCATAGGATCAACTGTGCTGGCAATTCATTTCATTGTTTTTGAAATGTTTTTCTAAATTCAAAATTCATTCATGAGATAAAAATCCCTTGTCATTTTCAGTAGATTAAAACAAGGCCACTAAAAACGATCAGCCAGGAATTTTACCATTAACCTGAGGATCACTACAGATATTAAACCATAAACATCCTCAAATTCTCTTAGCAATCTACACTTTCATCTTCAGTCACCAATTATTTTAATGGCACAAAAAGCATTTCACTGAAGCATCCATCCAAAAATTTTCCATTCATCACAGCTGGGAAAAGTATAAATACAACATTTTCCAGGTATATGCAGATATCTAACACCTTTACTTTTCTACTCTATCAAACCCAACTCAGTCACAATTCAAAACCTGAAATCATCACTGAAGACAAGAGATTGCGTTTTTCAGTGTTTGCAGTCCTTATCTCAGATAGGACCAACAGTGAATGAGAAGCACCCTGGGACTGCAAAGTAAAAAACTCTGGTCTCTGTTAAAATCCCCCTATTTAAATGAATAGGTGAATATTTCTTCTTACCCTTTGAAAGAGTAATGCTTGTACACAGGGAATATTTATTAAATATCATTTGTGACCATTAATATCAAATTATAGAGAAGCTCCAATTACAAACAGTATTTTGTAGTAAGATGAAATAAAAAAGAAAACACACATGAAATTCAAACATACTATGGGAATACGTAAATGGTGTTCTGAAAATGGATGAAGTTGAAGAATCTTTTCTCAGTATCTTTGTTTGCATTATGTGTTGCAAAAATACATGTGACACATATAATGGCAATATAAAAATAACAGGCTGCTCATGAAAAGAAATTCTACGGGAACAGCATATGGTGGTTTTATTTAGTGTGGCTTTTGAGTTTCAGGGAAACAGATCAATATAAGTGATCAGGAGTGAATGCTAAAAGAAGTTGACCCTGGAAAAGAAAATCTACATGCTCTTTATTCCTAAGCATCAGAAAGACACAGAATGAGAAGAAAGTAGATTGAGGAAACAGTTTCAAGCAGCTTAGTTTTAGTTAAAATTTTGCTTTAACATTTTCTTATCAACCTGTTTTCCCCATCCATGACAAGTCATGGAGGGAAAGGAGGGAAGGAAACGGAGAAAAAAAGAAAGAAGTCTTTGTGAGCGCTGGTCAAAACCAAAGGCTTCTTTGAGCACTTCAGCATATTGTGCTTCTGTATTATCAAGGAAGTCAGAGCACTGGTTGCAGCTGTGTGCAATGTCTTTCGGGATATGTAAATGAAAGAAACACCTTGTAAAGAACAGTGTGTTGCAATGTAAAACATTAAGCTGGAAACCTGGGGATACTAATGAAAACACTATATGCCTAATCTTGTTTTATTCTTCTGATTTTTCTCTTGTAAAACTAAGATCTCTCCTAAAGATAACAAAAACTAAAAAAAAAATGCAGTGTAGATGGAGTTTTAAGATTTTTGTAAACAGGTACATCTTGCGTCCTAAAACACCTTGCACTGATGTATCAGAAAAAAATGCAAGCAGAACTGTTATTGTCTGTTTCTCCCATTTCTGGTAAAGTCCTGACATACAATCTCCCTCCTCTGAGTTCTTCCCCTTTCACAACTGCATTACTGGGTCTACCATGTCCAGAACATTTCTGCGAGGACTCCATGGTGGCACCATTTACAGCTCCAGTTCTGCAGCAAACATTCTGGAGCACAGAGTAAGAATAAGGAGATGGGCTAAACCCATCTGCTACGACATACAGTGGAGCACCAAGCTTAAGGCTTTTCTTGTTATTTCCAATTCAAATTCAGTAATCTTCTGGTCTTGAGTACTTAGCGATTTCACCAGAATGAAAAAAATAGGAAGACAGAATATAAACCTTTGGAAAATCCTCAAACTTTTATCTGGATGTCTTTACTGAGCAAGTCCAGCAGCAGTTCAGATAGATTAAACTTCTCCCTGCCCTTCACTCCTTCCAACATCATGAAGGAATTTAATGTGCTACTTAGCTACTACCAACAGTCTCTGTAAATTTCAGCATTTCCTATGGAGATTAAAACTATACAATTTCAAGGATACACAGTCTAATCCTTTATGACCTTGGTTTGGAGAGGAGAGAAAGGATTTCCTTTAGCATTTACTATCAAATACAACCCAAAATTATTAACAATTTTAGTTCTTTTATATGAAAAAACAACAACTACTACAACAAAACCCACAAAAACTCAAACCCCTATCAGCAGATTTGAACTCCAGATCTCAAAGGAAAAAATGTGTAGGGACTCAGTTTATTAATACATTCTGATTAGGCATATAATATGCAAAAAGTTGGCAGTGCAAAACCACGTTTGGTAACACCCCTTGGATAACCTTCACCCCCACACATAGCATTCCTCACGTATGTTCCACAAGGTGATGACTGCCCATTCCTCCAATGATTGTCTCACCCAACAAGCGACTCATTTCTCCATTTCTCAACTTGCCATGTCATTTTTACTCCTGCTTCCAGTGGATTTCAGAAACAACAGACTTTAGCGATTGAGACAAGAACCTCCTCCTAGGTTAGCTTCTCATGATCCTTACCTAAGATGGTCAGGCATTTCCCAACACTGTGTATTTCTAAAACAGGATTTCTTCTTTATTCAGCAAGAACAAAAACTTGAGTGGAAACAGCAGCTGAACAGCATCAGAAAGCCAAGAATAGTAGCACAACAAATGTGTCTCTGCTATCAGAACAAACAGTCACAGCACGTGGGCTTAGTCTCAGGATGCACTGATCCTGGGGTGGTGGCACAGAGTACTGTACAGGGAGCAGACATAGAAGTAATGGCACCATAACGCATTTCAAAAGCTCTATTTCTGATTAAGAATATTTATTAACAAAAACAAAACAAAACAAAGAAAAGAAAAAAAAAAAAAAAGAAAAAGAGCTAGTCTCAATAAAGTACTGAAAAATTCTGACCAAAAAATGATTAAAAAAAAAAAAACACCAAAAAAAAACCCAAACAACCTGTCACTACCACAGCTGATGTCCTGATATGTCTGTGAGGAGGTCTCTTCAGGTAGACAGGGCAGCACTACATCCTTTCAAGACTCCTCTAAAAGGCAACAGACTCAAGGACAATTTGGTTTTGTCCAGAAATTTTAGCACCCTTTTAGGACCATTCTAACTCACACATCCAACTACACACTGAAGTTTCATGTTTCTCTGGCCAATAAGGCCAACATTCAGTCCTCCTGGAGAACCAGGCATCTTTCACTTCCCTCCCACACATTTTCCTCACTGACTTGAGCTGCTCCATATCCCAATTCCCTCTGTAAGAACAAGGCACTGAACTTGCAAGTACTTCACTCAACAGATGTTGGTGACAATTATCATCACATAATTTGGTCAGACTGCTCCAGCTCTAATTCTTTGTTCTTCTCTGTCCCTTTCCTTGTACTCATCTCACACATATTTATCTCTTCTTTTTCTTTCTCCAGTTCATGCACCTAAGCATCAACATATATCCTGATTTCTCTTCCTCTGTTGAACTAATGTATGTACATATTGGAGCTACCTGTCTGTAAATCTATGCGAAAGTGAGTGTATTTTTCTCAGGTTGTCACACGGTCTGGGACTGCAGATTTCTCATCCTTAGCTGGGATTAATAACCTGAATCATGTGAGAGAGTGAATATAATCAGCTTCCACTCCATCCAATAAGTAACCCTTTACATTTTTCTTAATTATGGCTAGCCAACAAGTGAGTGAACTTCCTGTACCCTTACACACCTTTTAGATCACCCTTCCAGAAATGATTTTAAAATATTGGTTCCATATATAAAGTGAAAGATACCAGTTATAGAAATTAATTCAGGAACACAAAACAGAAAGAAGATTTATATGCAAGAGAAAATGTGTATCAGGCTTAAGTGAGACAAATACACAATAGGATATCTGCATGTATCTACAGTGGAAACATCTGCTGGCTCTTAATGCTACTTCTCTCCTCTTTTTTTCTTCTATTTCCGTTCTTTTGCTTCCCAAACCTCTCTGAATATAGATGTTTTTTTTTTTCCTATTATTTTTCATCTTTGATTACTAGCTTGTAAAATAACGAAAAGAAAGTAAAAGGAAGAAATTGCTTCCTTTTCCCACCAGATCTAGAATTTCATGGCTAAGGTCCAACTCAACACTCTGCATCTTTTAAACTGTTATTTTCAATAGTCATCATTATATACAGGGGCTTGCTCATTAGACAGGCCTATATTACTGTAGCTCTATTTATAATCAACAGCTAGCTCCATCTAGTGTCGTCTTAATCCATCAGAAAAAAAAAAAAAGATAAAAAAAAAATTCTAGAGATAAAACAAAAACAAACTGTAAAATCACTTGTCGGATGACACACAACACACAAGTACTGGCATCACAAGGAAAAGACAATTTCAAGTAGCTACAGCATGATAACAGCCACACAGCACTCTTGTCACAAGGAGTTGCCAGAGCTCCAGAAGAACACATATAATACATGCAATATGAAACAGTTTTAATGCTACCCTGAAAAGGTGAATGGCATTTCATGCTGTTTATGTAGGTTATTCTCTCTCTGTTGTTTTCATCATCGTCACAGACAAATTATTGTTACAATTAACAGAGCCTCCCTGAAATAAAACTGCTTTTTATGTCGTTTTTTTTTTCCCATCAAAACCACAGAACTACTTTTGGCTATACAAACCCCACAGTAATTCTGTCCATTAATAAGTACATCTCTCCTCCCAGCAGTTCTAAAATAATTTGAAATGCCTCCCAGAGGTGATCAAAGCAGGGAAACATTCCTACTACCCAACAGTATATCAGTTTTACCGATCTTTACCTTCAAACTTCCTCAGGGCTGGTTCACTGCTGTGTATCTAGAAACATCTATCTTTCTGAAACTGTTACAGCTTTACTCAGCAACATTTAGTGTTTAATAGCCTGATCCTCTTTCGACAAGATTACACAGTGTACAGCCAGCAAAGTCATTTAAAATGAAGTCAAAAAAAGTGAATATCCAGTATGACGACAGACTTAGTGGGGAAAAAAAAAAAAATCTTGGAAAAAGTGATATAACTGGTGAAGAAGAGAGCTTATGTTGAAAAAAGTCACTCTGTATAGCACAATAATGCAAATAATTTAACACAGTTATATCCTGAGAGCGATCAAGAAGAGTTTGAAAGGGAAGAGAAGTCCTGCTTACACTTAGAAAACAATACTTCTACTTCTTACATCCAGGGCAATCCAGCCAACAGAGCTGACATCTGTTTTAAACCTGTTCAAATCACCTGTTCAAAACTGCCAAGTGGTTTCACCCTAGTGGAGATAAAATATATTTCAATATCTACAGTATACATTTAATGATTTGCTCCCCATGGCACAGAGGGTATTGCAAGGGGGAGGCAGGCAGGAGGAAGCAACATATATCAAAAAGATGCACGTATCTTTCCATTTTCTCCAACTTTCTAAAAATAGTCAGTTGGAAGTTATGCTCGTGACCTGTCTACTTTAAAGTACTTACAGTGATCATACAAAAACCTCCCTATAATACAGAATACGAGTTTAATAAAATGCACACCGAGATTTTCTGATGTTTCAAAAATAAGAATACTCGAATTTTCAATAATTTAGCAGCTACTGCCATTTCTCATTAACAGCCTTCAAAATCCTATCTGAAACAAGCTGATACGGATAAATTAAGAGCAGTAATCAAGCGAGAAATGATAGACCAGCTGGGTAGGCATCAAGTTGGCAAAACGTGAATACAGTTCAATAGCTGAAACAGATGCTGGAGTTGTTGAGAAAGCCTGCAGGAGATATTGATGTATTTTCTTTATATAATGCCGAACAACCAAATAAATGTCAAGAGCTAAAAACTGATGGGGAATAAAACCTGTCAGCAAAACTAACTACAAAGCCAAGACCTGCAATATTGTTTTTTCATTATACCGGAACATTTGTGCATGTATCTTCATTTCCTTGGGATTCCTCAATATGCCAATACATCAATCAGGGCTTGCAAGTGAATCAGAGGGAGCCTCTGCCAGTCTTCTCTTTCACATTTGTTTCTATCTACCTGAGGCTTCCCAGACTTGGAACAGACTTTATTCTTCAGCCTCATCCTAACACAACACTCTCGCAAGCAAGCGATTCCCCGAGCTTGGAGGCGAGCAGGAAAGAAAGGGTAACACAGGCACAAACGAAACTGCAAAATCCATTCTGCAAAAGGAATGTTGTTTTCAGAGTTTCCGGACCTCGGCAACAAATCCTCTGCCATCAGCGGCAGCTCATTCTAGCATATGCTTTGTCATGGTCAGTTTCTAATTACATTCATAATGATGCAATAGCTTTGATAATCCTACCTTCCATGCCAGCTGCTTTTCTTGTCACTCCATCACGCCAATAAGTTGGCTGCCGTAACAAATCAAGATAGTGCAAAACAGCATCTTTCCCCTGCATCTGTCATCTTCCTGAAAGCATTCTATTACTGCCGACTGCTGGGAACCAGAAAGTCTATTTGAATTCCAGCAGCTCCCCTTTCGCATGATTCAAGTTAGGTTAGGTGGGCATGCCTAACATGATTCTCTCCATCATTTATTATGCAGCTGCTACACCGTCAGTGTGGTAACCACTCTGACTTTATCTGATACGTCAGCCTTGCAAAGCTATACCTCTGAGCAAACGCACGAGCAACAGAAGCATCTTGCATTTAATGAGCATTCTCTCTGCCTAAAGAGAGTGCATCTGCGAATCTGTTTCAAATCCTGCTGCTTGCATTGTCCTCTAAGGCTGATGCAAATGTTTGAAGATTCTTTTAGTCTTGCATTTCATCTTTTCAGACAGCACGGTTCTTCAGGCACGCTTGAATTATTCACACTTCAGCTAAACGTTTGTTGATTTCTGTCCAAACAGCACCTTCCCGTTGAAACTCTCGGCTCGAAAGCTACTTCTGAATAACAGCACTGTGTATTCAGGCTCTCAACTCCGTTTCGTTTTAAACATGGCTTTTATACCCCCGCCTCAGCACCCGTATTTAGCTCTTTCCGTGGTAATGAATGGCTGTCTAATGAGGGAACGGCAGATTTTAAAGCAATTTATCTAGACCTACCTGTAGGTGACTTTTGCTTTTTGTTTTTGACATTTTAGCAATAAGTGGGTAGCTCTGTTAGAGCATCCTGATATTCTTAAAGTGGTAAGAGCACCACCAGGAGCTGCTTGTCAGCAGCCTGTGGAGGACACTCCATAGCGACAGAGTTTGCTTAACTGCCTCTGAGTATAACAAATTAAAGCGATAGGATTGTTCTGTTGTCTTTATTTTCTTTTGAGATGAGGTAAAAACATGCTTGCATCGGTGATTTCAAAAGAATATTAATAGAAGTTGACATATCCACATCAATCATCCACCGACTTAAATTAGCTGCATCTCCTCCCACCACTTCTGCCCGAAATTCAGAGTCGAGGCGGTTCATCTTTAATGCATCTGCTGCTTGCTCATTATCTGAATAAACAGCCCCGACCCCACACTGGAAAGTTTGAATACCTGAGGCAGAAGAAAAAAAGGACATTTCAAAACAGGCAACTGACTGTCTAAAACCTGTCAAAGAGGTAGGGAGGGAGCAGAAGGACTGACACCCGAGGAGAACATCTTCAGCCTTTACACAAGGACAGATGAGGAGTGAGGAAGGGGAAAGGGTGCAGACCCCAGGGAGAGCTTTCTCTGGTGGCAGCAGCCAGCTCAGCAGCTTTCATACTCCTAGCACAGAAGACTTTCAGGGTTTTACTCAAAGCTCACTTCTTCACTCAGGTAAGCTGCGCTCAGCTCCTCTGTGGCTGCCCCCCAGTGCAATACTTCAGTCCTTCACCTCCACAATTTCCCAGCCTCAATTCATTCCCGAACCTCTTGGTTGTGGAAGAGAAAGCTAGCAAAGGTGAGCTTAGGGGAGTTCTAAATCACAGAAAATGAAGGGACGGAATTTAAAAATAAATAAATAAATAAATAAATAAATAAGAGGAAGAAGAAACGTGGTTATCCTCTACCCCCTACCTCCCTGAGTTCTGGGCCTCCATGAGCAGCATTACCACTGGGTGGGACCACAGGGCACGTCCCTCTTCTCACATGCAGAGCTGCAGTGCCGAGGGCCAGCAGTGAGGTCCCAGCCAGAGAGCTCCAGCACTGCAATGATGGCTGTGACTTCCCACTCTCACCCGTGTCTAAATGGCACAGCTGACACCTGAACGAGCTAACAGCGCGGCGCGGTCTATATTTGATACTGTATTTATTCCTAGCATGCTGCCAGAAAATGTCTTTTTAGAGATTTCATGTAAATAAACGAGAATTACTACATCTGTTCCTCTGTCTGTAGCAGCACATATCAACAAGCTAATTTGGCATTCAAGACAGAGACAGGCCTATCATAGAGTTGCAAAGTGCACAACTATAAAGTGCCTATCTGAGAATACTGTCAGCTCCTTTTTGTTCACAGTTCAAGTCATTTCTGAAGTGAAACAAACCAGACAATAAATGAGGACTGACTTTGAAGTCCCCATAAATTCAAAGTACATAAAAGGATATGCTTAATATTTCACACTTCTAGCTGCATTATGATTTCTAAACCAGAGAGGCAGCAACAAGCAATTTACATGGTATTTCACAAAAGAAGAGTTTGAATTCATAGCTCTCATCGTCCATAGTTGCAGGGAAGACATACAACACTCTGCAACTCATCATATGCTTGATTTCAGTGACTTCTGAGCTATGCAGGTTTATAGATGGAGATATCCAGAAAAAACCATTTCATGTATAAATAACGCAAATAATGCTGGTAAAAGAATGGGGACCACCTGGTATAGGATAAACATAGTTAAACATAATCCTACCCACCAGAGAAACTGACACCTTGAAAGTGCAAAAATGGAGTCAAAAGTAGAAAAAGACAGAGTTACATAAAATATTTCTGGAAAGATTAGCATGGCATCTGCTGGGGTTTATCACTCATTATTACTCCCCTCCAGCAGAGCATACAGTGGATGCAACACAGTTCAGCTCCTCAGAGCATTCACATTTAGATCAGCACTATGGGAAGTAGTGGGTTTTTTTGTTTGTTGTTGTTTTGTTTTGTTTTTTGAACTGGGGGAAAACAAACAAACATTTCTTATTTATTTTTTTATTTTCCTTTCAGGAGGGAACAGAAAAGCACCAGGTTTGGCAACTACAGCATACACTAGCATCCACAAGCTGTACAGAAAATCAGCCCAGACACAAATGGAGAACCTGGGAGGAGAAAACAGTATCAGTCATTCTGTCCACAAATAGGGCAGATTAATAGCTAGCTCCAGTTTTTCTGCGTTTGTCTGAGAAAACAACAGCCTTGGCTTCTGTTTATTGTAACTGGGTTCAGCATTTGCATAGATATAATTACAGTAACCCACCCATATGGAATCAGTTGCTTTAGAGAGAAAGCTCCATGGGTAGCACTCCCAGACTCTACAATAACAAAAATACATTATCTTTTGTCTCATATTAAATGTCCCCAATTTGGAAAAAAAAAAATTGAAATAAATGACAAGTGGAAAAGCACTAATCAAGTGGTATTCTGCTTTTTACAGTACTGAACTCAGTAGGAAAAGAAGTTCCAGTCTATTTGGGTGACGACAGCATGAGAAACAAAGGAAAACCATCTCCCTTCCCATTCTATCTACAGCTTATGGTGTGGACATGTTTATTCATTGTAATTGCTTCTCTGCTACTTGAGAGACTAATTGGCTTACTCAGTGTGCTTGAGTTTGATTATGGCAGTATATGCACATTACAAAGATAGCTAAGATAGATACAATGTAGAATCTCTTCTCGATGGCATTTCTCTTTCTTTGTTTTTCATTCCTCTTTAGAACTATTAATGACTCCAACAAGGCAAAAGTATATAATGGATCACTGGAAAAAAGCAGCAAGCAGACTGGCCTTGACCTTCAGCCCTACATGACGCTCTGCATGATGCACTCTCTCTGGTATGCAAAAATGAATGCTGATTTTACCTGGTAAAATTGTTCATTCTTCTGGAGGCTAATGCCTCCAGAAGAAAGCCAATTTCTCTTCCCTTTTTCTCTACCTCTCATTATTCTTAAGTACTCCTGCCCTCCTCCTATAAATAACTAATTCAATCAATCATGCAAGAAATTACCCTAATGATACACTGGACATGTTTAGATTAATAAACCTCTCCTGTGGGAGCCCTGGAAAGTTTGTTTGGGCAACTCAGACAATAATAATTATTTATTTCTTACTGTTAACATTCTACATTAACTGTTTATCAATTTCAGAATTCCTTACATATTAAAGTAAGCTATTCATGAAGAATCGTTTTCCCACAGACTTAAGAGTCATCAGTAATTTTTGATTAATGAAAAACTCCACGGTTTAGAGAGGATGCTTTATGACAATTAGGAATCATACAGTTTGGACTGTTCAAGATTGAAAAAATTACCACAGAAGAGTATGTCAAAAAGTGAATGGTGCTTATGAATCGTGCATACAAAGTTCTACCTCTAGAAACTAAAAAGCCTTGTCATACCAGTAGGGATACTTACAAGCCGTGGGACTCAAATGGGATAGTTAAAAGGCACTGCCATCACAGAGAGGTGGGCAAGTCTTTAGTCAGTCAGCCAGACTTCTGGCAGCAATCTGAGGAGCTGAACTTCTCACAGTTTTGAAAGTTTTTGCTCATCATCAACACAGTTCATTCAAACATTTTGTGTGGAAGTAGTCCTCCTTGCACTAATTAAATCTCAGGTGTAGAAACACTCCTAACAGAGTTAGGTACATGTTATAAACCGGAAGGTCAGATCACAGTTATCCAATGCCATGTTTGGACTCACGACCAACCTTTCAAATGAGATCGATCCAATTTATGGCAAGTAAGATTTGTAAAGCTTTTCTAGAGACATGCTTAAAGCAACACTAAGAAACCCTAGTATTTCATATTACAGGATTTAGACAAATAATTACCCATTAAAGGTGGTACAGAAACAGTTCTCTCTGCATCACTAATGGCAGAGCACAACAGACTGAAGCATGGTTATGTTACATAAAATTAATATATTTCTCTCTGATATTGCCCAATATTCACCTGAACAACAAAAAATGAACAATATAATCTCTCAAAAGTGATAACTGTAGAGGATTTTTAGTGGCAACCTCTACTTATATCTACAGGTAAGCCAACACACATTCTACAGTTAAATCCCACATAGCCAATGTATTCCAGTGATAGTGAATTTAAAATACCAGGTTCTAGCAAGAGAAAAATATAGTTAACTCACTCTTCAAATACTTAACACACATCAGAAAGCAGAAAAATACAGACTTCCAGCATTTATCACTAAGAACTATGACCTTGAACTCTCCAGGAAACACCATTAGTCAGCTTCCTTAAGCAAACGTTGCATGTCCTGCTAGCATAAAACTGAACAGAGACAAAGCGTTAAGGTGCTAATTCCATAAAATGCATTTCATTCTCTTACAGATCCTTTTAAATCAGGCTGACTGGAGCCACGCAGCTCTAACCTTCATCCATTTGTACCTTTACTTCTTTGGGAAAAACACATTGTTCAGGCTTGAAATAATCACTGATGCATGCACCTTAATTTGTTCATTCTTTCTGCAGCTGAAGCCCATATATAAGATGTTGCATACCAGATGTATTGGGAATGGGGGAAAAAAAAACGACTGAACATTTGCATCTCAATCTGCCTGTAATCAGCATGAGGTGGTTTTGAGCTCTTGAGCATTCTCACCTGGTACTGCTCTTCAGCACAGCACTAGATGTTTCATTCTGTTCTCACCAGGGAGATCATCATGTTAGCTAAATTATAGTTAAATTATTATTGTTATTATGGTTAATTATAGTTGGTTAAATTATAGTTGGTTAAATTATAGTTGGTCTATACAAGTTTTCAAGTTCATAGCTCGCACACATTCAAGCTGTTTGTTGGGTGAATTCTCCATATTCCCATTTATAGTACTACCCACAGATACTCCATCTATATTTTGGTTTAGCAGTACTTCCAACTCATGACACTGGCTTTCTGCTATATTACTAACCATTCAATGCATGACAACCGTGGGTTACGAAACTAATGAAATGAAGTTCTACCAAAGAGCAAGACTCCCGTGTTTGGCTGATATTAAGGCTTCTATTTTTTCTAGATTAATCTAAAAACCATATGGTGGATAATCATCTGACATAATAGCCCATCATTAATCTGACATCCTTCCATTCTGGGAAGTTCTGATGAGAAACATGAAACGCTTCCAATCCAGTTTCAAAGGCAGACCACAGTAAAAGAGGGCATTGCCTTGCAGGGCAGGGAACAACAAAATAAAAGCAACCTGTAAACTACACGAGTCAGGGAACAGAACAGGAACCATTATCCAAGCTGTGGGATACCTCAATACCTCCTCAAACTTTGGTCAGTCTTCATTCACTCTCAGAACAGCCACTTCTACCTCCTTATACAAAGGGCATTGATTTGTATCCACAACATTTGCATCTTTCTTATTTTTCAATATTTTGAAAAAATATCTATGTTAAGCCTGCAGAATGGCCAGAGCACAGTAACTTACTTTGTCTGCCCCACAAGTACTAGTTAGAAAGGTATAAAATATTTAAAAGGAACTTTAGCAAGAAACTTTTCTCACTCTATCAGAGTATGAAAGAAGAGATAACCCTTGAAAAGGCAGTTCACAGGCAAAGGCAATAAGCAGATAATCTCATGGCATCAGCCCCTCCAAACCTCACACCTGTTGTGGCCTGCAGCCACATTTGAAACCATAAGCACTACCCAAATAGATGGGAATAAGAGAGGAAGAAATAACATTCTGCATTGTGTGGGTGATTGATGTGTAACTCCCAGATTAGTTGAATTAGTAGAACTGTGGCCTAATTAAACCTTCTCTCTTGCATTTTGTCAAAATTCCAGCATAACTGGGAGTCTGAATGGCACCAGTGAGCAAAGTGGAAGCTGCCAAGCATCACTTTGCTTGCCAGGCTTCATTTTTAACATTATTTTGCATAATATCAGGGTGCAATCAATTTGGTATTGTATCAGTACAAAAGCCGAGATTTTGATGATATCAACAGAGAACATAACATAGCCCTGAGGCTTGTTAAAATAATTATAAAAGGTGAATTCTTAAAATAGGTATTGTACATGGAAACAAAGTGTTTGGGGAATATATATTCCCTAAACAGTTAATATCTCATTTTTCCACTGTTCAAAATTCAGGGTGCATTCTACAAAGCTTATAATACGGTATTACTTTACTTGATTTGCACTGATTTACATTACCATCCTTTTTTATGAAAAAAAAAAAAAAAAAAAGCACTTAACAACCTCATTATCACTAAAAAATAATTATCTTGCAAATTTCCCAAGAAGCTCTGTCTTCATTTGATACAAACAGAACCAGTTCTGATGCAAGTGACACCTGAACCAACCATTAATTTAACAGGAGCTGTATGTAACAGGGATACTGCAAGCAGTAATATCCCTCTAGGTAAGTCTGGAGCCAGTAGATCTAGCCAAAAGTATAGCAAGCTGTACGTGAAGAAGCATAAAAAGGGAAAAAAGAAAGCAAACACAGACTGTGTAAAGGTTCACAGCCAATGTTGTAACCAAGTTCCTGTATGCAGTTCAAAAATGTCATCAACAGCAGCAGCTCCTGGCAAGGCTTTAGTGATCTCCTCTCATCGAGATACTCAGCAATTCTACCTCTCCTGAGCCCTCTCCATTACAAAATAAGCATTCAAATTTGGTCCATAATCCAACAGTCAAACCTGTTCAGAATGCCAATGCTGTAATTGACATTAAGCTCGCACATTTGTGGTGGACAGGACAGAGCGAGGAGTCACCATTAGTTAGTCTAGTCCTATCCTAATGCATGCCTTTTGCATGGTATTATTTTCTCAGTTTTAAAAGCTTTGCAATTTTATTCTGTGTAATTACAGGGACACATTTTAGCTTGAATTAGGAAGAGCTGTGGAAGAGAAAGCTAATGCTCAGTGTGGTTGCACTGGTGTCATCTCCAGGAGGATGAAATGTTCTCTACTAGAGGGATTCACTCGCATCTTCCCAAATGGGGAAGAGGGAATCACCGGCAAAGATGCAACTCTGGTGCAGGCAGAAAGCTTCTTCATAACTGTTTTAGGCTTATCCTTGTCGGACGTTAATATATGCACAGTTGGATTTGCTACTCTTGCTGCCATCAATATATTCCTGAAGCAGCCTCTGTGCCTGTCAATACCTCCCAATTCAACAGACTTGAGTAAGAGCATCACTCTCACACTTCTGCTCTGGCTTGCAAAATGGGGCCACATTACTAGTCAGAAAACGTCTTTTGAAATATACCAAGAAACAGTCATATCAGCACTTCTGTTAGTAACAGAAGTCGTCTCGTCTCTTGATTTCCAAGCATTAAACAGTTTTGGCCACAAGCCTAAATCATTCCAGACAGAAAAAAAAAAAAAAGTATGCCACATGGGGAAAAACAGCCCTAAGGAATGCCAGGAAGAAAGTCTCTCCCTCTGCCTCAAGTGAAAAAAAAAAGATTAAGAAATGCTCTGAGGCCTATAATGGTGCTACAAATTTATAGATCTGCCCTTGAGTCATACTGAATAAAACCAAAGCTACAGGTGCTCTTAGATCTGCACGGATTTGTTACATGGTAGTTTTCTGAAACTAATCAAGCTGAGATCTATATTTGCCTACTATATTAACAACAGAGCTCATTAGCCCAGTATGGCTATGACACAAGTTAAACCAAAGGCAGGACAAAACTTACGTAAAAACAACTCTTCAAAGAACTGGTTTATTTTGTTCACAGTTTATCACTTCATGGAAAACACTGTTCAACTGAATGTATGTATTCATCATGTGAATAGATAGAAAGTTCCCTTAATTTTTCAGCACACTGTGGACTGACAGTGAGTCACTGCTGTTGAGCGTTCAAATACTTGATCTTTAAGAAGTCTTTGATGTGAATGGGAAGATATGACAAGATACAGTTTCCTTCTGCCCTATGGGATAAGCGTAACACAGTCACTAGGAGACTTTACAAAAAGCCCTAAGGCTCTGAGTTTTACTGTGAAAGAGCTAGCATCTTATGGTGAAGCACAAGATAAAGAGAATCATGAAAACACTTTTTTTTTCTTTTTTTTTTTTCTTTTTTTCCCCTGGGTCATCGTGCTTTGCCTGAGGCTTCATTCCAGGAAAAGTTAGGCTGCTGTAAGATTTATTGGCTGGGACCAGACTTTGAATGCAATTTTCTCTCGTCACATTCTCACAAAGAATATTGCATCCTCCTGCACTACCGTAGCTAAGAAAGGCATATTTAATTGCTTCTGTGCTAGGGCTCTGGTTGGGGGTTTGGGGAACTCGCTTCTATCACTGTGTCAAATCATACCATGGCACTACGTACAGTTTCACTCCCAGTGTGCAGACTCAAGTGTGGAAACTTAAAATTTGTTTACTGGGAGCGCTGATGTGTGCAAGATTTGATTGCTTCAGTGCTCTCAGAAAGCAAAACACAGAAGCTGGACAGTGTCTACAGTAAGTTTGCTTTTAAAATCAAGTAAGCAATCTAGGAACTGGGAAAATGTCTAACCTGGGTAAATCAAATCCAGTCCCACATGATATTTAAACTAAATTCAGTAAATAAGACCAATTATGTCCTAGAATGCACTGATGCCTGACAGTGCATTAAACCAGATCTGGATACCATACCAACTTAATGTAGTTATATACACACATCTATTTATCTACACAGAAACATAACATGTCAACATTTATTATACAGACATATTTCTTCCTTATCCTTTGGAGCCTTCAGCTTCAATACTGACCACAATCACCTCAGCTTCATAAAAAATGCTGAGTTGACAGACCAAGATCATAACTAAAAGCAGTCACTGGCACTCATGTCCTGTGCCCCACAGTTCCAGCTGATTTCCTCTTAGCTGATGAAGAAAACACACCCCCAAAACACAAAGAAACTGTGGTGGGTCTACAAAACACTCTGGAAGCATTCCCGTCACCTGGACTATTAAGATACAGGGAACAACTGAGAACTATAATCAGGCAGACAACTGTATACCCAGACTATCAGATGCCAGAAATACTTCACCAGAAGGAGGTCTGCAGACTTTCTTAAGTACAGAACAGAATATGGAGGTGGAAGTGGTAATTATTAAAATGTGTCTCTCCCCTCAAGCATTGCTTCAAATTTTCCCAAAGGCTATAAACAGTAGGTAGCAAGCAAAAAGAAGTCTTAGCAACTAAAAGCAAACATTTGTAAGACTTGCTGTTGATCAGTACCTGAAGCATCTTTTCTTCTCTTTACATTTAGTGCTATCCACTCAGAAAATATGTAAGATAACAACTGGCCAGGCAACACTGAAAACATTTACACACTTCTTCTGTTTATCAAATCTGACTGACAGAAAGTAAAACATAAAATAAAAAAAAAATGCATTATATCTAAGCACTTTACTACAAGGAAATTATACAATAGAAGGAAACAGTTAATGAATATTATGCCTAATCCTTTTGTCTTCCTGTCATCCCTGACTTGAACTAAATCAAAGCAACATCTACAAATCCTCAAGAAGTATCCCAACAACGTGTTATGAAATGTGTTCTTCACATGATCTGGTTTACATTGATAACTGTCCTCTGTGAAGGGGGTTTAGATTATTTTCCTGATTGCTAATGAGATGACTACCTCTATATATTCTGGTCTGAAAATACATGAGTTTTTATTACTGCTGTTGTTCATACATTGAAAATACATGGCCTGTAACGTATGTGAATGCATTTCTTCAGAAACTGCTTCAGCCTTAAACTGCATCTCTCTTCTTCTCAGGTCAGAAGACCACATTTCCAGTGAGACCACACAACACAGAACTACCCCTTCAGCAATGCTAACATGATTCTCCACCAGGCTCAAGGCTTTCACCCCCCCCCACCGCTGCCCCCCCACAAGTCACACCTTCATGCTTTCAGGGCTTACCAGCTGCTGTCAAGAGGAATTCTTGCCACTAGCTTAAGTGAAGTGTGGAATTTCCTTCAGAGATTTTCTGAACAACTTAAGCTTTTGGTTTTGAACCCAAAATCATGAAAGAATGCTCAAAAAGAGAGCACTACATAGCCTGTACTCTATTTGGAGGGCAAGAACACAATAATGTTCTCTGCAAATCTGCTGGGGAAGAAAATGAAATAATAATTTTATTATATTTAAATATTCATAGCAGAACAAAAGAACAAAATGATAAGTTTTAATTTCCACATCCCTAAGTGACCAACATCTGAAATGCATCTTATCTCCCAGGACTTGGTGATTTTAGACAAGAAGAGATGAATAGAAAGCCTTGGAAGAAAATGGTAGCAATGCACTCCTTCTGATCCAGCCATCTGAAAAGCGGTAAAGAATCTAATCACAGCACTGCAGGCAGAAATACAAAAGGGGAAAAAATGGACCTGAGCTAGCCCCTTTTTGTAGCTACTGGCTGGAACAACTATGGGCCAAATATTACAGCCTTGCCATATGGGAAAACATTGTTATGGGTCCTCTTTCAGTAGCTGAGGAGCAGTGTTTGTATAAATGCTTTCATTCACTTTCAGTTCTAAATGAGGTGAAGAATTACAGGCAACAACCACTGATGATATTCCTAAAACACTGTTGTGTGGAAACCTCGGAACTGTGCTCAGATTAAGCACTGATGACCTACAGCAGGCTGGATTTGTCCATTAGACTGAACCTCCTGGTATTTATTCTTTTTTAAGCTAAAGTTGATGCCTGAGCACATGAAATCAGGTACTTTGTCAGCAGATTCCTCAGCGTAAGAAAGTAGAGCCATTTTTCTGAAAAGAAAGTAACTTCTTTAGAGAATATCCTAAAGGAATCAGGAATTATCTGTTCTGATGGAGAAGCTACCCTAGAAAACGCCACAGGATCCACTTATATTTTATAGTTTAGACTCAGAAAGTCTAATAAACAATGACTATGCACATTTTATAGAAATAGCGGAGACTTCCTCATTTCACTAAATCATTAATCCAGAAAGTAAAGTTTACTTCTATTTAAATCAAAGCAACTCTCGCCTCTCCCATGAACTGCTTCAAAAAGGCACCACAATACTTATGGACACTGGCTACACAAGATGCGCTAATACAACTCATTTATCAGAGCAAAAATCTGACTGAGATGACTAGAGGAGTGAGGAGTAAGGGGAAATCTTAGCAAGAAGTACTACATACTATCTACCTACGGCATTCAGGGAAAAAAAAAAATTAAAAAAAATCAACCACTAAGTAGATAAATAAAGACTGATTAAACTAAACTAGACCTGATCTACACAGTCTCTATTTTGATATCTCTGGCTGCTTTGTGGATCAGAAATGTTCTTCTTTGTAAGAAAAACAACTGCATTTAATCTGAAACTAAGTAAAATACGTAATCATGGATATTTATATCCTGCACACGTTACATGTTTACGTAATGCACTGAAAAAAAAAACAAAAACCCACATTAAAAAAAAAAAACAGAGAAAATAAAGGCATTAATTCACTTCATTTCTGGGCTTATCTCAGAAGCCAAGATCATTTGAGATACTAAAAGAATTGAGGCTGTTTAGTCTGGGGAAAAGGAGGTTGAGGGGAGACATTACTGCTTTCTTCCAGTATCTGAAAGGTGCTTACAGCGAGAGTGGGGTTGGTCTCTTCTCACTGGTGACAGGTGACAGGACGAGGGGAAATGGCCTCAAGTTGCACCAGGGTAAGTTTAGGTTGGATATCAGGAAAAACTTCTTTACAGAAAGGGCTGTTAAGCACTGGAATAGGCTCCCCGGGGAGGTGGTTGAGTCACCAACCCTGGATGTGTTTAAAAACCATTTGGATGTGGTGCTCAGGGACATGATTTAGCAGAGGGTTGTTAGAGTTAGGCTTGTATGGTTAGGTTGTGGTTGGATTCCATGATCTTTAAGGTCTTTTCCAAAATGAGCAATTCTATGACTGTGCCTGGAACTCTCCCTCATGCTTTAAACTTGGCAATTTTTCATCTATTCAAGTGGGAATTTTTTAAAAATCACAATGAATAAAGGCTGGAATTTAAAAACTCAAGTGGTTAAGATAACACAAAGATTGTGCAAATTTAAAAAGAGAGAATTTTATGTAAATGTTGAAATAATAAAAATTTGTAAAACTGACTGTTGAGTATAGAAAGGAAAATATGGACTATTAAAGTGGTAGAAGGTTTTTTGGAATGTTTTGTTCTACAAAATTGGAAACATTTTAGTCTAAAACAGCAGAGTTGTTTTTTTTTTTTTCTGACAATATCATTCTGGCTTCAGATTTATGATGGAGGTTCACATAATTTATGCTCTGAGTTTATCGTTCTCCTTACATTTGAATATCCTAAGAAACTTGTGAAATTTAGTGATTACAGCTTACAGCAGAAAAATCTTAGGCTAGCTTTCTCTATGTGAAGCTTGCATTTTATCAGTTCCTTCTTTGCTGAACTACTCAAACTCAGAAAAAATTATGCAGAAAGTCTCCCTCTCATCCCTTCAGGGAAAACTTGGACCACTTTCATAATGTAACAAAAATACACACACACACACACAAAAAAAAGAAGATTTATTATTATTTTTAGAATTTCCTTCATGCGTTGATGCCATATTTTGCATGCAGGATTTATTATTTTAGTTTCCCTTAAACAATGAATCAAAATTTACATGCAGAACTTACTCAATACTACTACTAAAAATCTGACTTAGCAAATGAAAACAGATTTTGCCCCAGGAGTCTTAAGTGTTTTTTCAAATTGCATTCAAATGCTTTTTATATCTGTTCTCTAACAGACAGAGCAATAGCAAAGCTGTAATCCTGCTGCAAACATAACCATGACACCAGAAGGCAAACTGATTACATCTTACAAGATCTACGCTTCCATCTAAATGTGTTTCAGTAGCAAAACTCACTTAGACAAGTTCTGAGCCTGTTTCCCCTGTAATTTCTCAGCAGGAATCAACATAAGCAATACTTTGATGATCATATTTCTGCAGGATAACCTACTACAGGCAGCGCCTTTCTTTGCCTCTGGACAAAATAAAATAAATTAACACATTCTCAGACAATTCCAAATGACTGAAATATATCTTGCACCTTTGTGGGAATCGATGCATTCCTAGCTTTTTCATACATATATAATCGAATGTTTCTGGTTTTGTTGTTTTAAAGAAACAAAAAGTAGTGAGGCTTCTTCCAGTTTGAGAAACAATTATCCCTTTGGGCTTTTTTCATGCATCTTTCTTCTACTCTCATCCCTTCATGACCAATTCTACAGTTACTTCTCCCCACCAAAAATAATTTTAATAGCTCTCTTCCTCCCCAAGAAAGAATCCAATCTAGCAGACGGCACTCAGAATCTCCAGTGCATTAACTCCCTTATGCCAAGCACTGCTCCACCAATAAATTTCTCTAAATCTGCAGAAGTCATTCTCAGCCTGACCTCAGTCTGGTGGGCTGCTTCTACCTCCCATTGACTCAGTGTTTGCATCTGCTTCCTTCACCTGCAAATTAAGATTTCACTTTTTTCTGCAGCAGTAATATCTAAGAATAGATTAGTCTTTTAAGATCAGCCCCAGTGATGAACAGATGCACCTCTCCAAAACCATGTGTTTACAGCTAATTACAGCTAATACTGACTGTTTATTTCATGTTTCAACAAATTTAATTTGTACAACAATGTCAAAAAAAACATACCTCATGGGTCAAGATGTATGGTAAAAGTCCCAACAACCCCACTCCAGCATAAACCACTCTCTCTCACCGCCCTCTTAGACAGAAAAAAGGAGAGCAGAGTTCAGTCACCTGAACCATAAGGTTAGTTTCCCAACATGGTAGGGAATACCCAAACAAAATCTACCTCTTGCCAGTGCTACCTGATGCAGGCTGTGCTCTGCCTGCGGAAGAGTGTCATCAGCAGGCTGCCCAGGCATCTCCCACAGCCCCACAGCAGACCAGCATCTTCTACACTGCTTTGCAACAGCTTTTTCTGTAATCAGAAATGCACATTGAATTTTGGAACACATCCAATCCAAACAAATAAGCACTTCCTTGGTATGAAGTGACAATGTTTGGTGTCCTATTTTGGCACAGCACTAAGAATTTTGGACTTCCTGAAAAACTGGACATCATGAAGTTAAATTCAGTTCTCTGTTACATTCACTTTTTTTTTTTCCCCCCCCAAATAATTTAAAATTCAATCTCAGAAATACGATTTTTTTTTTTCCTTTACATGTACCTTCATAAATCCTTTGATTAAACTACTAGGAAAATTTGTTCTGTCATAGCAAGATGTCTCCAAAATTATACTTGATTGTGTTTAAGCAAATACTTAAGATGAGAATAAAAATCTTTCCTCCTATATACATACAGCTACATATGACTATTGCCAATGGCATGTGTTTCACTGGCATCATTTTGGAGTTTGTGAAAAGTGTTTGTAACCAAAGCAGTTGTACATGGTTTGATGGATCCTTTGCAAGTTCTAATTATGTACGTTCTAACAACAAATGAAAACAGGCATAAAGCAGAGTTCAGAATAAATGTGAGTTCTCGGGACTAATACCTAAGAAACTCCTAAAAGCAAGGTATTATCAACATTCAAAAAGTACATCCCTTTTTACCTTGACTAACTACATATTTTCTTTAGCTGGAATTTTGAAACTTCATTTTCACCATAGAGCTAACATGTATTCATTAACTTTAAAGAAAGTCCTATGTGGGAAAGAAATACTAACATAAATTCATTTAACAATTCACTTCACTGTCCTTTGCTTCGTACAATTTAATGCAAACATTTCTGATGCTTTAGCTTGTAGGTGGCCAAACTATTACTTAATATAACGCAATTCCAAGTTGTAACAGCACAAAGTTAAACAGCCATTCAGAATAGTCTCTGCTATTGGGAGACAAGCAAAAAATATATATATATGACAGTATGAATTGTTACTGAAATTACTTTCAAACATGATGATTCTAGAGTTACATGCTACTGCATGGATTTGCTAGAAAAGATTTAATTGTCACCAAGGTCATTGCTAAACATGAGAAGTAATCATACACTCGTACTGTTAGTCAAAGCACTTCTAAGTGACTCAGAACACAAGGATGAGAGAGAGACTACAGCACTAAGTAAAACAAAAATCAGCCTTGACCAAAACAAACACAATGCTTTTCCTATATTGCCATTGTCTCGAAAGTAAATGGATGAATAATAAAACAGCGAGAAAATGGCTTGTATTGTTTCCAGATGTAACAATTAAGGTAAGAAACACTAGCCAAGATTATGGCTAGTTCCATCACTGAAAAGAATTCTGAAATCACATGGATTATATATTTTGACAGTACTGTAAAGCCTTTGATAGCATCTACTTTGGATGCAGAGTGAAATTGGAGACAATTTATTCTGTGTTTTCCCCACGGCTAGCACAGTAGAGCTCCATTTCGCACTGACCTATGTGTACTCTTCTAATAAAAATAACTTCTAGTATTAAAACAATTAATAAAAAATAACCCTATTCCTAAATATCTCATCACAGATTTGTCATAAGGCCAGGTCCTCATCTGAGTTTTCTGCTTGAGCCTCTAAAGTAAACACAGTTAGAGAACAAATACATGTGGCATAACTGAAGATAAGGTCCAAAAGATTTAAGACTATCTGAGGAAGCTGAAGGTACATAAGTCCATGGGTCTCGATGAGGGTCATCCCTGGGTTCTGCAGGGACTGGTGGAAGAAGCTGCTAAACCATTATCCATCAGCAAGTAAGTTTGTTGACGACACCAAACTGTGTGGTATGGTCACCACGTTGGAGGAAATATATACCATCCAAAGGAACCTTGACAAACTTAGGTACGCCCATGTAAACATCATGGTATACAATAAGGCCAAGTTCAAGGTCCTGCAGATGGGTTGGGGCAATCCCAAGCAAAAATACAGGCTGGGTGAAGATTGAGAGCAGCCCTAAGAAGAAGGACTCAGACGCGTTTACTGATGACAAGCTTAACAGAAGCCAGCAATATACGCTTGCAGCCCAGAAAGCCAATCATATCCTAGGCTGCATCAAAAAAGCACGACCAGCAGGTAGAAGGACGTGATTTTCTTGTCCATTTTGCTCTTACACTTATCTTTGGAGCCTCCAGTGTAAGAAGGACATAGTGGTGTGAGTCCAAAAACAGGGTACAAGAATTACCAGAGAGCTGAATCCTATGAAGACATGCTGAGGGAGCTAAGGTTTTTCAGCCCGAAGAAGAGA
>JAOWBP010000001.1:96047261-96057870 GCA_028571105.1 Tragopan temminckii | reverse complement strand
ATCACTGTTGCATGTGTACACTTATCTGCACCACTTCAGTGTATGACAAATGATTACATCCTAAATGCTTTAATCACAGCAAAATAATTCATTCTTGCCAAACTGGCAAAGCAGTGATGTGCCACACAGTTGTACTGGGAAATCTAATATAAATTATTAATAAAAGAACAGTAAAAAGTAGCACAGGTACTGAAATGCATCCATATATTATACCCAGTTATTATCTACCAGGGAGGTAAAAGATGCCAAGCGACACAAACACTTACTGCATTCTCAGACCATGGTCCCTGTGCTCTGGGATTAATATCTTTGATATTTATGACTGCTATTCTATTGTCCTGCCCACCCTTAAATTAATGACTCCATAAAACAGGTCCCAGAACCTCAGCTCAAAACGTCTGTGCTTATGGTTGGTAGGTTGTCCTGGCACACAACATGCAGGTATCACCTGCAGTGGGTAGAGCAGTAGTACCAGGGATCTAGGTACATCTCCATTTTATCAGTGTTATGGCCATACCACCTGTGTAATCAGGAGCAACTCCCATAGTGTTTTGTAGTTTTGGGAGTTTTTTTTAATTCACTTTAGTCAATAAAAGACGACATCTAGACTTAGCCTGCAGCCCAATATTACGCCTAACATTTTCACTGATTTATCCATTTATCCAAACTACATATTGAAATATCACTTGTTCAACACCAACAGTGTTAAGTAAAAGGTCTGTCACCTTGTTATCAAAGCAAGGAACAAGGAGAACACGCTCACTTCTGTAGGTAAACTTGAAAACATTAGAAAAATTAAACCCAGGTAAGGCAGTACTAAGGGTAAGGGACTCCTCCTGTGAGCCGCAGCTCTGCCACTCCTGCTATGGTGAGAGGAGCCTCCAGAAGAATGGATGAGTCATGTCCTCAGGGCACACGAGCCATCACATGCTGCTGCACTGGGTGGGTGTATGAGCAAATAGGAGAATGCAGTTATTTCAGGCTGCCACCAACTCAGGTCGAATTAGAAAAGAACTCAAAGGTTAAGATAATCAAAGTAACAGCTAGTCCCTTAAATGAGAACTGCTGGACAACTACACAAAGAGAATGAAAGTAATTAGAAGATAAATAATTACATTAATTTCTAGTAATGCCAGTAACTGTGTTTTTTTGCATTTTTTTGTTTGTTTTTCTTTGGTTTTGGGTGGTGGTGGGTTTTTTAAATACACAAAGTGCTTTTGAGATTCAAGCCTCTGAAACATCATACCCCTTCAGAGCTACTGTCCTGTTCAGCAACACAGATGCTGAAAGTATGCCAATATTCCTCCTCATCAGCTTTCAATTCTTAAAACACTTTGCTGAATCATGACCAGGGTACTCTCAAACCAGTGAACATTCCCTCCTGAAGCATAAAGCTTCTTTTTCATGAAAGAAGAATGTCAGGGTTCACTTAATGCAAATCAATACACAGCCATTAGTGCTACCAATGTGTGGGCTTTTTTTTTTTGTACTATAATGTATCCAATTACTATTTCTCATTACCCAATGCACCTTTCCCTCTCTGAGGGAATTTACAGCCAAACTCACTATTACATTTCACTCCTCCACCTCTTCAAATAATGTAACTATGGCCTTAGATGAGCCTTTCTGAAATCTACAATCATTAATGTTTCAGAACATTTCTGAAAAGAAAAAAACCTGTAATTAACATTTTACATATTTCTAAATAAAAGCTTGCTTAAAATCTCAAAAAAAAAGTCTGCTATCTGCTCTTGTTACCAATAAAGACAAAAAAAATTCTTATTTTCACAGCATTTCTACATTGAAACGGCCTTAGGCACTACCACATCAAGAAATTGTTTAGCTTCTTGTTTCAGGGGCTTCTGGGTCTCACACAATTCAAGCCAGTCCTCCAAAGAGTGGCTGCATATTACATATTGCCGAATGTGAAGTAAGAAACACCAAAGCAGCACACTACCTGCAAGATGTGGTGTTCTTCTGACATAGGTTTCATTCCCCCCTAGGAAGTCTGAAAATGGCAGGTACTGCACATCAGAGGATTTGGGGAGGCGTAAGGGAGCTCAGGGACAAGAATGAGAAGGACAAAGAAAGCTGAAGGGCATGACTTGGTATTGAACACAGAGGTGTAATAGCACAAGAGACTGGGATCCTAGCAGATGAGACAAACATTCACCACTTTGACAACTAATTTCGGTTACTTCTATAGCTATTCTTAGGACTGATAACTGCCCTGCTCACTTCCAATTCTTCCAACTGTAAAGGAGAGTGAAGAAATCTGATTCTGCATTTTAATGGCATTATCTGGTCCCATGATGATGTAGTACGAACACAGATAACCATTTTCAGTATTTTTTTTTCTTCCATATTTCTAAACTAGGTAACAGGATTTTTAGACTATCTTTTTTTTCCCCCCCCAAATAATTCACCAGCTAGGGGATTAAATAACACGAACAAATAGAAAATCAAGTCATTAATAAAACAGGACTGTTTTTTCCTTATTGCTGCTGTCCAACTAGATAGCATTGACGTTTTTTTTCCTTTTCTTTTTTTATCTGAAACACTGTGAAGGTTTACATAGGCTTTCCACACCTCTAGAGGTAACTCCTTTTGTTTTATAAACATATATAAATAAAAGTGATTTCAATCAGAAAAAGAAGAAGCCCATATGAAAGTGTTCTCATGAATGAAATAAAATGCTTCAGTGTAAATGCACATTTGTGATCTAATTACTTCCATATAACCTTATACATGTGCTGCTTTTAAAAGGAAAACCTAGCTGGATCACAGCAATTTAGACTGAAAAACAGTATCAGCACAAACAACATTATGGAGAACATAAATTTGCAGCTCAAGTTAATAATGACCTTCCTGGAATATATCAAGTAGCTAACATAAAGAAGGTAGCAATATATTTTTCTGTTATTCTTGGTAGCTTAAGTCTTTAAATCAATTACTTACTCATTGCTAGGTAACATTTCCCTAAAACACTATACAAATTTTAAAAAATTAAAATAAATAATGGCTTAACTAGCTGACCTCAGAAAAATCAGTCCTTCTATACTACCGGGCAGATCAGTATCGTAAGAGGTATCTAACTTGAACCTTTCACTAATTGTCTGAAAAGTTCATTTGTGTTTAGAAATGCCATTTAGTTGTCCAGAGGTCTTTTCCATCAAAACTAGGTTTAAAAATCCATTTGTTATTGATTTAACACAAAGATGCTAAAACTACACCTTGAGTCTGTCCCCCCCCTGCATGCTGAGGAACAGATACGGAGGTTCAATCCCACCACTCCTCTATGCCCCAGCTCCTGCCTGCAGTTCTGCCATAGCCTCTGTCACCATGGAGAAGACCACTGGCCTTCAGGCTGCACAGGCTGGTGACACACCCTGGGCATCCCCATACAGAGCATCAGGGTGTCACAATTAAAAGGAGCCTCCGGGGCTCCACAGCTGTGACCTGGAGGTGATACTCAGCCTCCTCGTCTTCATTTTCCAAAGCTGTCATAGCTTAAATGAAAAAAGCTTCATGATGGTATTTGGATACTTTCCTTCCTTATGATCCCCAAAAAGAGAGTATAAAAAAAAATAGTAAAAACAGGAAATAACTACAACATTATTTGATAGCAGTTCAGCCTGGGTGCTGTTCAAGTAAGTCCTTGCATAGCTTCTGTACCTGCATGACAACCTTTCTCCCAGCAATGAATTCCGTTACCTCATAATATCAATAAAGATAGTGGAAAAAGATACTATTCCTTTTGAGCAGAAGAACAGTTACATTTGCAGGTTTTCAGATAAAACTAGTCATACATACACATTTATTATTGCATATGGTTGCATTCAATAGTTGCATTAAAGAGGACATCACCGAGATAAAGGTATGATAATTCCAATTTTAATATCAAGAGTTCAAGTAAACACATGGGATGGAGTGCTTAAAGAATTTTTGATGACTGATTCTACAAAATACAGCGATAGCATTCAGGACACAATAATTCAGAGGTCTGATCACCAGCTTCCATACTGAAAGTTTGACAGGTAATCTGTTAGCAACGTTTGCAAATCCCATTAGGCATCTTCTCAAATTCCTTGTAGGATTTTAATTGCATGCCTATGGCTAGGAATCTGCGTGAGTGAAGTATTTCCAGCACCTTAAAAAAGCATTTCACTACTGACTGGAATCTACAACAGCATCTAGAACCTATCTCCCATTGATTTCTTTAAGTGCTAAAGCACAGCACTAAAGCTCTAGTGGTACTGCTTTATTTTGCATAAAAGTTGTGAAATCAGGACCTTTAAAGATGACCTATCAGAACAACAGTAAGTACTGCTAAGTACATAAAGTACACTGAACAAATATACATATACCTTTACTTTTCATTTCCTGAATAGAAAATATATGAACAAAGAGATAGCATGAGTACACCTATGTTAAAGAGCTTCAGAACATGAACTCTGCAGTAAAATCCACAGGAAATTTCTCATTCAAGTCAGTATCAAGCAATTACATGTAAGAGACAGAAGGTTAAACTCAGACATGATGACACGAGCAGTGGGAGGAAAAACATATCGATAAATGCCTGTATGACTCTAGGGAGAAAAGTCAAGAAAGAAAGCTTACTGACCATTTTTCAACATTAGTTTCAGTAGCACCCAATTGAAGCTGATTGTGCACCTGCCTCTATCTCCCATGGTCTGGTTTATGTATCACAGAGCACTTTACTTGAAAGTGAGCTGGAATCAACTGAATAAAAATAGATGAGGGTACTCTCCAAGAGCATGCCAAGTGTTCTTCATTGCCAAATGAGCATTTAGGCCACCCGAGAGCTAGCCCACAGGAAATCTCTTTGAAACACTGTCCTCATCACCTGGCATCTTGCCCTACAGACCTGCACTTGCGCTAAGGTATGCACTGTTTAACTGTCATTGTCACAGAAAAAGATTATGCTTAATAAGTTTTCATGGGAAATCCATTGTTAAAGTCCTCTAAGCTTCATAATCAATCCATAATAAGCCTTTCACATGAAGATAGCTGTTCTGTCCATACTCTCAAAGAAAGTTAAAAAGTTGGCTACAGCAGTCTATTAACAGCGACTATTAGAGATGCTTATCTCTCCTGCTAAAATTAGTAAACTTAATGCTTACCCCTATTCCCATTACTTTTCCATCTTAAACATTGTCTCTAATCCTGATTTGCTGTATGGCTCAGTACCCTAATAGTAATTCCAATATTCTCTGCTACACATTTTCTCCTCATGGTCCAGTATATTCTTATCTGGTGCTCAAAACCATTAAACCAGTTTAACTAGTTTTCATAGCAGCAGCACACCAATAAACTGAAGAATATCATTTTTGGGGCTCTCACTCAGAAGATAAATTCAGCAGTCTCTCAATGGAGCAAGGATAAAACATGCAATATCACTCAGGTCTGGACATTACAGAGCAAAATTATATTTGATGTCCTTCACAAATGCAGAGAAGTTAATGCCTAAAACCTGATGCCTGCAGGTCCGTGCATAGTCTCCATTAGCAGGGGCACTACTGGAAAACTGTGGGTCAGCAGGTATATGCTGCTAGGAAGCCTGTAGCTGAAATGGGAAACATTAAGCATCATCGACTTTCTGCAAAGTGCCTGACAGGACATCATCAAGATCAGCCAGATAACAGGCATAAGCAACCAAGGAAGTCATGAAGATGAGGGCTTGTGTTTTAGTCACAGTGGCAAGATGACCTTCCCTGTATTGAAGGTCTAGCTATAGTCAGGAAATAAAAGTCTACTTAGACAGTAATTCAATCCAGGAATTCAATCCATAAAGATCACTTGTTAAGTAGAGGGGAGAAAAAAAGAGCCAAAAAGTCGTTCGGTGGATGATGTTTATATCCAGCTTCTCCAAGAAGCTGGCAATTGCAATAGCAGCCAAACATTCCAGAAACAGACATTTTACAAAGCAGCAGCCTATAAAGTTAGCCTAAATTTATAGCAGACTTCTAAAATAAGATGATTTCATTTTACCAAGTATATGGCAGTCTCTTACAGATTTATCTAGTCAGTTACTTTAAGTTTGAATGACACCTGTAAATATACAGCAAAAAGTAATGCGCAAGTAATATCTGTGTGATGCTATGTACATTGGCCTCCAGGATCTTACCCTACTAAGTAAACATCACTCATATTCTGCTACTTTGGATGAAGACTTCAGTGCTTTTTCTGCCAGAGGTCGGCCATAAAGAGTTCTGATGTTAATTGCTGAAGATGCCACACAGAACATCAACATACTTTTTCTCAGAGGCTACCCAATTCCCTAGTAACATACAATTACTCTGACAAAGCAAACTCCAGGGTGACGTAAAGGAAGAGGATGGATGAGAGCCTCACCAACTCACCATGAAAATCCAAACTTAAATCAGGATGAAAAATATTGTTTGGAAAATTAGAGAGGGTAGAGAGGCTTCATAAGAGGGAAGACCATAATCCTTTGACTTTATTTAATAGAAAACTCAAAATGCTGTGGGGTTTTTTTGATTGATTTTTCATATTTGGCAAGCTCTGCAACTTACTGTCATTCAGTCGTTATTCCCATCAGATTGAGACCTTAAGAAATCAATATTATTTGCCTAATGCATCAGAAGGAATGAAGGCATTTCTGTCAAATGGAAGCATTTAAATAAAATAAAGCATGCATAATTAATAATGTTTTAGGCTTTTATAATCATTTTTGTGTGGAAATTAAAGCTCCATAACAGGACTAATTTTCAGACATGCAAAATAATAATGAAAACAGCAAGGAGGAAAAAATAGAAATAATTTGCTTAATATTATTGTTTATCAAGCTAATAACACTATCTCTCCAGGGTACAATTAAGATGAGTTTAATATTAATACTATATTAATATTACTCACAGAAGCCAAAAGGTGGTGTTTAAAAGCAGCAGGTAGGAAAATACAGGTGTAGCTAATTCTTAATTTAATTTTCCACTTACACAGTCAAATTTTACAGGTCTTATATTCAAAACAAACCCCCAAAAACCCACAAAAGAAATTCAGTTTGGATTGCAGTGAAAGGAAGATCCTTTTATTCAAAACAAACAAAAAACCCTACTGGCTATGCTCAGCCTGAACTGCCATACTGATAAACCAACCTCTTCCACAAAAGGAGTCTGAGGAAGTCAAGACATTTCCTGCTTGCTAACACTACTGCAGCTGCACCCTCCAGGTGTTCGTTTACTCTTTCATTCTCCTTCTAGATTTGGTGTTTTCATTTTTTCCACTTAGGTATAAACTCTGAGAGAACAGTGGGAGCATACTCAACATAATCCAGAATAGACTCTGGGGAACTGCTTTGTAGGCGCTGGGAGGGAAGCCAACGGTTTCAGCTGTAGGGAATATTTGGCACAGAAAGCATGTATTCCTTCTACTTTCTTACTCTTATCAGCAAGGGAAGACTGCAGGAGCTTTATTTCAGTAAAACTGCACTTATAAAATCTTACAGAAACTCTCCTAATGATTAATAACTCAAGCTTGCAGATGTATTTGGACAATGAGCTAGCAAAATGTAAGGCCTCTGCATCTTATTTGCCATTTTCCAAGACATTCTAGTAATATATACTTCCTCAAATGCCAGTGTCAACCCGGTGAAGCTTCCCTAGTCCTCCAGGTAATGCAGTTCTGTATGAAAGATGCAATCTTTCCTACCATTGATGCCACCTTAACTCTACGCAAGTTGTCTTAAACTTTATAAAGTGGAAACAAAAAAGGAAGATCTGTTCTCCCACCAGTGCTCCCAAACTGCCTCTCACAGCCTCCCTTCCACCTTCAGAGGATCCCCCTACAGCAAAAACCCTCTGGACATCTCAGCTCCAGGCATCACACTCATTTTTGAGCTGTCTTAGGAAAACATTTGCACCTGATCTCCCTTCCCTGTTTAAGACTATTAATGCAATGAGTAGACTATGTCAGGCAGATTATCACACAGCCCCCAAACTCAAACTTCCTCATGTCTCAAACTCACGTTTACTCACCAAAGCATGGATTAGAGCCAACATACAACTGTGTGGTCCATTATAATCCAGATAAATATTCTGAATCTAAGATCCATATTATTCACCCAAACAAAAATTAAAGTTGCTATGAAACGAGATAACTTCCAGCCTAGACAGACTATCATAAATGGCAAAAAAAGATCTCACTTCATAAAATTATTTCCATGTTTCTTGGCCCAGACAAAACACTTTCCTCTCTCAAACATGTACAGACTGAGATAAGAAAACAGAGGACTCAATCTACGCTCATATAAACAAAGTATTAATTTTAAGAGTTACAAGAGCTAGTCAAACAAGTGGTTGTAAGTTTCATTATTACAAATCATTTGCTTCTTATTGCCCATGAGGACTGAGGGGAAGTGCCTAAAATAAAGCATCCTCAACACAGAAGTTGCTTTTCTTGTATTTATGAGGGTGAGACATTAAGGCCTGTAAAAAAGAACCATGTCTGCCCATTTTACTTTTCATCTCAGTTTCCAATATTAAATCACATTTTACAGTCTGGACACAGCAGTCCAGGACTGGGAAGAAACAGGATATTAAATCTGCCAGCTCAGTTCAGGACTAACAGTATTTCAGTAGATCCATTCAAACAACGGAGAACTGGAAACCCTGTAACGTCAGAGAACCCGTGAAAGCAGAAACCAAGATAATCCCATGGTGCTAGTCTGAGAACATGCATGTGAGTACGGGAAAAATCATCCACGACCCAACTTCTCACTCTCAACCTCCCAGGTGAATCAATGGACATAATCATATCTCTGACTTGAAATATAAAAAGCTTAAAAAAAAAAGCAACAACAACCACAACACACACACCTGCTTTTCTTCATGACAGTCCAGGAAAACTCTGGTCAAACAGTGAGTTATTTTGCTCCTACTGCATAAATGCACATTGAAAATTATAATGAAGTTGCAGAAAGTACAGGTATGTCCTGCAGTTTAAGGACACCTTTTAACACAGAATCAAAGTAGATACAAGAGAGGACGTGTTACGCTCTCTTAGAGGATGTAATAAAAAAGAGAAGTACAAAAAACCCATTGGGAAACTCCACACATTCTAAATTATTCTGCTTCAAGTCACAATGTGTACTACAGAGGTGCTTAGCTTGATAAAGGTGAAATTTTGTCTCAAACTCAGCATGCTACTCAGACCCAATCTTATTTTAAAGTAATAGACTGAAACTTAATCTCTGGCTTCAGTCATGTAGAAAATAAGTTTGGACTACTAAAATTAGTAGCAAGTCTGCCCAGTGCTTTGTGTTTTACAATATTTTAACAAAAGTTTCTGATATTACATCTCAATGGTCTGAGAACTCATTAATATTGTCCAGTGCTATTTTCTAAAAAAATCTACAATTCCATTCTTATTTATATTCATAAAAGAATAAGTAAAAGGTCCAGGTGTTTTAACACATTGCCATACACAAACAGAGAATAGCTTGTAGCTTTCCCCTCCTTCTGTCACGATACACCAAATGGTACAAGCTTATTGTCTCCAAAATGAACGTGAAAGTAGACAAAGTGTTGTGCATTATCAGTACTGTTTGTACCATAGTATTTCTAAGAAAATTTGTCCTTCCTAGATGCATATAAAGGAGCTGTTAAATCATCCTAAGGATAATAGAAAGCATCAAAGTAAATTAAAAAAATTAAGGAGAATAATAACTAGACTTAAAAATAAAGTAATAAACACTCATTCTTGCCCCTGGCACAAAAGTGAGAAACCAGAGGGTGGTCTGGTCCTTCTCCAGGCACTATTTGTCAAGATAAAAAAAAAAAAGTAGAAGTAATGCAAATAAAGCTTAACCGTCAAAACCAAGGAAATACTGGAAATATAGCAGTGATTTTTGCCTGCTTGCAAAGGGGATTGCATAGAGGCACCTGACTGCAGACAGCTGATCAGAGCTCACTTTCTGCAACACAACCCCTTCCTAAGCATTGGTTTAGAAAGCAGATAGAATTCTGAAGCCTAATGAGACACGAGGACAGTGCTCAGAATCTATTCTAACAGATCTCAGTCAGCAATGGGAAATTGAGTCTAAATAAAAAAACTGCCCAACTAAGTTGATTACTTTTAAAAAATACATCTTTGAAGAGGACTAGAACACTGTTTCACAGTTTCAAAGAAACAAATCCAGCTATTCATCTTAAACCACTGCCCAGGAAAAAAACTTATTTACATTCTATTATGCATTATGCGGTATTAAAAGCTTTAGTATTAGTGTAATGCAAAGGTACTGTAATTGCACTCTTTTAACAGAAATTGCTTGCAATCTTCAATATCACCAAAAGGTGGCATTTGCAATATCACAAAAAAGCAAAATTTTACTATGAACTTCAAATAGTCAAAAGCTTTTACATAAGTAGATTTATTTTAATTTTGTTTTACTGTTACCTAAAAACTTACCTGGTCAAATTGTCTAGCAACACACAGAAGATAACAGATATACAGATACAGCATGCAACAGTACATTTTTACTGAGTCTTATAGCATTATTTGAATCAATTACATTAAAGTAAAAAAAAAGTGTTAAGAAAGAAATCACAGTGCTACCAGACAGGCAATA
>JAOWBP010000001.1:96023666-96036159 GCA_028571105.1 Tragopan temminckii | reverse complement strand
CTGTCCTTAAGAAAGCACCCTGAACTCAGAAACTAAATGAAACAAAGGCTTATTTATTGCCCTGACCCTTTTCCCCCTCCCCAATTTCTTTTTTTTTTTTTTAATTCTCAAATTTCTAGCTTATGAAATGTATTGATAACCTCCTAACATGGCTGATCAGGAAGCTAATGAGGAGAATCACTCTGCTGGACATGACAGTTAAAAACAAAGATGAACAAGGCAACATGGAGGCTGAGAGCTGCCTTTGCAGTAGCAACCACAGCACAGTGGGGTTCAGGATCTGGCAAAAATCAAACAAGGTAAAAATAAGCCCTCAGCTTTACAAGAGCAGATTTGGCCAGGTCAGAGAGATCAGAACAATCTCACAAGACACAGCCACAGAGAGAAGAGGGGTCCAGGACAACTCGTTGGTTTTCAATTGTTACCTCTCCTCCAAACTCAAAGACTCCCATCTTGACAAGTATGAAAACAAGCAAAGGTTTTGGGCATCCTGTATAGATGAAAAAGGAAATTCTGGCAAAAGCATAAGGAGGAAGATCCAGGCAACTGCACTTTGATCCTCGGGGAAAAAAATGATTCAATAAAACTTGGAATCAATCTCCAAACATACTGGAAAGATATGCACAAGGTGATTGGGAGTAGGCAGCAAGTGTTTACAAAGGTGAATACAACTTTAATAGCCTTTTACAGTGAGAAGGCTGACTTACTGGGTGAGAGGATATCAGAAGTTTATCTTTACTGGATGTAAGGTGACCAAAATGCCAGGCTCAGAAAGCTGCGAACAGCAGCACAGAAGGTCAGTCCCTAATGATGTACGTTAGGGTTTAATACTGGGATCAGTATGTTTAATGTCTTTCTGCATGAGTGGGATAAGGAGAAAGAGTATCTGCCGCAAATTTGCACATAATACAAAACTGTAAGTAGTGGTTGATACGCCACATGGGTGTGACGCCATTTAAACAGTCCTCGACAAGCTGAATAAGTGAGCTTACAGGACCCTCCTGAAGTTCAACCAATAGAAATGTTGAGTACAATATCTGATGAAGAATAACCTGAGGAATCAGTACAAGCCATGGTATATAAAAAGATATAGTTATGCCCAGTAGATACTAAGTAGGACATGAGGCAGCAAAGTCTCCTCAGCAAAGATGACTAACAGCCTCCTGGCCTCTATTAGTCAGTGTTACCATTAGGTTGAGGAAGGTGATCCTTCTCCTCTCTTCAGTCTTGGTGAGATATGTCTGAAGTGCTGGCCTTGCCAGTGCAAGACAGACATGGACATACTGCAAAGAATGCAGAACAGGGCAATAAAGACAAATAAGGAATGGGAGCAATTCTCCTGCACGGAGAGGCAGAGACAGCTGAGACTGGTCAGTTGAGGGAGAAGGCTCAGGGGACTCAGCCAAATACTGAGTTAAGGGCATGTATATAAGGATGACATTACCAATCTTCTTGATGGCACCAAGTGATAAAATAAAAGGTAAGAGGTATAAACTGATATTCAGAATTTAACAAGCTTCAGAAGAATTTTTTCCACAAGTGGTTTTGTTTTGTTTTTATTTTTTAATTTAGTGAAGGTGATCAAACACTGGAGCAGGTTGCCCACATAAGTTGTGAAGTCTCTGCATTAGGAGATTCAAAGTCATAGCCTCACCAGCCACAGCCCTGAGCAAACTGGACTTGCTGACCCTGCACTCTACAATCATCTGTGATTCTAATTTTAATAGAGCACATTGTGCCATTCAAGCACAGTGTATGATAAAAAACAAACAACAGCAACAAAAATATAAGAGTAAGGCCTTCTCATTGCATAAGAGCCCAAACCAGAAGAGATTAAATGTTTCCCTCAAAGAAGGCAAGGGAGCTTTCCTTTGCTGGCCCAAAGAACCTCTACAATTATGTCACCTGTGACTCAAGAGTAAGTTGAGGGTTCATTGAAGCAGACCTTCCTAAGTTGAAAGGAAAAAAATAAAGCAATTAAAACTTAATTAAAAAAGACTGACAGAAGTCTTTATGAATCCATACTGACATATGAACAGTTTTTTATCCAGCTACTAGGCACAAGTCATTGTATCCCTGACCTGAAACCAAAGCAATCTAAGTGATGCTCTCCATGGCAAGAGCAAATATTTTTTATGTCTCAAGCTTTGCAGAGACTGCTTGTTTCACTGAAAAGCAAACCATCAAAGAAACTTGACTCTCTTGCCACTTGTCATGGAGCCCAGAAAAACAGACCACTTAGTCACTCCAGGTTTAGCATAGTACTGTACTGTCTTTAGATACACCAGTGATGAGGCACAGCTAACCATGCAGGAAATACAACAGAGGAAATCCATTGATTTGACATGCCTTCTTTAAACAAATTAGCGTGTTCTTCGACTAAGTAAAGCCCTGCTGACCTTGTTAAAAGTGACCCTCGCTCTAGAAACTTGAAGTAATTCTAGTCAGCTCACAACTTGTGTTTAAAATAAAGGTCTTGCTGATGCCTTCAGAAGAGTACGACTACGGAACTATTAACAGAACATGATCCTACTTATAGTAAAATACTTTGAGGATTATGATGCATTTATTTTAAAATATTATTGACTTTGTTTAGAAAAAATACAGTAAGCTACTTTCTGAAACGTGGTTTAATTCAGCATTTCCAAAAGATATTTCTGTTTCACTGGAGATGCAAGTAGATTTTATTTTGTTTTGACAGCTTAATCTAATATATTTGAATTATCACAGTTCACTATAATTAAGGCAAATAGAATGCAGTACAGTAAAACTACTTCCTCTACACTCACATCATCACTAATCAAAATACACAGACTTCATTATTTCCATCACTTTATTTCCTTGTCCAGGTATAAGTAGAATGAATTTTGGGAATCCCCAGGACTTTTAATCTCTAATTCATCTGGCCTATATCAGACATATTCTGGTTATCTCTCAAGAAAGACAGAGAAGTTACCTTACTGAGCACAAAGGGAAAGCCAGATTTCAAAAACTCTGTTTGAGAGAATGGAAGGAATGCTTTTCTGAGATTTTTTCAGCATCTTCAGACTGTGGTTTTAGACTGGTTTGGCTTAGGACCAGCACAACAGGTGATTTAAAACAGCTTAAACTGATTAGGATACACAGGTGAATAAAGGCAAACAATCAGATCAATTTAAACACCCAGTTGAAACTTTATTACTTTAACAGGCTGAATATTAATGCATCTCTAATGCTACTGAGTATATGACTGAATAGACGGATTTGTTGTGGCTGATTCATGTTTTGGTGAGAAAAACAATCTTCCCTTGAGAAAATAGGAAGTCCCTCAACTTGGAGCTTCAGAAGACTTCCTTTCCCTTTTACCTCAGGCAAGATAATCCACCACCAAAATCTCAGGTCTAGCTCTGAGAAACTATTCTTCTGACCTATGTACTTAAGCTTGTGCTTCAGCTATTCCCTTACCTACCATCAAGGCAAGAGGCTAAGCAGAGATAGATGACACTAGAAGTATTTGCTAATACTTCTTGATCATTTTACCATTTCGTTCCACACCTGCCTCTGCAAAATTGGCTAATTAATTTAGTTGCATAGTCAAGCAATATCCTGAATTCCTCATTCAGAGTGAAGTGAGAAGCCTCTCAGACTAACAGTTCTCATGGAATGGGCTTTGACATGATTTACAAAAGAAAGTATTGTGAAATACTTTCATTAGAATGAGTAGACAATTTGTTACATTTCACTGTTAGCAGTTCCACTCACGACAACCATCTCCCCATTTCACAAAAAGAGCTGTCTCATTTAACCACAGAACATCATAGAAACATCTAGGTCAGAAAAGACCTTCAAAATCACCAAGTCCAAACATCAACATGATCTACCAAAGTCCCACTAAACCCTCTCCCTTACAGCCTTATCCACACACCTATTAAATTTCTCCAGAGATGGGGACTTCACCTCTGAGCAGCCTGTACAAAGAGGACAGTCAAGCATCGTGTTATGGTGCAGCCCAGCAGCTGCTTTGCCACTTGCTCACTCCCCTCAAAATGGGATGAAGGAGAGTACTGGAAACAAAATAGAACTTCTTTGTTGAGATAAGAACTAGTTACTAAGACTGAAGAGGAAAAACAGAAACAAAAATACAGTGAAAATGTATACAGCCACAATGCAATCATTCACCACCCAAAGCAAAGGACTTACCCCTCCTGACTGACACACAGCAGTCCCCAAACAGCATCCCACTCCTGGCTAAGTCCCACAGCTTTATGGTCTTCCTGGTGGTGTCAGATTAAGGAGGAACCCTGGCCTCATTAAGGCACCTGTACTGGCCCCAGCACAACTCCTGCTGCACTATGAAGGCAACCACAGGTGCACTCCCATCACTAAGCAACAATCAAAACATCTGTGTGCTGTTAACACATTGTTTTGGCTCAAACCAGAACATGTTGAAAAATAAATTTTTCTGAATATCCGATCTAAACTTCCCTGGACATGGCTTGAGATGGTTTCCTCACATCCTATAACTTGTCACCTGAGAAAGGAAACTAAAAACTTCCTCTCTGCAACCTCCTTTCAGGCAGTAGTAGACTGCAATGATCTCTCCCCTCAGCCTCCTCGAGATTAACAACTCCCATTCCCTCCATGCACTTGTCATAATTCCTGTTTTCTAATCCCTTCATCAGCCTTATTGTTCTTCTCTGCACACATTCAAGCAATTCAGTACTCCTCCCGTTGTGAGGGGCTCAAACCTGAACACACTATTCAAGACGTGGTCTCAGCAGTCTTGCCTACCAAGAGACAATCACCTTCCTCATACTGCTGGCTACAGTATTTCTGATGCAGACCCACACAACATTGGCCTTCTTGGCCACGTAGCTGGTGCATGTTCAGTCCACTGTCAACCAGCATTCCCATTTTGTTGGGCACCTTCCCAGCCACCCTTCCCCAAGCCTATACACTGCATCTTCACTTTCTTTCATTATCTCAGTTTAAAACAAGCAAGTTGGTACTATATATTCTCATTCTGCATGTTCTTCCTGAAGACCTTTACTGCTTGGTGTTGCTGTTTAGCAGCACCAACACCCACAATGGTGTCCAAATTACCACATATCAATCATCTATAACTAGAAACATTAAAACTATTTGCCTTTCCACATTATTATGCTTTCCTCTGCTAGCAGCCATGAAAGGAAAGCAATATTCCAAAACAGTTCACTCAGATCACTAGGAAAGGAAGGTTGCTACTTTCTTTTATCACAATTCTTCCTTTCTCTTAAAAAAAAAGGGAGTCATCATCATGAAAGATTACACCAAGTTATTCATTTCTAAATGCTACAGAAGCAGAATTAATTCCCTTAATTTTACTGGCAACATAGCTATACGCTGCAGAGATGTCAGACCACTAGACAGCGAACTCTCAGATAACAAAAAATTAAAGGGAATGTGTCCCTCAATAGCAGTAAAGTTACTTATTAAAAAAATAAAATTTAAGTGATAATTGTACTATAACCTTTTTCTACCTGAAGAAGAAAGGGTATGTTGACTTTCTTGGATAATGACAGTTATCAATCGCTTTAAAAAATCATTTTTCAGTAGCACTTAATGGGAGGACTTGAGAATGAGGTAAAACCATGTACTCAAGAATTTTCAAGAAAGTTTTTTTCACACTGTGTTTCTGTACAACAGGAAGATTTGTTTCAATTAGGGAGATGCACAGTTTTCCACAGTAGTTTAAGGATTCCTGCCCCAGAAATGGACTCTGCCAAATTTTCAGAAAACTGAAAGGAATGGAACAACACATAGCCTTAAAACATAGTAAAATAACCTCTAAGGAAGGCAGGACAAAGCACCAGACTGGAGAAGCAACACCATATTTCTACAGTAAGCCATTCAGTATAACAAATCAGGAATAAATAAAAATGAACACAGCCTTATGTAAACTGCATAAACGTTGAAGTAAAAGGATAGTACATTTCTGCTACCCATTTTTCAAAATATATTTAGCACTGCTGTTTTTAAACAGAGCTCAGATTTGAGAGTGACAGAATACTTACCTGTCCCAATTGCACTTCATTTTTAATTAGAAAAATGCCTTATGTCAAAATGTATTTGACCTGACTTCAAGATATCAATGAATAAGCTTCATCAGTAATGGCAGAATTTGACAGAGTCTGCATTACTTCAAGATGACCACGTTCTCCCCTTCAAGTTACAATTTGTCACTGCTTTCACCAATTCACACATTCATTTCATCTCAAATTTTAATTTCAAAACCTATGGGCAGATTATTTTAGAATTTTCCAAGTTCTCTTCTGTGTAGCTTTACACAAAACACTGCCCAGGCTAATATTTAAATTGGACATAGGACTGCATGACAGTAAGGAACTCTCCTCTCACACCAAACTATATGCAATGACAAGGTACAGCATCCTAAAAAGCATGCAATTCTGCCCGACAGTCACTTTACTAAATGAATAAAACCTGATACACAGGATTATCAGTTAATTCTTACGGGACAAACCTAGCCAGACATAACAAGAAAAAACACACTTCTCAATTTACAGAGTTACCATAATATGAATGCATTATGAATGGGATATAGCTTTACAAGATGGCATATTACTTATTCATTAGACCAAAGGGGATATTCATAAAAGCAATGCTCTGTGAAAGCTGCTTTTCTTTTTGCACTATCATGCTTGATGGAAAAAAAGAAAAAAAAAGCAAATGGTAGTTCATAGGGAATTCAACAAATTAACAATTTATTTCAGAAGACATTTCACACCATGCATGGCTGCCAGTTTCACAGTAGATTTCTTTAAAACTCCAAACTTCATTTTACTCTTCTAGTTTCCTTCATTTTTAATTAGAAAAATGCCCTATGTCAAAAAGATGGTTAAAAATAGGTCCCAAAGAAGCGACATCCTTTGTACAGTTACTGTCCCACTTCACAGAGGAACTTAAGCAAAGAAATCTACAGCTCAGAGTTGCTTTAAGCTTTCATTCCTTTCCTGTAGTATAGCATTTAGGTGTTTTTGCATAATAAACTGCCTTAAGTTATACTGTGGCTGGTTTTATCCATTATTTGTCATTTTCTGTGCAGAATGTACATACTGATGAGAACAATCCTATCATTTAGCTCCAAGGCATTTCCTAGTGTTTTTGCACATTCCAGATTACAGAACTTCCTAAATCTTTGTCCCAAGTTATATCAACCAATTGCTATCTTTCATCATTAGGAAATTCATTTTATTGTCCTAAATTCACTGAAGTTGGGCACATGAACTTGGTGATTAGCAAAAGCACAGACCTTCCAGAATTATTCCTCAACATTTCCAAAATACGCAAAGCATACTGCTATGGACCACAGCATCAAACTCTATCACAGCAACATTAAAAGCAGCAGCTACATTCAAGTTTTAAAAAATAAACAAGAGAATTTTTAAGCAACAGTATTTATTACCAACACCATAATTCTATTGTTTCACATTTTAAGAGAAGCCACAGTATTTTTAATGATTGTGACATTTCAGCATAGAATAGTGCATCACCTCTTCAAGGTACAGCTTTCGTAGGCCTACCTGAGGCAGTTCAGACTATCTATCAAAGTCAAAACTATATATACAAGTCTATTGGTTTATATTACAAACAAGAATTATAGATCACCGCAAAACAGTTTTATACAGGAACTCCTGGTAAAGTTAACATTAACTGAAACATTTAAAAATTTGATTGATGTTTATGAAACAATGGATTGCTAAATAATTCCACATCCAATTTATGTCTGACAACTCTGAAGTAATTTCATTAGTTTCAGGAAAAAAAAAAATCAAGTAAAGTTTCTCCAAATATTGTAGACAAGAACTGAAAAATCAAATGCACCACTTTGCAAGGTGGAAGAATCATGGGGTACAGTTACACAGGTGTAGAAATCATTGCATAGTTCTGTATTCTTGTGTTAGTGCTGCAATACGTATATTTTAAGCAGCAAATGGAGAGTAGGGTACCATCAAGGGAGGTGAAGGAACACTTCCAAGTTTTACACACTCCATATGCCTTGACTAAAACAAGAAAAGGAAGATTCATAAAAAATCAAATTTCTGCTTGTGCAGAGAGCTGAAGAGGTTGGATAAGCACTGTTTTGCATTATACTAGTCATCTCCAGGCTGAGCTTTCTAATTGCATTAGGCTCTGAGCACATCTAACATACCAAGAGAATGAGGATTTGCAAGCAGAAAAAGAAACACCCGAACTTGTATTCTGCTTCTCTTTAAATGTGCAGTCTTTGCTACAAAATCTTCCCATCATGAGGTTACAGCAAGTATTTGTCACTCTCCTGCGTAGCAGTCTTACTATCCCTAGGAAAAAACATGTTTCATCAGGGCTAGGAGGTAAGTAAAATAAATAAAAATATTTATTTATTATTAAATATAAAAAAAAATAGTTTTTAAAAGCACTAATCAACAGGTAAAAAACAGGGTACTTATATGTAGATCACCTTGTTCTAGAACGGTGTCTCCCCCTGAAAGCACACCTACATTTGACATTAAGTACATGAATCATGGCATTTAATTTCCATTGCTGTTTGGATAAATGTGAAACATCCTCTACACACAATAGGTTAAAAAAACATTCATAAAACCAAACAAGCTCAAGTTCAATCTGTCAGAAAATATGCAACTACAAGATTTTTTAACACTGAGGTTAAAACAGTAAAGTTTAAAGAAGAAACAAATCCAAGTGGGATGATATCAAAATATAATTAAGGAGTGGAAAAACAGGCAGTACTGCTGGACAATTGAGGAAGCTAATCAACAGGCTATACTTGAGTTCCTCTCCAGTATTTTACATAATTCAAATTATGGCATTTCTCTATTTGCATGAAGAGCTGTCACGACCAATAACACAACTGGCCAGTCTCATTTTGTTGGGTTTTTTGTTTGTTTTCAAACTGAAATGTTTTTTTTGCTGCTTAGTTTTACCTCATGCTTCTACTTTCACTGTAGAAAAATCATGTTCTTCATTCTAGAAGTGAAAATAACCCAGAAAACCACATGACCGAAATGCTCATTTCAGAAAGTCCAATAACCCATGGGCTCAAATATGATAAGAAGTATTTTTAAAACCATCCAAACCAACGCACACTTAAATTACCAGAACAGTTCTGAGTTCCTCTCACCCAAAGCCACTGACAAGAAACAGAATCCAGAGCACACAAGCACTTAAGTTCATGTAAAAACAGAGGTCCCATTTAACATGAACTCTGTAACCGCAACCCTCTTATAAATATCAGAGATGGTGTTCCACTGCGTGTTGCATTATCAATACAGTTACATTCATAAGATCTTGTATTACTGGTACCTACAAAAATCAGATTGTTTTATTTCCAGGTAGGACTACAGAAATAAAAACTGGTCTCCAAACAAATAAAACAAGCTACTTCATGGAAAAATCTATTTGCTGAGTATACAACATCACATCCCTGAATTCTTCAGTGAAATCTACAATAATTTACTAATCTTTTTAGATGACACATCATGTTTTCAGATCTATATACACTGTAGCACTGACATAAACTCTTGCCTCTTTTCCCCTCCTCCCTTCAGATATTGTCCAGTCTGAGGTACTCTGAAATTAAGTTTATACATTGGTTGCTCCAAAAGTAATGCCTCCTGTTTATTTCCACAGAAACTAGAACAGATGCCAAGAACACAGTAACACTACTTGATAGAGAAAATTCTCAGCTACAAAACACCATTTACTCAACACAGTCACCAGCATTAGGTATGCACTTTCAGCAGCCATGAAAAAGAGTTTGCATGCCACACTTGCAGAAGTCTGAACCAGGAGAGGGGATCTATTGTTTCAAAGCTGCTAAGCCAGCAAGGAAGATATTGGCCATGCAGTCCGTCTTTGTGCTCACAACCACTGTTTTGTCCCATAAGCATTCAGCAAATGGAAATCAATGTCAGTGGGTGCCATTTTTTCCACCTGAAGGTTTTCAATTCCAAAGCTTTACTCCACTCATGGTTCCAAACCAGACGCAGTTGTGTCAGGCTGTCCCTCTGCTGCCATCTCTCCCAACAGCAACAACATGTGACAGTGTGACAGGATACTGTGGAAGGTTAAGCCCCTACTGCCCCACCACAGACATCCACCTCTGCTATTGTGGGGCAACATCATAAAACAGGCGGTGTTACTGTGTGAGAGCTGCACAAAAACTAAGTCTTACTGCAGTTTCATAGCAAAAAAAAAGTTCTCTCAAAAAAATATAAATATTATTTAGGATATGAGGGCAAGTCAGCCAAACAACTGCTTAGCTAAAAAATAAAAATAAAAAAATCCAGCCTACCGGAGGTAAAACAGCATAATCTTAAGTCTGATTGTATGATTGTAACCTAAGACAACTGCTATTTTTGGAAGCAAAGTCAGTTTTAATTAGAGTGCCCTAAATTTAGAGCTTCAAATTACACAAAGTTTTATGGTCCTCTTCCCAACAGATTTCCAGCACTAATCTGTCTTTTTCAAATACACTGTGCCCCGTAACGTATCTGGAAATTCAGCTGACCTCTTTTTAAATTGTGTTAAAATTGCCTCATCAAGATTGAAAGAGCACTCACCTCTTCTAAAGCAGTTTGTTCACTAAATATAGCTTTTAAACACTAATTCCTCCGTTTTAATTTAAATCTGCTAAATTAATGCTGAGCATGTCAGTGCAAACACTTCAGTAATGCTGGTGCAGACGAGACATGTTGGCTTTCAATTCAAAAGTCCTCCTGAGCAGACTTGCTGAACCACAGGGTCTCCACACATTCTAGAGTCCATCATCTCCCTCCCCAAATAAGCTCTTAAAACTTGCATCTCACTCAATTAACAGAAAGCCTCATAACAAGCCTTATTAGCAGGGTAGAGGAAAACTTTCATGTTTTATTTGCCAGCTAAGTTGGAGGCACGCTGAACCATAAGCAGTGTTGCTGCTTAAAGCAACAATGAATTACTTATCTAAGAGCAGAACAAACTCATTTCAAAGGCAGATAAAGGTGGTTTACAATTTTCCAGAATTAAAAATAAATGCAGTAGTAGATGAGGATCAAAGAAAGCAGGAGAATATAAGTGTCCTTTAACATGATAGCAGTTGCATTAAGCTTCAGAAAACACAAACAGGAACATACTTTCAATTTCAAAATAATTTTCCATACGGAGAACAGTACAAATTGCCATTCAATATCTTAATGAATCACAACTTGTGAGGAGACAGTTAATTTAAAGAATTAAATCTTGACAGATACAAGCATATCTCAGTTCATCTAAGTATAAAAATAAATACATTTTAGAAATGAAAAAATAAAATGCCACTTAACAATAGGACAGATTTTATTTTTGCTAACAAGGCGGCCACAAATCCATACATTATCACTTTTTCAATCATGAAATTAGACAAAAAATTTTCTCCAGCCCTGGACTAACAAATTGAGTAGATTTTTTTGTCAACATCTGGTTCATCTCAGAAACTGACCTAAGACGACAACTGTCCCAAGAAGAGTCACTACATTGAAAGTAACTGCTCCAGATTAGAACTAGACTGGGAGATACTTCATACAGAGCTCTCTAGAGCAATATTATACATAACAGCTCTACAAAGCCTGGATCTGTGCTTGAGTGCAGATTAGGTTGAAGATTAAAATTTAGATTACCTATATTCACCATCTAGACGCACTCTTCCCTTTGCTCTTCCCGGTGAGAGATTTTCTCCAGCCCATTCATTAACAGCAGCACCAGTTCAACTTATGCATTCACTTCTCATTATGGTCATCTCGTAATATTTTGATCAATGAAGCTTTAACAAATCCAGTATATGGTTATTAAGCTTGTCACAGTAGGAAACTTTCTTTCCTACCTATTTCCCAGGTATCTAAAATATACCTAAGGGAAGCAGCCCTTAGGAATCCACAATATTTAAATTAATAACTTCAGGTCAGGCTAACAGCGGTATTACTACCCTCCCTTGTTCCTACTGTTAAAAAGACTGAAGTCCTGTCAGATACGGAAATGCTGTACATGGTGTATTTCTCATCCCATGACAAGAGGGCTACTCCCAAACTGCATATACATGCTGAAACAAGATCAAGGATTCTTGGCTTTCATTTTCTTCAATATCAACAACATTGCAGAGAATAATCTTCTTTCCAGAAGTTATGAGATTTGTAAGGACAAATACTGGAGGACTGCAATCAGTAGCAATTCACGCACTGAGATCCCATGAATACTGGGCAACATGTACTACCACCTGGAGATGGAAAGTGCACATTAGCTGATCAACAAACAGATGGTTTTCCATTGATACTGATTATTACCCTTTTGATTACTCACTAAAGGAAGCTCTCCAACAGTCAGATAAATGAAATCCACCTGAAATTTTGACTAATGTTTATATGTTTTCTCAAGTGCTCTGAAAGTCAGTTAATCACAGAACTGTAGGGGTTGGAAGGGACCTCCAGAGGTCATCGAGTCCAAC
>JAOWBP010000001.1:96007815-96018702 GCA_028571105.1 Tragopan temminckii | reverse complement strand
TGATGTGTCCGTCCTCCCCCCCCCCCCCCCAACTTCAGAATTTGGCCATGTGCTTTAGTTGTCTGTTAAAGCTCTAGTCTGCTCGCCTGTCTTAACAGTCAAACTAGAATGCACGGCTTTCATTGCTGTTGAAAATAATTAGGGAAGCACACATCCAGCTAGTTGACACATTTCCTTTGAGCTGTCACCACTCCAGAGCTTCTTAAAAGCTTACTGCTGTATGCCTCTTTGGCAGATGCTTGTAACATGGAAGAGCCTAGTATTTTTGGATAGCTGTCTATAGGTAATAAGCAGCATTGCTCTAGTGTTACTTTTCCCTTTTTTTTTTTTGTCTTCCATAAGAAATAGCATACATGCTGAAGTGCTCTACTTCACTTCTTTTTGTAGCAGCAGCCCTCCTCAAAATATGGAAGGAAACACCATTTACCGATTTCTACATTTGAGGCAATGCACATAATTTTTGTTGATTTAAAAAGATTTTAAAATGTTCTAGATAAATGTGGAAGAATTGCTGATAATTCATTGTTTTGTCTTTCCAGTAAATTTCTCAGCCCTGACCCCGCTGAGTCAACCAGAGGCTGGGAACTTATAGTACTCTAATTATGAATAAGTAAATTAATTTATTTGAAAGCCCTTCAGGTTATGCATAGGGCACCCTCTAATGAATTTGTTTTCCAGACAGAGATCCTGGCTGTACCTTGGACTTCGCTTCTTGAAATTTGTGTCCCTCTTTCAGAACCCAACATTTGCTCAAGGCTTAGTGCATTTTTAATAGAATTAAACATTTTTATTTCAGGAAAAAAAACTGAACAGAAATCTATGATTTAATGCTGGTTATCTGTGTAGTTTTTATCTTCAGTGTTCTATTTGTTTGATGTTTTTAATGGGTTTAGCTTTATTGTCACACTGCCTAGGAACTCAGACTATAAACTTAATTGAATTGTTATTTACCAACACAATTCTCCCCTGGGTTCACTAACAAAAGCATCTACCTATGAGAAGCTGATTAAGAGAGCCAGAAAGCTAGATTTTGTTCCCAGTTTTAAAGGAGAGTAAATATCTAAAATGACAGTTCAGAAAGAAGGCAGGAAAGCAAATATTCATCAGGACTTGATCCAAACCATTAAAGCCAATCGACTATATACACAGGTTTCAGAGACATTTACTTGTGCTTAAAAATGCATTAAAATATGTCTTGAAGGTAAGTCAAATACACACCTCTTTGGAAAGGCAAGGAAGAAAACTAATGAAAAATGGAAATTGACACGAAACTACTTTGGACAAGTCCTATAGTTATATGCCATTCCTGGCAAGTATTCCTTACTCCCAGAGAAAACGACGACTGAGAAAAGTTTCTAAACATCCAGGAGAAGCAGGCAATGAGCTCGCTGTTCACTGGACTGGATGCACATCAATAGGAGCTAGTAAAGGGATGAAACAAAAAATCAAAAAGGTAGAGAAAGCACCTGTAGGTAATTGTTTCAACCTCAACATCAGCAGCCTTGGCACCATGCAACCTCTGATCCACCTGGCTCCTCCAATCACTTCTCAGACAGCTAGGGGGTGATCACAGTAACTCTTAGTTCTCCATTTGATAGATTTGTCTTCCCGAATCTCTAAATACACATTTTTATTTTTCTATTTCCATTCAGACATTTTCTCACCCTTCTTCAACCAACACAGCCCAAGCAAACTGTCAAAGCACAAAGACAGCCCTATTATCAGTTAGTCTCAATTCCAGAAGTGCTACAAAGGACTCTATACTGGAGAACATAACTATCATTCAACAAGAAGGCTTGCCTCTTCTCCACTCCGGGCAGTATTCTCATACCCATTCCAGTACCCATTTCTGTAAATCATCTCTACCTTTGAGCACAAATTTCTTGCTTTTCCCCCTTCCCCTTCTCTTCCCCCCTCCAGCCCACTGAAAAAAATAAAACAAAAAACACTGGAGTGGGACCCAACATTCCTTGAATTGAAGCATCTTAACTCTTTAACATAGGATTCCTGACACACTGCACAAAATTAATGAGTTTACACTGAAATAATAGAACTGAAAAAAAAAAAAAACTACAAAGGGATGAACAGGAATTTGGAAGGTAAGTAAAATCCAGAAGACAGTTATTTTAACTCAGTATGTTGAATCAAGAGCAACACCCTAAGGGATGAAAAAGTTACCAGAATTTCTTAGTTATGAAACTGCAGATAAATTCAAGGAGTTTAGCAATGTGTGGTGAGAGTTCATTAACTATTAAGTTAATCTTCCCACAAAATGAAATAGACTAACCAGGCCCCAGGCAACTTTTCACTCACAGGCAGGTAACTGCACGTGAATTTCCAGCTTCAGCTGTTAACAGGGGAGTTGTTTTCTTTAAATCACTCCTGCCCCAGTTTAAGTGGTAGTCCAACATCTTGAATCTCATTCAGAATCAAATTTAGGTCTTTTAACATACAAATCCATTACTGGCTTAGATGGGAATAAGCTGATGGATTTTCGGTCAGCTGCTCACAAACAAAATAAGAATGCAGTTGCTTTTCTTTCCTTTCTACTCATCTTTCTCTCTCATATTCCCACCTCAAAGCTGAAGATGACTTACCTTAGGATTTCTCCAGATATGGCTACTCAGCTTATGAGATCTGTGACAGTATTAATAAGGGAAAAATATATATATATATATGTACATGTATATATATCAGGCTCTATGATGTTTCAATTTACACACCTCACAGATTCATTCCAGCCCTCTGAAAGGTTGCTTTGTACTGTATTATTCCTCAAGAGTAAGGTATATAATATATATTATATAATATATATTAATATATAATGTATAATATGTAGAAATTCTATTATATATAATATTTTATATATATATATATAAAATGGAAACCATGATACTGCAACAGAAAACAAGCAAAAACAAAGACTGAACAACCATAGCTATGAACAGCTTCCAGAAAGAATAATTCCATTCCCTCTAAGAGCACAAACTGGAGGAAGACTGAACTCTGCCTCTGATGGGGAAAAAAGAATAAGAGCAGTGACAGGGCAGGAACAGAGGCAAGGATGGTTTGAGAGACATTAGCATTTAAGAGTTTTCATTTTCATTAGTTAAGTACACATAACTACAAGGTTAAAAACCTATACACAAAACCCTATGAGCTAGCAAAAGCACACATGAATTCTTACTTTTATGCAAGAATAAGCCCCAGTTAATATTCAGGCAACGCAGATTAAACACAGGAGGATGAGGGAAGAACATTTCTAAAAAGTAGATGGAAAATGAGAAGAGTCCATTTTTCCCCCCCAGCACTGATTTAGAGAAAACAAATTATGAATAAACCAAGAAAGTTAGTTCTCTAACCTTATAGGTAATTTAAATTTCCACACACACCAAGAACTTTTTGCATCTCCTTTCTTCACCTGGGAAAAAGCCTAAGGCCAGGAAACAGCAAACACCATACTGACAGTCATGACAAGCTACAACCATTGGTAACCAAACATTTGCCTGCAGTCAAGCATGCATATATACCCTCAGATCTGCTGTACATCTCAGGACACTGGAATATGCAGGGGAAAAAAACCAAAAAACAATCAAACTTGCTCCTGGCTGCTGCTGGAGGACTGGGGACTTTGAAACAGCAGCTAGAAGAAGCACCTCTTGCTTTCCTAGAAGGGACACATGCAGCACCAACTCCTTCCCCAGCTCTACCCATCTCTGAGACAATTGCTTCTCATCCAAGCAGCAATATTCACTTTTACTTGAACAGCTCTGAAATAAAGACAACTCAGAGGGCAGTGAGCAGGAGTATGGACACAGTCAGGGATCAAAGAATTACAACTTATGAAAGTTACTGCTACATTATGTTCATGCTGCACCGATTCCCCACCTAATAATAATCTAGCAGTAACAGCACAAAGCTCAGAAAGAAGCTGGTTACAGGCTCTAACAGGTGACTCACCCATAGCAGCTCTCAGCTCTGCTACCCCTCTAGAGGAGGATGTACTACTAGGGCAAGCATGTGTTCCTGGCTATGGGAACTGCAGGATAATACCAGCAGGCTGGTGGCAGCACTGTGTCCCAGTGTGCATGATATGTAGTGATGGTGAAGGAAATAGAGGAAATCAGCACGCTGTCTACTTCACTGACCAAGGCTTATCAGCAGTCACAATTCACTCTGATGCACTGACCCACTGCAGATCTCTTCAAGGGTTAAAAGAAAGAGGGAACTATCTGTAGAGACTTCTGCTCTTTCACTCAATCTGCTATCTGCAATCACAGACCGATGGTCATTTCAAAGATATCTATCTCAGACCTATCACCTGCCTTTTGTAAAAAAAAAAAAAAAAAAAACACATTTAAGTCTGTAGGAATGATAAGAATAATTTAACAAGCTATTAAATAAAATATTGCCAAAACATAAATAAATAAGTACTCTAAAATTAAAGACAAAGACTAGAAATCATTCCTTCTCATATCACAGCTGGGAGAATCATTATGAGGCAGCTGGTGGCTGAGAGGCATGCCAACATCAATCTATCAATCTCTGTTTAACTGTATTAATATGTCACAGGTCTTGTTATTTGTATTTCCTATACCCAAATAAAGGGGTTTCAAACTGCCTGACATTTAGCAAATTGGCAACCTACTGCCTTTACTTACATTATATATTGCCTTCTCAGAGTCCATGCCAACAGCAATTGTGTTCTGATGACTGTTGAAAATCAGCTGTGATATTTCAATACACTTTGGGTCAGCATGCCAGAAAGCGGGGCTTTGGACCCAAGGAGCAGTAAACCCTGTCACATGCCAGACAAAGCAATTCACAATTTGCTGCTGTTGCGATCAGCAACGAAAGAACAGCTACCCTGAAACAGTCCCTAGAACAATCTGCAATACCCAAGAGCTTGGACACCTACAAGCATCCCAGCCTAAGATATGCACAGTGGCCATGGCATCATTTGGCTCAACTAAGCTCCCTAGCATCAATCTGTATTTATTCCTGCATCTTGATTTGGCAGTACAAGCCATATTGATAGTTTTGAAGCAGCATACAAAATGGCAGAAGGATTCGCAAGATAATCAAGAGAAATCAGAAAACAAATTCCAAGAACTACTATGATTACAAGTATTTTGGTGCTTACTCAAATTCTTGGCAAAGATTTAATCCACAGCCTTTATAGAGGCCATTAACAGAACACTGAAAAGCAAGCTGCATAAAAATAAACGCAGCTAACAAACAATTCTTGACTTATAGCACTTCTTAACATTTAATGCAGGCTGTAGATCCTGGGCAAGGCTGTATTGATGCAAGCCTATGAAAGCACCACATTGTAAAATGCCTCCTACCTCCATCCTTGCTATGTAGTACGCATCAGGCATTGGGAAACAGTGCAGCAAAGCTATGCTTTCCTAATATAATACAATTACAGAGTACTAAGGAGAAGATATATCAATTATACATCATTATAGATGAAATATTTCTCAGGGTGCTTCTGCAGGGCGCCGCTTAGACTGCTGATGTCCCACATCTGCTGCAGTAGTATGACAAAAAGAGGCCAGTTTTGAGAATAGCAATGAGTAGTCTTGGATACTTTCTGGTTTTTTGTTTTTGGTTTTTTTTTTTTTTTTTAAAGAGAAGTTCATATTTCACGTGCAGTCCTTCTGTAAAACGTTCCTGCCTTTTAACATTTACTCTAGATCTGCAAATGACCATACACTGTCCCAAAAGGCCAAAATGTACTTTTAAGAATGAAAAGTATTTTAAATATCAAATTATTTACTCCCTTTTCTTCAGTGGGGTGGGGGAGAGGGGGGGATGGAGAGAGTGGAGAAAGGAAAGAGGGGATTGTCCCCATTCCTGACTGAGAAATACATAAAAGGAATGCTTTCTCTCTGCTGATCAGACTTATTTTCTTTTTCTGTGTGAGCCTCTCAAAGCCTAGCGACACAAATACTGCAAATCAGTTCCCCACTCTGTGTAGGTGGGATCATACTCATAAACATCTTATTTCGTAGGTCCAGTGCCACAGGCACACTATTTTGGACAAAACGACTGAAAGAAAATTCAAGATAGTTACAGAACCAAGCTGGTTTCAGCACTGGCACAGGACCCACTATCTCTGCCTCTGGCTCATTCAACATTAAACAAAATTCAGTTGGCAGGCAGTCAGATGGCATGGTTATGGCATTAATTTACTAATAGAAAGTAACTGTTTTCACAGTGCTTTCTTGCTGTTGCTGCTATGTGATAATTGCACCTGAAAAATGACTTGTGTCTGCATCCATTTTTAATGGTTCCAGCTCTTAGCGATATCATGGCCCCAATATTCTTGCTATTAGGTCTAAAGCAAAAAGGTATTACTATGCAGGTAAAAGGATCCTTTGATGGATCCATGTTGTATTTCTGGTTCCTTCAGAGACTGCACACGGCCTTTGGCAAGCCAATTTACTTTCTCATCTATAAGGTAAGGCAGTAATAGAACAGCATCTCCCAAAGGTGTTCTATGTTGCCTAACTTCTGAATAGCGAGCGCTTCATGAATATTAATACCATCCAACAGAAATGCATAAAATACCAGTATCTAATGATGCAAGCAGATCTGACTCAGTATCTGGCAGATAAGAGCCCTGCTCCTACAAAAAGCCAGGCACAGGTATCAGGAATCAGCTGGCTGATCTGAGCAGGATCCTGAGCCCCTGCAGTAGGACTGACCCTTTTCTTGCCTCTCAGGCACTGGTACACAGAAGCCTGGATGACACGGATGAAAAGCCAGAATGTAGTTATAGCCTCTACAAGAGACAGAAGAATTGAGGTTTTGCTTTTAACAGGACAGTTTCCTTTTATCTACACTGGAATAAGATAGAGACAGATTATGAAACATAATGCTTAGCTGGGCTTCGCTGTCCTGGCTGGCAGTTCTCACGTGGATGTCATTGTAACTCATGAGTATAACACGAGACTGGGTTACCCAGGCCCCCATCAGGGTCATCAGGGCTTAAAGCTGAATAGCTCCAAGTGTTTCAATAGGGGAATAGTACGGTGATGTAAAAGCCCACTTGAAGTGGGGTGGTTAATGATGGGTAATTATCTACTAGAGGTTTCTACACTTTCCTTCACAGACTAACAGCTTAAAGTCAGGGCTCACTTCCTTTTTCTCAATGATAGCAAACCACATGGCAAACAATCTGCCAATCTGGCTGAGAACAGCATCATAGATCTATATGACATACTATATTCTAGATATTTTGCTGAAAAAATTGTATTTATAAATCTGCAGTTGTTTACTTTTCCTCCATTCTTTTCTGATCACTGCAAACTAGTATTTACTAGTTAGTACTGAATATAATCACATCAGCCAGCACTAAATAAAGAAGTTATTGTAAAATGGAAAAATACTCAGTTTTTAAAGAAATAGGGGTACTCTCAACGAGACAGAAAGCACACAAGAGAAACCAAATTTATCGTTTTGCAAGGACAACTTGTGCTGCCAACAAAATCATATTCACAGTTGGCGTGTCATTTTGATAATGATCCTCATTGTCAGTGGGACAGTCTTGGGGCAGTCTTTACGTCATTCCCAGTGATCAGTAATTAAATAAGAACAGTTGAATATCCCTCCCAAAAAGCTAAATTAAGCAAACCTACAAAAAAGCTGAATACAGCAAGCAGGCTACTACACCAGCAGCCTACAGTACCAGTCAAGTCAGTTTTCATTTGGCAATATCCAATCAGAGTACTGTGAATTCTCTGCTTAACACGAATCGTACCTTAGAAATTATAATCTATAACTGTCTGAGAAAACAAACATTACAATGCATTACAACAGTACCAAAAACAGAGTTCTAAGATGGTTCTTTTGGATTAAAAAAACAAACAGAAAACCTATTATGAGATGTTCCAAGAATTAACAGATCTCTCAAGCAAAGAAGTTAAATAAATTACTTTAAAAGCTCCTTCCCATTATCAGGATTTTATTTGACATCAATTTAATTTGTTTCACAGAAAGCAACTCTACACTACTAAGAACGGAAGAAATCAATAAGTGTGAAATCAAGCACAAAGTGTACTCAGAAGGGTACCTTCTGTCAAAGGCAGTGCAGATGAGCAATAGGTGGGGAAGCAGAAAGCTTACGATGCCTATTTGAGCCCATAGTGTCACAGGGCTGATAACTGCTGAATGACAGCCCCGACATAAAAACAAAAACAAACCCACCCTGATCACTTACGCAGTTAACCAAGAGCATTAATTCTAGCGCAGAACTTTACTTCACCCTTCTTTTAATCTCTTTCTCTATAGCTGAGGTTGGACTCCAGAGGTACAGCAATTGGTAATTGGGAGGGAAGGTATACAAAACAGCTTTGAAGTAAAAAAATTACATAGCTGAGCCATTGAAAGATGCAGTTGCCTGTACCACAGCTTGCTGCTTCTCCGCTTCTATTATACTTTGTTCCTGATTTTAATCAATTCAAAGGGAGTAACTAAACTAGAGCAGGACACATTTTCTGAGAGGAGAGCCAACCACAACACATCAGATGTATTTTCAGCCTAAAGACAGTCACTGAAGGGACAGACTGAAATGAAGTCCAAATCAGAGAGGTTTTTCAGGGGAAGGAACATTTGAGAAAGCAGGTTTACAGAACACATGACATACAGGACATGAACCCTGAAACAGCTTCTCATCAAAATTTATAGCCTAGAGAATTTGATTCATTTGATTGCAAGTTACACTCCTCATGATAGATTCAACTGTGTATATACGTATGTAAGCTTGAGAGTCACAATGCAAATATACTTCTGTGTACATACACTAACTTACAATGCACTCTATTAATCTGAAGATCGAGAAAGAATTTGCAGACTAAAAACTTACACATCCATTTGCTGATCACTTTTGTTCCTTAGATAAGTATCTTCTAGTCCTACTGTGATCTTATAAAATCCATGCATCTCCTTTGAATAGATATTTTATTACAGTATAAAAGATATTTTATGAAGGTAAGATAATCTATTTGTTTACCCTGCATTAAATATTTAAGTAACTTGTTATGAAAGAGCACTCAAAATCTTTCGAAGACAAATAGATTTTTCCACATCTTTCCTTCTGATTTCTTCCAGCAAGAGCTATTACAGCTGAATTGCTTGTACTGCTAAGTCAGAGCATGCATTTTGTAAGGCAACACAGACGGGTGTATCACACAGATAAAAAACAAACCTGAAACTCAAAAGTTCTCATTTGCATTCCTATTCTGAAATATCTGAGACCTATTCCATCTCTGGACAACAGAGACAATATCTGGCCATAAGTTACAATCTGAATCACACTCATCATCCTGCAGGTAGCAGAAGGCTCCATCTCATTACCTTCAAAACTACTTGGATTTAGTACAAACTAGCTCACTAGGTTTTAATTTTTGATACAACATAATGAAATTAACAAAGATCTGATTAAAACAAACAACAAAGCCTGACTCTACTATAATAGGAAATGGGAAATCACACAGTCTTACCAAGAAAGAGTTCTGTTTCATCCCAGAACTCATGGATGCAAGAGCACAAGTTAACCTCAAGTATTTGGGTCTGACTTGAACAGACAAGCTGAAGTTATTTGAAGGTTGGCTGTAGGGGTTTTGTTTTTTTTGTGTGTGTTTTTTTGGTGGGTGCTCCCACTTTTTTTTTTTTTTTTAAGAAATGGCAACTTGACAGGGTTAGTTACCTCAATGTAGCACTGACTTAAAATTGAATAGATTTTCAAGTCTTGTGCTCAGTTGAAATATATTCAAACTCTACAGCACAGAAAGGATAAAAACCCACTAAAGTAAATCATACGATAATATGAGAATCTCAAATCTTCCTTTAAAGGAACAGGCTTATAAAAGCCTTACTTGCAGCATGCTGATATTTTAATATTTACTCCACAAATCTCTGCAAGAGGATATAACAGTAAACCAATCTTAAAAAGCTTAGCCTCTAACATCTCCAAACATCAAATAAGATAAATGCAACATCAATTACTGACACAGCATTCATGAAACATTCTTTTATAATCTTAAAAAGGCCAGTTATATGTCTCAAAGTCAACTACAAGAAACCTGCATTGTTTATTTCTAAAATAAAGAAGCTCAGTAGTTCACAATTAAGCACACCATATTTTCACTCTGCAAAACTTATAGTTCCTATTTTATTGCCACAGAGAAATTACTATCAATAATATATTGGTGTCTTCAGTGACTAATTGTCTTGTAAAGCAACAGGAATCCATCCTTCCACTCTAGGCTCTTCTTTTATTCAATATTGATTTTTATTTAGCTACAGTCACTCAACGAATTTAGCAACAAAGAAAAGATCTCATACTTCAAAATTGTAAAAAGATATGCAGAGAAAAGTAACCAAAATTCTAATCCACAACCTCAACCATACAACCTTTTCCCTTTACAGCACATTTCTTGAATACTAAACTCTTCAAAGGCTGCAGTGAGCTGCTAACACCTACCACTAATTGGTTACATAACCATTTAAGTAGGATTAGTATCATAATCTGCTCCGGAACTTGACAGCAGGAGATGTGGTTCTGCAAATAAGATATTCATTTACAGAGACCTTTTTGAAGTTATATAAAAATCCAAAGAACGTAAACCACATAACTTAATTACAATTCCATACTCTCCATCAAACACTAAGAAAATTTAGACCAACATCCATTGCCATAGTACCATGTGTACAATTTCTCCTCCCTCTTTTTTTTCTTTGTTTTTTGTTGAGAGGTCAAATCCAGAACACTAGAAGTTCCTTGTAATGCTATAACGTGATGGAAAGTATAGCAATAATAGCAGAGTGGCAAAGTCTTTGGCTACACAGAATGAAGACAAGCCCAAATGCAGCAGCCAT
>JAOWBP010000001.1:95979012-96001361 GCA_028571105.1 Tragopan temminckii | reverse complement strand
TAACTGTCTGAGCTTTAACAAAACCAAGCACCAGGTCCAGTTACAAAAACCATGCATCACTACAGGATTGGGGTAGACTGGCTGAAAAGATATGCAAGGGAAAAGACCTGAGGGCATTAGCTGACAGCTGAATATGAAGCACTAAGAAGGCCAACACTGTCCCAGCTTGTGTCAGAAACAGTGCAGTCAGCAGTACCAGGGAGGTTATCATTTCTCTGTACTCAGCACTGCTGAGGCCGCACCTCAAGCAGTGTGTTCAGTTTCTGGTTAATCTCCTTCTGAGATTGAGTGACCCACCTGGTGGATGAGGAAAAGGCTATGGATGTAGCCTATCTAGACATCAGCCTTTGACACTGTCTCCCACTGTATTCTCCTAGAGAAGCTGGCAGCCCATGGCTTGAACAGGTACATTTCCTGCTGGCTGAAGAACTGGCTGGATGGCCAGGCCCAGAAAATGGTGGTAAATGGAGTTAAATCCAGCTGGTCACAGGTACAGAGGAAGCCTTACTGCTTTCTACAACCACCTGAAAGGAAGTGGTGGCCAGGTGGGGAAATCAGCCTCTTCTCCAAGGTCACAGTGGTAAGATGAGAGGGAATGGCCTCTCCCCTACCAGGGGAGATTCAGGTTGGACATAAGGAAAGAATTCTGCTCCAAAAGAGTGGTCAGGCACTGGACTGAGCTGCCCAGGGAACTGGTTGAGTTACTGCCCCCAGAAATGTTCAGTAAACATTTAGATGTTGTACTAGGGGACATGTTTTACTGGGGAGACACTGGTGGTAAATGGACAGTTGGACTGAATGATCTTGGAAGTCTTTTCCAACCTTGGTAATTCTATATTAAAAAAAAATTCTTCTCAGAAAGAGCAGTGAGGCAGTGGCACAGGCTGCGCAGGGGAGGCAGTGGAATCACCATCCCTGGAGGTGTTCAAGAAACATGTAGATGTCACACTGAGTGATGTGGTCTGAATCAGTCACGTGCATGGGTTAATAGTTGGAGTAGATGATCTCAGTGGTCTTTTCAACATTAATGATTCTATTATTAACCTATTGCATCCAGTTTGATAAGCCCCAGGAAAGAAAATAACAAGTTTCTCTTGGTATTAGAAAATAAGAAGGGCAGACTCCATCACCTAACAAAAAGTTAATGTCAAAATCATGAAGTAACAGCACGCAGCTTTGCTTCAGTTGATTGCTCATTAATATGCTGCTTTGAGATAAAGGGATTGTTTTACAAAAGCATTCTGCTCTTTGAATAGAAAAGTGCCAGACAGTCTTTGCAGCAAAATGATTTGGGGCCTCAGCTCAGTCAGAAGTTTTCACCAACTGGCATTCTCTAGAGCTGTTACTCTTCCTCATTCTCTTAAGCTTAGGTACAACACCAGCTTTACATAAAGTGCTTTACATTGCTTTTTCCCCTTTTTTTCCATCTACAAGCTAAAAAACAAAATTGCAACACGAGACAAGAGTCTTAAATGCCTGCCACTGTGTTCTCTTGGTATAACAGAATGTTTGCTAAGCACTCTGTACCAAGCAACAGGCAAAATAGTTTTTACAAGCTATGAGCAAAATAAACCTCTCGTACTTAATGTACATGTCTTTACAATTTAATCATCCTTCTTAAGAAGAAAGTAAGTTAGCTGACCAGTATATTATCTACCTACTAAACAGAGTGATGTTTTAAAATGATGATCTAAACTACAGCTTCCACATCCAAGCCAAAGTGCACTTTAGAAGCACCTCAGCAACCACTTCCAAGATGTTACGTAGATAATACTATTTACGGTATCTGATTGCTTGCTGCAACATAACTCAATCACATCATACTCTTGCTATCAATCATATAGGATAATAAGGACAGCAGAAAACTAACCTTGAAATTTAGTAGAATACCTCTGCCAGATTACAGAAAACAAGATTCCTCACCAAGCACCAGAAATATGAGGTAGGGAGTTGTGCACTGTTTGTTTAAAATAATCACAGATTCAACAATGCATGGAACGCTACACAGCAACACACTGTTACACAGCAGGAAATAAGTTAGCTTTCACAAGGAAAGGATAATCATACTTAAAGTTAATTAATACCAGTTCCACCCAACTCCCCCCTTACCCCGCTCCTTATGACCATTAATAAACCATTATTTTCTTCAAGTCAGTGATGATTCCTACCTTGAAAAGGCAGAAGATAGGAGAACCACTGAACTGAGCTCTCTCAGTTTGAAATTCAAATTACAGAAGTGTTTCTAAATCTAGTTTTCAGAAACCTATAGTGGCTCTGTAGATTTACATTTGAAATACCAGAATTTCTTACAGTACAAAAATATTGTTGCCAAGGAAACAGTATACAGAAGGCAAGAAACTCACAAATACAGATACTTAAAGAGCAAGATATTAGATTTAACATATTAACTAAATTGTTGTTTAGATGACCTTTCACAAATGCTCAAGAGTGAGCATTTCTCCATTCAAAGAGATTATTACTTAACAGCAGTTAACTTTTGAAGCCTTTTAACAGCTGTTTCCCTCTTCCCTCCTCCAGTTCTGTTCAGATAGAGATGACAATGCTAACAGAAGCCACAAGCAATCATACCCTGTAGTTTTTAAAGGCACAATATATACTCTCAAATGGCAAAAAAAACCTCCACTTGAGTATCTAACGGTCACTTTTTCAGCCTCCAGAGTAAGGTATCCTCTTTACTAAGACAAGGAGATTGTACTGTGCAGTTAGATTCTCCTCATGATAAAAAGGAATGAAGTCTGCCAAGTATAAAAGAAATAATGGGCATATCTTGAAATAAGGAAAACGAACCAGCCTGGAAGCTAACTCCCAACATGAGAGAAGTATAAATATTTTAATCTAGTTTTATTGGGGTCTTAATTTGAACATAATATTTCACAGCACAGGATGAAGTAATGAACTCAAGAAAATCCTTCTGATTTCACTGAAGGAATTCTTATACAGATTTAAACTGGAGAGTTAAAAATAACCTTCTGCACCTTACAAGACACCCTTACAGGCTGCAATTGCAAATGCTACCAGAAGCCTCAAGTTGATAAACCTTCGGACACAGGCTATAATCAGCACTTCATTCTGCTTACAAGAGCAGTAATGCTACAACCTGCTCTGACACAAAGTGGGATAAACATGAGCATGAGATATTGCAACTTCATTGCTATCAACTCATTCTAGAATTGCTTTGCACATTGCAAGTGTCCCACAAAGCCACAGCTGAATATGTAAGGCCAAGAAATAGAGTGCAAATAATTTATATCCATATTTTTATTTCATTTAGAGTCACCAGCACAGTTTCTTTTTTGATATGCCAGTATATCCATCCAAGTTTTTAAAGATATAAAAATACACGTTTATATGCAAAGACATAATACACAGACATTTTAGTTGATTTATAAGCTAAAACCTCACACTTTGCCTCACAGGGCAGCTTGGCTCAGCCCTCAGAGTCATTTTGGACAACATCTACAGTTCTTCCCACACACAGCACATTCAGAAATACAGATATCACATACCAGTCTCCCTTTCCTGCAGAGCACTGGCTGCAATTCATCAAAACCAAATACCCACTTTCAGTAGCCACAAAGATATTTCTTATACTTTTGAAGGGAATCCAGCTCCTTGCAGCTTGAGCAGCAATGCCTTGCAAGCACGTCACAAGAGCTCAGATTCAGAGATTACTCTCATCTTCCCATCCAGAAGCATCCCCCGAATGCCATTTCAGCACCCTCACACAGTGAGTGGCACATGCACCCAGACACAGCAAACACTATCCCAACCCACTGGCACACTTACATCACAGCACTGCTATGGCACACATCAGAGAAAGCCTCAAACACAGCATTTATGCTGTCATCTAAAAGGGAAAGTTGGACACACCCTACTGTCAAGCAAGATGAGGTCAGCCCTGTGCTTTCTCTTTCCGTACCCTTCAGAGCAGATGTGTAGATGCTTGAGCACAGAAGTCAGAGGCACTCCTCAGGCTACCTAGTCTGGGACAAGTGACTCAGGCTGTGAACATCAAGAGCTCCCACACTGATAGTGCTCAGTGAGAGTGGGCAGGAACAGGTAGAAAAAAAGATGAGGAGAAAGCATCACCATATACAACTCTCTATAAATGCTCTACGTACTTCATCTATACCTTTCTATGGCATTGAAGTACAATAGGAAACCAAGTGTATGTACTTGCTCAACTCTGTTTAACGCTAATTCCTGTTCAACAATTACTTCTCTGTGTATTATGACCAGCTGTCTTTCAGTTAAAACCTCAAGTCACAGCAACATCTCAGTGGGAATGCATAACTGGAGAGGATCATATCCTTACAAACCCTGAACCATGCCAAACCATTCCTCTAAGCAAAGTCATCATGCTATAACAGCAGCTTGATCCGGATGTGCATATTTTTTAGAATTCAAGAACAAATAAGGTCTTAAGCCCTTATTCTAAAAGCTGTGTATGAAAAAGTGACAAAATTAGAGGCTTTTAGTGACAAATGATGACTGCAGTTTCTAAATTCTGCAACAGTAACAAGGAAGCCTCACCAATTTAATGAATGATTTACCAAGTATTTATTGTGTGCATATTTTCATTGCAGAAAGATGCCAGAATTTTATTTACATTCATTTTCAAACAATTATTCCAAGTGCACTTTTCATGTAGTAAGCATCTAAATACATTCTAGACATGATCATGATAACTGATTATAAAGCTAGTAAAGAAATCCTAAGGCAATGGAAGCCACATGCTCTTCAGAGAAATTCAATTAAAGAAAGGTTTTAATTTCACAGCTTCCCAATGCAGCAAGTAGTATTGCATCCATGTGTTCAATAATCACAGCATTAAGCGTGATACACTGAAGACCCACATTTGCCAGACAGACTCACTTCATAAGCGGGAAATGACTGCAACTTATTTCATACTGTGTTTGCAGTTACTCTATTACTCTTTTACTAATACTAACTTAACATCTACCTGGATCTACCTCAGGCTGCTCCCAGATGGAACCGGTTGCCCAGAGAGGTGGTGGATGCCCTGTCTCTGGAGACACTGAAGGTCAGGCTGGATGAGGCTCCAAACAACCTGATCTAGCTGTAAGTGTTCATTGCAAGGGAGTTGGACTAGACTGCCTTTGGGGGTCCATTTGAACGCCAACAACTCCACGAATTCTGTTTTTCAGCGCTGATATTTTAAGCATTGCCCCACACACAGTACAGGGAAGATGCTCAGCAAAAGACCCACACCAGCAAGGAGCAGGGTGCTGAGTCAGCTCTGCGGAAAGCTCAGTTCCACAGCAAGCATTAAGCTGAAGAGCTCTGTAAAAACCTCTTTCATTAACAGAAGTTTCACTAGTGAACACAGCTATGGCAAGAAGTGCTCATGAGACAGATGGCTGTGCTGATGATTTATGACTGACTCTTAGGTATGGAGTTCAGTAACCTACACGCAGACAAAGCATAACTTGGAAAGAAGTATAAACTGCTGGGCTGAATACCACTAGAAATGGGAGATCTAGCCCCAGAGGTTAACCTTCACTGCTCAACATCTTGCATGCTTTAATTTGAATTTGTTAGCTTTCACTTTTTGGCTTCTGCTATGCCTTCAGCATTCAGGATTTTCTGCCTATGAACACACTCAAACTAACAAACTCAATTCCCAAAGTACTGGCTGACCTCCACAGACATTTGCCATAGTTCCTAGTTTTTGTGAATCTGTTTCTTACTGTTGACTTTAAATACATATATTATATTTATGTATTAATATTATATTTAAACTGCTTAAGGATAACCAGTGATTCTGATATAATAGTCAGCCATACCATACACACAAGTTAAAAACAAACTTCCTACACCCATTTTTCTGTTACTGCACTACAAGAATATATTGAACCCACAATAGCCACTGCATTTTTTTCCCCATGCCAACCCTCATATACCAGAAGCACAGCCTGCATTCTTCATACAAGTAAAAAGTGTAGGAATTAATCTTCTTGGAATATCCAGGCAACCCAAAGCCATCTGTGTGAGCAGAAGTGAAAAATGATGAGTTAGTGTTGAAACTAGTGATTACCCCTGTGGAGATACAACTGAGATAACCAATTCCATTACTACTCCCCTACGTAACTTTTGCAACACGGCTGCTTTGTGGGTTTTAAACAATTTACTAGGCTTTTTTTTTTTTAATATTAATTTGTGTCATAGTGAAAGAAATTATCAAGAAAGTTAGTAGAAGTATTTGACAACACTTGCTTTCCATTAACGTTTGCTAATCACTTTGATTTAAACTTTTTTTCTTCACATAATTGAAAGAAATAAGGATTCAATTCATTTTACCTAAATTGACAGCAGGATGCCCAGATCAGCATTACTGCATCATCCCATTCACTTCATTAAAATACTGGTGTTCTAAGCTTTTGAATGAGACCGCACAGAATGTGGGAAATTTCAGTATGGCCATACATAAAATATTCTGCCCTGTCTTTTCTCTAACTTCACAAAAAGGCAAATCCCACTCCTACAAAGGTTATGTTTTACACTCAAGAGGGCAAAAACTTCCCCCATACCATTTCAGAAAGCAGCAGACCCCCAAAGCATGAAATTAATACAAACAGAATGAAAAACAAGTGGAATAGAATCTCAAACCTCCTTTGGTTTCTAGCATCTTAAGTCTCCAAGACCTTACTGCACTAGCTTCTTTTTCAGTCACTGAGAATTTCCCTGCTGGACTACAAAATGTTTTCTGCAGGCCAAAGAAGGGCCGACTGAACACAATTCAGCATCTTTATTATAGAATCATTAAGGCTGGAAAATACTAGGATCATTTAAGTCCAAACATCATCCTTACCACTCCCAAGAAGCCCTTTTATAATTTCCAATTCAAAATCTTTTATGATGAACACAGGTCCAAACAAATGAAGAATTACAACCACACAAGTGCCCTACCTAGCTAACAGGTTACAGAAAACTCTAAAATAAAATGAACCTATCCGCAGGCTTACAGGCATGAGCTCACCAAGCTTTCTTGCACAAACCCAGTCTCAGCTTATTATTTCTCTCTACGTTGGAGTCAAATCTTAATAAGTTCGATTAAAATAGTGAAAGCTAAGCAGAAATAAGAGATCACCATGGGGTATACTGCTTGGAAAAGAAAAAGAGGCATGCACCTGCAATGAAAATGGCCATGGAAACTGCATGTTTTTTTATCTCTTCAGGCTTATAAACATCTGGGACAATTCTATGATCCCTGAACTGATGCTGTTTCTGATTAATCGTACAGAGTAGACAAGGGAATTGTGACCAATTAAAAAGAACAAATGTTTCCTTCCATGTGCATTGCTAGCATTTAAATTCTAATGCAGCTCTATAGCAGGAAACCAGCAAAAAAAAAATCAGAGCCACGTGGGATCTTACACATATTACAACACTAAAAAACAGGCACATTGGCACCAAACTCTGTTTGGAAATGAACTTTCAAAGTGAAACAGATTTTAAGAGATAAGTGGAAAATACACAGGTAAAAACCCACACTTATCAGAATGTGCCTGCTCTCAATCACGATTTTTTATAACAGTAAAGCCAGCTGAACCCTGAAAGCAGTTGTTAGCTATAAGAGAAAAAGAAATGGAGGAAAAGAAACCTCTATTAGCTCACATGGCCGTGAACATCTAACACTGAAGCTATTAACTACATCTTTACTTTCTAGAAACTACAAGGACTTGAAAGCCACTTTTTTTCCCCAAAATTCACAGGTTGTCTGTCTCCAAACCAGTAGCAGTCGTACACTAATAGGACACCCTTCTCTGCTTTCTGCTACATTTACCTTGCATTCCATACCCCCCAAACTATAGAGTGAGCTAAGTATGGAACTGGGATCATGCGCTGCTGTAAAGGTCATCCCTGGCAGCTTAACCAGGAATGGCTGTGGGGACAGCTCACCAGAACTTACTGAAGAAGGCATACCCTGGGAGCCAGAAGCAGATCTTAGTGAAGAAGAAACAGAAAAGATAACAACGGCAAAAAACACAGCAGCCATCCAACTCTGTATCACAGGTTACTCCCACCAGAGGAACAGGTGTGCAACACAGATGGTAGGTGGACATTTGGACTCTTAGGCTCTTAGAGGTCTTTTCAAATCTTAAGTATTCTGTGAATACACTGCCCTCTAAATGCTGCACTGAAGAAGCAGTCACGTCAAGCAACGCAGAATGCTTAGACCATGAAAGGAAACTCTCTCTGCTACAGGAGCATAAAGTCTTCAACCCAAGAAGCACACCACTGACACTTCAGTATGCAAGCACAAAGCATGGCTGTAAGAGTGCCTTTACCTCACTGGGATAAAGACAACGCTCACAAAACCTCTCACAGAAAGTTTGTCCTGCTCACCACCACCCCAGCACTTTCCAAGTTCAGCTTCTCACACCAGCTCTAGCTATTCTACAACGCATGACGTGCGCTGTGTTGTCACTGCTGTTTCTTAGACAAAACAGAGATCTTTAAGACGTTTTCCAACTGCACGAAGGCACCGTTACAGCACGGCTCGCTTATTGGGCCAGCACGTACAGCTTCCAAAGGAGTTAAATTCATTACAGCTCCCCGAGCACTTGCGTTCCAAACGAGTAAAGGCTGAATGGTCTATAAATACCTTTACTACCATGGATTTGGTTTCTTTCCAGGACTAAGCAAAAAGAGTCGAGGCACCTGAAACTTTATCCTCTCCCCTCTGGGGGAGCGGTACAGCTGCTGCCGTTCGCAGCTACAACACCGCTCGCAACAGAAGAGCCGCCACCCGGGCTGCTCCCACTACGGGAAAAACCAAATCAACAGCAACAACAACAACAAAAAAAAAGCCCAACTAAACTAAAACTGTGCAGAGCAAGGTAAAGTTAAATTAATAAAGGAAAAAAAAAAAAGAAAGAAAGAAAGAAAGAAAACCACGAGAAAAAGCCAGCCCGCGTCCTGCCGTGTTCCCCCCTCGCCGGGACCGACCCCGCCGGGCTGAGGGGGAGAAACGCAAAGGACGGGCGCCTACCGGAGCGGCTGCGGATGATGTCTCGGAACTCGTCGGCGGCGGGGTCCTCCCCGGCAGAGGCAGCGGGCCTGGGGAGCCCCGCGTCAGCCATGTGCGGGGCCGCGGAGAGAGGTGGGGGAGCGCCGCGGGTTGAGCGGGGCAGGGCCGGAGGGAGCGGCGCGTCCGAGAAGACCGGGACGGGACAGGGCAGGTGCCCGGCGCCGCCGTCCGCCCTGAAATAGAGCCGCCGGCGCCCCCCGCCCCCGCCCAATCGATGCGAGAGGAGCAATTAGCAAGCAAATAGGCCCCCGGGGCTGCCAAGGGGCAGGAAGCAGCCAGCAACCCGCGAGAAGCGAACCGTCATCCGTGCAGCTTTCTCCTCGCTGCGGGCTGACCCTGGGCAGCAAAGCGTGAGGGTGCAAAGGGGGCATTTTGGGTTCCTTGCCGGAGGAACCTTACAGCTGGTAGCCAAGTGTCTCGTAACAACTGAAAAACACCACGGTGGTTATCTTTTTCTTCTTTTTTTTCCCCCTTTTCTGAGTCATCCTCACGATGGTCTGAGGATGATCCTTATGAGTGCTAAGGATCCTGCACACCTTAGCGAGTCCTTACTTAAGGGTCCTGTAGGCTCAGCGAGGCACTAGTGGCAGCGCACAGAGCTGGCAGGCACGGGGATGGCATCTGAAGGTACCGGCGCTGCAGCCTACTGACAACTGTGGTCTCCTCAGACCTGTTTTCATTAATCTGGCAAAAGAGGATACAGAAAAGCGTTTCCCCATGTGTTTGATAAGGAAAAGGGACAGCTTACTCCCCTGTTGTCACAGATAAGGAATAAAACACTTCATTCTGGCTTTGGTTCTTTGCTCCCTTCTGTTAAATGTCAGCTTGATCAACTGCCTCCACTCCACCTTCACAGAATCACAGAATATCCTGAGTTGGAAGAGACTCACAAGGATCATTGAGTCCAACTACTAGTTTCCTACAGGACTTCTCAAAATAATAATTAGCTCCACGGCCATTATGCCAGCGTCCAGCCCACAGTCATGACTGTGACCATGACCCCAGACTTTCCACCATGACCCTAAATGACTTCCAGCCCATACCCTATCACCATGAACCCAATTCTGCCCCCGTAGCCTCCAGCCCACCATCACAACTACGACTCCTGCCCTACTTCCATGATGTCAACCTCTAACTCACTAGCAAGACCACAACCAGTCCCACTGTCATGACCATGACAGCTCCTAGTCTTAACATCACAACAATGACTCCACCCACAGCCCATCACCATGGCACCAACCCAGAGCCCTACTCATGACCATGACTCTCATCACAACATTACCAGTCCCACCATGGTCAGCATGTCCCACCCACCATGCCCATGTCTGGATACCTCATCCCTGGAGACATTCAAGGTGAGGCTGGACAGGGTTCTGAGCAACTTAATCTAGCTGTAAATGTCCCTCTTTATTGCAGAGGAGTCGTACTAGATGACCTTTAAACATCCCTTACAGCTCAAACAATTCTATGATTCTGTGTCCCCAGAGCTTCAGTCATCAAGGGACACCCTGCTCCTACAGCCGTGACTCAATCCTCAGAGACCTTGGTTCCTGCTAGGCCTCTCTGGGGAACATGGCCTCTGCAAGCCCAGTGGAGGTGCTTTCATTCCTCTCCCTTTGATTTTCTTCCCACGTTGAAACTCAGGATGTGCCTTCCACAGGTGCAGCTTCCTCACCTCAGCAGGCCCCCACATAGCTGGCATCACCTTGTAGGGCAAGAAACCAGGCACAGGAAGCAAATGTGCTGGGATGTGTTGAAGTGTCCACTCTCCCTGTGGCAGAAGCCAACCTCCTAAAAACTGCATTACAGTATGAACAGTAAGGAGACATAATCCCCTATTTGTATTTGCTAGTTAGTAAGACAACAATGTGGCATATTTAATACAAATTTAGCTTAACTGCTGATCAGCTTTAATACCAATTCATAGACAATTCATAAGCAGGGGGAAGGATGGGAATTTAAGGATAATCAGTAGAAAGGATGCATGTTTTTATTTGTACTTTGCATAGATGTAGGACTTGAATCTCTTTGCGTATGCCAGAGTATATCAGAAGAAATTTACTCGTTTGAAGATAGTAGAGTTAAATGGAATAAAACAGAAAAAAACTAGGTAAGAAAACCAGGTTAGACACAGTGGAAAGAACAGCTGGAAGAAGACTTTTTATAGGCACAAATGTGGTGTTAATTAGACACCGAGGAAGGGGCTTGTCCCCGTTTTGAGCAGTGAGGCATACACTGAGGTATTGCCTGGTGGCTGGGGCCTACTCTCTTGTTTTTCATGAAGACTGTTATGAGAGGAAGTAGGTGGGAAGTTTTGAACACTGTGGTTTTTCCAGAATATTTTTCAGCCTTATATTTTTGATCATCAATGTTTATTACTTTAACAGAGAGTAGAAAAAAAAATAAATCATTGGCAACTTTAAATAAAATCATTAATCAGATTCAGAAAAGACCTGAAATTGTCCCCAGATTGTCCAGAGAAGAAAGATTATATTTCTTTGTGTTCTCTTTTTGAATTCCCACTGTTCAGCCCTGGAGTGTTCCAACGCTCAGAAACCTCCAGTGATGTCATGTTGGCTCTCACCACAGGGGTTCTTGCTAGAAAATGGGACTGAGATCAGATTACAGGCTGAGTTGCAGTACTGTTGCTAGAGAGGAGAGCCTGCAGTTTCTCCTCCAGTATTACGAGTCTCTTTAATAACTCCCCCCAAGTTTGTCCCAGTCTGTCCTCTGGGTTCACACAGTCCTATATCAATCCAGACTTTCAGTAATTCACGTCTGTCTCTTTACCTCATTTTCTCAACTTCTTTTCCTTTTTATGTGGACTTTCTTTTTGCACTCCGGTGCTTTACCAAAGGTGGCAGTTTGTACATGCCTTCCTCTCCCCTATAATAGCTATAGCATTGCAGAATTTAAAGGTGGGACTCCTCCGCTCCTGATCCACAGCCTCACAAGTGTTGTCTGTTCTGTCTTCAAAGTCACGTGCTTTGTAGCTTGTATAGCTGCTTCCTGCTTCTTATTCCATCTCATCTTTTGTCTGTTTCCGAGTACAACATCATGGAAGGAAGATAATTCTGCCTCTTTATGGCTACGTTCTGAACACTGTTTTGTTAGAGAAATGTAGAATGAAGCCAATCAGGATGGAGATGAAAATTTCGTGACTGACACTTCTGTCACTCCAGACTGTCTACATCAGTAGCCAAAATCTCGTTACTGCAATTTGAAAATGAAGAAGTATCTTAACTAAATGCTAAATCTGTTCCATGTGGTTTTACAGACCTATCGAGTTTGTCTGCAGTACTTCAGTGCTAGAAGTCTCATCAGATTTGGTTTCCTTTATGAACAGGCGCACTTTCTTAGTGTGCTGTACCTGTGTTTTTGGGCTAAGTAAGATATCCGCAGTGCATTTCTTCAAACACCAGCTGCTCCGCCCCACGTACATATGTTTGCAGGGCTGCTCTTAATTCAGTTCTGATTATCTCAAATATTCTCAAGAATTCAATGCTTTTTTGCAATACTTCACATGGCTTGTTGTTATTCTGTTTATGGCTCTTTTTCATTCCCAAAAACAGGATCCTAGAGACAGAATACATATCTGATAATCTAACCACAAATCTTTCCTAAATATGTAAACCTCTGAAATCCAAACCCAGGTAAGGCATAAAAGCAGTACATATTCCATTCTTTCAATAAAGGGATTCTATTAAGTTAATAATAAAAAAGTTTATGCACTCATTTTTTTCCAGAATAGTTTTTCTAATCTTCAAATGAATAATTTTTTCTAGTGAGGAATTAAGTTGCTAAATGTCACAGAAAATCTTTGTCATGTCAGAGCAGCCAGGTAGGCCAGAAATTGATGTGTTTTAAGCTAAAACAGTACAGGGCTCAGAGAAGATTATGCTGATGCTTCTATTGCTACAGAACTGGCATACAATACAGTTTAAATTCTGAAGAATGTCAAATCTTTGAACCTTAATTATCATTTCTAAAATCTTAGGAGCATAATGAGTGTTTAAAAAAAAAATCAAACTCAGCACTAATATCTTGGTTTTGATAGCCAGTGTTAGGCACATCACTTCAGAAATGTTATTTAAGCCTCCATATGTATGTGTGTGCATCTACTTGTGCATACGTGTGTGTATATATAAACATACATACGTATGTATGTATACGTAGAATGTACTTTGCTCATTACTTAATTTTGGAGAGAATATCTTCAGGACAGATTTCACTAAATGGCTACCTGCAACTCCTATTAGTTTTGGGGGACAAATTATCTGTACTAAAGGCATATCTGTGCTTTGATTTCCCCTAAATATATGTGTTTTTCTTTCAGTTACATGTTCAAAGGTGGACTAGTAATGTTGATGTTGCTGCTTAATGTCAATTTGCAGTTGGAATAAGCATTTGCTTATTCAGAAGTAGACCTTATCCACCATTTTTGCACCATATATGCAACATAGTAAATATTAAAACATGGCCAAAAACACAGATGGCTAGTAGTTCTGACTTTGAAATTGGTAATTGTACTCTTTTGAGGAAAGATCCAAAATTTCAGTAGAAAATTTAAAAAAAATGAAATCCTAAAAAATCATGCATGTCTTTTCCAGTGGCTCACGTTACATTCCAGTTTTGTTGGACCATTTGGGATATTTCAGCACTTTTTCCGTAGTTTGACTAAGTTTGGTAGGGAAGTTGTTGATAAAAATCAAACTCAAACTAGAAGAGCACTCTCTTCCTTGAAAAAAAGGTTGCTAGTGTTTATTCTTCCCACAGTGTGTGACCCATATTAAAAACTATTCTTTGGCTATCTAGGATTCACTATTTACATTATTTTTCAATTATTTTATAAATCAATATGAATAAACAATCAATCACAAAACATACATAAAAGCTCCCCATGTGGTAATTTATGCCTTACAATGATTGCTTTGAAGCAAAAAGGATTTGTGACTGTATTACAGAATTCATCTGATACTAACTAATTTATGTCAACTCCCTCAGCTAACAAGAATCACATGATGTAAATGGAAAATGATACCCTACTGGTATTGAGAATAAAGAGGTAATTTCTTTCCATCTTTCATAACTGCTTTTCAAGACTGCATATAGTTTTTTGTCAGAGTCGATTAAAAAGCTTGTTTTTCATCTTAGAATTAGTTTTATAAGCTATTCAAGCAAAACTGAGAATCAGCACTCTAAACACAGTGACAAAAACCTGCAAGCTTATTTACTGATTAGTCCTCACCAAACTGGTGAACTGCTTACCTCCTGGGAACAAAACTGCTGGTGCAAACTGCACAAAATCTTGTGGTGGATAGTGTTCTGCTTTTTTTTCTGCCTTGTTTTGCTGCTATGATGTTTGTAGAGTTGAAGATTTATTAGAAAGCTACACACACAAATCAACATAGTAAAATGCTTTCTTTAGGCTTGATTTTTAGGGTACTTAATTCTGGAGAAAAATGTATGTTGAATCTATAATAAAAAGGCCTTTAAATAACAAACTAAGTAAAAATAAATGGCAAAAAGAATTATTTATTGCACAGTGGCATATCCTGTGTTAAAACTCTTGTACTAAAAAGTTACAGAACAACCTCTCAGTTACAGCAGTCATAACCATATTTACAAGGGCAAGCAGCAATTGCCTCTTGCATAGATTTTCGCACTCTTTGTGAAGTAGGTCCTATTTACACTTTCATGGCAATCATTAGACATCTCTTGGCTTCCACTGTCATATGCAGTAAATGCTTAAATATTTATGTCCCGATCCTTATAGATATTTAGGTATCCAGTTCTCATTTCTAACTCATAAGAATTAGGAATCAAGTATGTTCTTCCAAAGCCAGAATACTTGAAATTTTCTGCTTGGAAAGTGTGTTAGAAACTTTCGTGGACAAAATCAGCTAGTCACATGTCCATGGTTTATGGGCTGATTTGGCCCAGTTCTATGACTAGTGGGGTGGAGGGACCCGTGGATCTGCGCCCCGGAAAAGGATAAGGGAAAAGGATAGAAAGATAGGCCTAAAACAAAACAGGGGGAACTATCTGAGGAGAAACAAACAAATTTACTAAATAAGATTATTTAGTAAATTTGATAACACACGAGATAACACACTACAATACAATATAATAAAATACAATTAGAATTGGAGCTAATAAATCAAATAAAATGAGAGAAAGTGTCCGAAAATTGAAGGCTTTACTCTAATGCTGATGCTAGATGTGCAGTCAGGATGAGCAGAAGAGAGGAGAGCAAGATCCTGTGACTTTGCTAAGGATTTTGTCTCTTCTATAGTCCTCTGGGAGATGTAGTTCTCCTCTTCTGGGACAGGCACCCGGAACTGGAGCATTAACTCTTTAATTCCCAGTGCACTACATGATGTTATGATGTGGAATACTGATAACCAAAAATCATAAAACTATGACATCACAATAACCTGATTTCAACACTGCTGTTTTTGCAATACAGACTTCAATAAACCAGTCTGTTTGTGGGAAATTTTTGAAGTATACTCCACCGAATTTTTATGTGATTTCTATTTGTGTTTTTATATAGAGAATGTAAGGAAAAAAAAGGAAAAAGATAAAATTTAAATATATGTGGCTAAAAAATGGACTTCTTCTATCCATGTTAATAGCCCTGCACATGTGTAAAGGCACTGTGTAACTTCAGGAATGTGAGTAGAAATAGAAAAAATATGCAAATAGTGTTGTAATAACCTCCATATTGAAATTATATAACAAACATTTGGACACAAATGAAAATACGAAGTCTTGATCAGTGCACTTGAAGAAAAAATGATTCATAGATATTATTCAAAATAATACTATTCAAAATAACTTTATTATCAAATACTGTGTTAAGAATAGGGCCAAATTTTAGATATGTTGGCAAAGGATGCAAAAAAATCTAGTGATCAAGAATTTCCATTTCACCATGTTCTTGGTAAAATTCCACTCAGTTTATTTTTTTAAGCTGCATTGCTTAAGAAGGAAAATGTCATTCTGAGGCACAGTATTAATGAACTTTGGAACATGCAAAACAGTTGTTAAAGAAGCATAATGATTGGAGTTTACTAAAACATTTTGGGTACGCTTCAGCATGGGGTGCGGTTTGAGAAGAGAGCTTAAAGTGGATATTATATTTTCTTAAATGATTAGAATTATGAAAAGGAGAAGAGTGAGAGGATCTACAGTAGTCTAATTTTCCATTGTTAAAATTGTAGTTATTGGCTCAGGTTTGTATGATTTTACAGATAGGCCTTTTTAACATGAGGTTAATTAGCAAAGCTTCTCAAAGACTTTTCAGTTTTCTGGTATAACTCTAGCCAAGCACAGCAACAGCTGATAATCACTGTCAGTACATGGTTGTTCACTTGTCTTTTTGAAACCAGTGTGCAGACGAGTTCAATTCACGCAAGTCATGTCACTATATAAATGAGAACTGACTGTCTCTCATACTGGTTTTCTCAGCAAAAGCCAAGGACTGCTAAATACCTGGCTCTTTCACGATCAGTCTTTGTGCAAACATAGCAAGGCTTCACTTGGAATTTTTGCTGTCAAGTGCTTCTTCTGTGGAGAAAGTCAGACTTCATCTTCTTGGACTGACAGGGATTTTCATCAAGCACTAATCCACATTCAAAATACATGCAACGAAAACCTAGTTTTGAATGACATTTTTTCAAGGGCCTTTTAATTCTTATCATCGTCAAGCATATCTATAGATTCATCTGTGAAGCAGTTGCTCTGATAAATCATTGTGATTGTAGAGGGATTTCTACAAAAATGGTTTAAATAATTGCATTGAGATTGAAGGGCTATCGACTAGAAAGGACTGGGGAAGTTAGAAGTATTTGAATCTTTCCTGTCAGTAGAAAAGAAGGAAGAATGAAGCAAGTAAAATTCCTCAATTACCTGCAGAGTTAACGGGCAGCTTTTAGTCAGATCCATTCACGATTAGAGTACATTAACAAGCCTGGCTATCTTATATATGAATTATATGTCTTTCTATACCTAATACTATGTAATACGTTTTGCACCTTGAAATATTTGTAAAGAAATTATGTATCTGGTACATTGAATCCAATTTCTTACATTTGAAATATTAAGGGAAAAACACACACTATTGTACTTCTGCAAAGCTCTGCTGGCAAGTTGAAGGCATGCAGTCAAAAATCTCTTTACATATGAATCACTCAGTATGACCGTGATCCTTTTGCACTTTGGAACATTCCTAGTTGTATCCACCCTCTTTGCTGTTCTTTCACATCTCAGGGTATAACAAGAGCAAGGAGGCTCCCGTGGGGCTGGGGACTATGGGGGCTCCCCATAGAGTTGGTCAAGGCAGGCCCCAGCCCCCATCACCTCCCTGAGAGAGGGAATGGGCCTGGGCTGCGATGTGGGCTTGTGGATAGGCCAGCTGGGCAGGGCCTGCGGCAGAGCTGTGGGGAGCTGAAGCTCAGCTCTGCTATGGCCTTGCTGGGGCAGGGGCTGGTGGTCCTGTGGTTGATGTGGGATCCAGTGTGTGGGCAGGATGGGAGAGCCCCAGTGGCCTACTATGGGGCAGTCAGGGCTGGGGTGCCCGCAGGGCTCTGTCTGTGTAGAAATGGAGGACCATGTTAAAGATAGTTTTTTGTTGTTGTTGTTTTAATTAAGCTGTTACATATCTTTTGCATGCAGATATATATATAGTAATATATATCTGCATGCAAAGTTTCAGAAAAAAAAAAAACAAGGTCATCTCATAGTCAATAGAAACCTATGTACTCCCTTAAAACCTACTTATCTGTCACTCTCTGAACTTCACGTTTCAGCAGAAATTTGAAATTGAGAGCTATGGCCAAATAAAGAGATGGAGAATGAAAAATGTGCAACCAGCATTGGCCTGCAGCCAGCCTCCTCCTGCCTCCTCTGCACCATCACACTTTTGAGAGACAGTATCCTGACTGACTTTGCCTTACTGTTGCGCCCTTGACATACACTGATGCCATCCTGATGTCTGTGTCTAGCAACTGCACAAACTTGCTGTCAGCACATTGTGGTCAGGCAGAATATGCTCTTCAGCTTCATTGAGAGCAACAGCCAGGTTCATACAACTCAAGGATGTGTTTCACAACCTCTCTTATTCTGTGCAACCTCTCTGTTATTCTGCAGGATAAGTAGTGAGAAAGGTCTTGTCCTCCCTAGAGCAAGGCTTATTCCTCTACAGGGAAACAATTTTGAAAGACAGCGTGGAATTGTAGTTCTCTGATACTGGAGTCAGTGCACTGTGCCAAAGAGTTTGATGTCTACACTGCAAAAAGTCTAAGGAGGCAGTGTTGATATGACCTGTATGGGGAGCAGCTCATCCAACACAATCGTCTTTACTAAGTTAGCATCACAAATATAAACCTCTGTTGCATCAAAAGACTTCAATCCAAAACCACATGAGGCTCCAAGTCTACTGCACTGTCAAATGCACTATGCGCATGTGCATGTGTAAGTGTAAGCAGACTTCCTAAGAAAGAGCAATGGGAAACTTGAGTAACCAACCTGTAACATTTTCCCCTAATGCTAATTTCAGTTTGCTTTTCAGAGAATAAAATTGTTTACTTCCACATATTTATTGTCCCACTATAGTAGGATAAACACGGAACACATGCATCTTCAGGTGCATGATGATCACAGAATACTTCTAGCATACACATGCCAATATTTTTCTTCATTCTTGCCAGTTATTTTTGGTGGAACATACGATGTTGTCATCAAGATGAAAATTAAAATATCTCTGAATGTCCTTTTACAATTTTATGTGGAAAAGATTAATATTAAATCACCATTGTCCCAAGTTAGTTTCTTGTGGAGTCTGCCAAGGAATTAGGAAATAACATTCCCTAATGTTAATTTTATATTATTATTAATATGGTTATTATTTTCCTTAATATACAGATGCTTTTCTTTTTGGATGTTAATGAAATAAGTTGAATGGAGTAATGAACACTGTGTTGTAACTAAGAGGTGATGGCAGGCAGATAACAAGTGGACAGCATTTGGCAGTTTTACATGCCTCCCAGTGTACAGCAGGGTGATAATGTGGGTTGTGTGTTGGACGTATTCATCTTCTATGTCTTGTGTAGTTCAGCCTGTCAGCTTCAGCTTATGTAGTTCATCATTATGACTGCAAAAACAAATACCACAGGAATGGGGCTGATGAAAATATAAGGATAAATAGAAGGACATCATCCTTCCTAATGGAAACAGTTACGCCATTTAAGTACAGCTGAGTGGAGGTGGATAGACACTGACAAGCAGTCAAGGCGACTTTTCAAACAGCTGTAAGAATTCTTATTTCAACTTGTTACTACCCTTCTATCAGCTCTATAGTGTTCTATTCCTCATCCAATCTTCCTTTTGCTATTAACTTATATTTTAGCAGCTTTTCATATTTCTGGTGATGAAATTAGGAACTTGGTTCTCACTCACACTAAAATGTGTTTATGCATGGAATCAACTTCAGAGGATGCAGAGCCCAGCTCTGTTTTCTGGACTAATCAAAGGCAAGAGTACAGGGCTAGTCAGAAGACTGGCTGAAGAAGAGAATACACCACACTGAATGAAGTTTACACTAAACTCAGTATTCATGAATTGATTATATTTCTACTACATCTCCATTCACTACTTCCTCCGCAACAGAAGGTCCCTGAAATCAGCAGTGGTGTCTGATTTGCTTTATCCATTTGAGAACAGTGTTCATGAAAAAAAAAAATCCATGCAAGACCCACTCCACAGTAATGACAAAACAAAAAAGAAAAAGAAAAAAGGAAAGAGGAAATAAAAAAATAAAATAAAAAAATAAAAAAAAAAAACAAATCCACCAGAATATTATTTTATTATTTCATTTGAATTACAATTTGTAACATTTTTTGGTTGTGCTGATGAATTCTTAAATTTCACTGTTTGTCTCAAACTGTACTAAAAAATTGCAGCTCTTTAACCATTTAATGTAGTGGAAAGTTTTAAAAGTGTAGATAGGAAAGCACTGCAGTGGTGTTACCAAAATGTTTTTCTTAGCTACCATTCAGATATATTTCACTGTGAAAAAACATTGCAATATAATGTACCAAAGAAACATTTTAACGTACAGGAATGAAATATTTGGACATTACTGAAATGAAAAGAGAAAGTTCCAAATGAGAAAGTCGAAAACAATTGTTCTGAAACTCATAAAATCAGAAAGTATTCTCTGACAAAACATTTTCATTTAGACAGAACAAAATTTTCTGTCATGATATTGTTCTCTCAACATTTTTATTTCAGCAAGCCCTAGGAATTATTTGCTTATTTTTTGTAAAGTAATGAAAATCATACATGTGGTCCTGAAAGCAATATAGCTCTGAAAATATGGGACTATTTCAAAAAAATAAACAAAAATATACAACACTTCCCCATTCCCCTCCTTCATCCCCCCCATTCTGTTCCCTCTCTCTCCCCTTCAACTTTCACAGATTTATATCAATTTTCTCTCTACCCCAATGACGACATGATTATCCACAAAGGAAAGCCAGTGACAAATGACATCCTACAGACCACTTGCTTGCTCCATGAACTGCTTCAGTGTACCTGTTTCCCTCTGTGCCTGGCACTTGGTGCCTCAATACCCCACACCCTCCCCATAACCCCTTCACTAAGGAGGGAAACAGGAACAGACCTACCAGACTGAAGGAAAAAGGAGCACACAGTCTTCATATTAAGATTATTCACAAGTTGATTGCATCTGCACAAGGAGACCTCATGGAGCCAGGGGGTCGTTTAGAGAATCATTGTATGGAAGATCATTTTTGTTCATAATATTTCTGTTTCTAATAGAGGGAGAAAAAAGAAAAAAGAAAGAAAGAAAGAAAAACTTCACGTTTCTTATGTTCAGCTCAGTATATTTTTGGAAACATAAATGTTTTAAAACGCTCCAGTCTCACATGTGAATTAATGTCATCCCTTTTGATGATGATTAAAACAGGCTAGCAAACAGCCTTCCCCCAGGAAAGGAACAAGAAAATATTCTGCAAAAGAATATATGAAGACAAAAGTGAGAATTAGGAGATGAAATATTTCTGTGCAAAATTTAAGAGATGCAGCTCTCTCAAGTAATCAACTCTGTGCCCAAGTCTATGATATTAAAGGAAATGGTATGAAAGACAGATGTTTCACAGGTGGAGCTGACAAATCACTTAAATGTAGCAGTGCATATTTGGCATAATAAAGGATCTGTCCCAACATAAGTAGACTGAACTGGTTCCTAAACCTTTGTGGCAATGACATTCAAGGTTTCAACACCATGAATATGCCTTTCTGTGCCCTTCCCTTTTACCTTGTCAACAGAGGGATAAAAGTCATCTGGAACAGTGCAAACAAGAAGAAATTAACATAATTTGCATGCTCTTTATCAGAAATGTGTCTCTTACTGGTGTTCTTCTGAACAGTTTTTATTTAGACAACTTGCAACACTGAGTTGGATGCCTGGATAGGGGTAACTTTTGTTAATGTCATTGCACAGTCTGTGATACAAAGATAGATAGAGCAGCATTGGAGCCCTATGGAGTGAGCTTTCCATGCCCACACCTCCTGGACACCAAGAAACTACCAAAGGTGGTTTGACTTATCCTGCAGGTTTGATGCTCACACATTGCCATTTTTTAGGAATATCATCCTCATGTGCATAAAAGAAAAATATATATATTTGAATTGTGCTGAAAGAGCAATAAAAATATTATTTTTTGAATAACGGAGTGTATTTGCCACATTTATAACGTATCAGTCTCACATTTTGTCCGATTCTGAATGTTTTACTCAATAGTTGAAATAATTAAAAGCAGACAGTTGTTGTTTCCTGTCCTCCATTGCAGAATGAGAATCATTGCTGCAAGATTTTTTTTAATTATCAAGATAATAAGAATGCAAACAAAATTTAAAAGGGAAGGGAAGGGAAGGGAAGAAAAAAGAAAAGAGAAACAGAAACAGAAACAGAAACAGAAAAAGAAGGAGAAAGAGAAAAAGAACTTCTGCCAAATTTCAAGTTCAAACGTAAATGAATCGAGAAGGTAGACCTTCTGTGCAAACAAAGTCCACACTTCTCCGTATTGTAGATCTCCCTTAAAACTAAGCACACCTTTTCCAGCCCTGGACTGGTGCCAAGGGCACTACTTACGTTTTGCAGTGCAAACCATTCACCACCTTACAAAAATCCTAGTGAGTCAGCTAGAAAATTTACCAGGCAGGAAAGGTAGGGTTCTCCTCTAAC
>JAOWBP010000001.1:95948444-95978912 GCA_028571105.1 Tragopan temminckii | reverse complement strand
CATTCACCACCTTACAAAAATCCTAGTGAGTCAGCTAGAAAATTTACCAGGCAGGAAAGGTAGGGTTCTCCTCTAACATATTTTGTTTATATCACAGCCACATAGCATTAGCAGTGGAATCGGGGTATCAGAATATGCATGTACAACTAAGTCAATACACAAGTTTCTTTTCTTATAGTCTGCTTTTTCTCCAGTCCTCTAGTGAATGCGGCGTAGATGGAGTCCAGTTGGAATCAACAAGGATTAAAGGGAAGACAAAGCTTCACCAAAATGCAGCTTATTAGCTTCTTTGCTATTTTTGGTTGGCCTAATTAGAATGTCTGCATCTTTCATTATGGCTTTGCTTCAGCGAAGTGCAAGGCCATAGTAATAATAAACATGTATCTCAATGAATAAATTATATTGTAGTTTAATATGTACTTCACTTATTTCCTGAATGGATGTTCTAACACTGTATTTCTAATTAAAAGGAAAAATGTATGAAAGGAAAACGCAGCCATGGAATTTCACAATTATTATGTTGCACAACTCAGGTGATAAAGCTTAATTTAATCTTATCTAGAGTGCCTAATAACTTGCAGAAATTTCTAGGCAATATATCTTAAAATTGTAAGGGAATACTTTTTACAGATGTTGCAAACTCATTACTAATGAATAAACATTTAATTTACATCATTTACTTTATATTCATATAATTCTTCCTCTGTGGTGTCTATTCACATGACAAATTTAAAGTTCAACCGCTTTTGAACTACTCGTTGGAAAGAGAAAGGGGCAAAAAGAAAAACGAGAGAGAATGAAAGAGTACACATTTTTGTTCTCAGTTTGTTCAAATATAAATGAAGGAATTAATTTCCAGTTTAGAAAATACAATTTGCAATTAAATAATCTATGGCATATTTAATTCTGAAGTGGATTGTTAAAACAAACACGAGGGAACAACTATAGAATTTAGTAACATTTTGAGGGACAAATAGCACGCTCTTGCATTTCCTTTAAGGCTCAGAATGTGTCTTTTTACATTAGAATGTCACTCTAGCTATCCTGATAAAATGTGGAAAGCTTGACTTCTGTAAATAGCAAGTGAGAAATTAATCATAATACTAAGATTATAGGAGTGGCCCTACTGGCTCAGAACTTCATACATTATTTGCAGCATCCTGGATTCAGCAATGACTAGGAATTGATTTTAAGAAAAAGCACAAACACAGCAATCTTCCTCCTCATACTAGTCCAGCTGCCCAGAGCTAGAATTTAAATTCAGTTTCTAATATGTTATGATGGCTTTATCATCCAGTAATCTGTCTAATCTCACTTTGGAGTTACTAGTGTAGGTCTCCGCTGCTTCGATGAACTCCATAGCTTCACCTGTGTTCTCATATTTCTTTGGTCTGCAGCTTTTCATCTGAGCCCTCTTAATTCTTGAAAAATGAGAAACAGCAGTTTCCTCTTTTCTCAGTTTTGTTCATGATTTCGTAGTTCTGCCAGAAACACTACAGCATCTCTTCTCCAGGCTCAAGAGTTTTTGTCTGTCTAATCAATTCTCTGGGAACTGTTCTGTATCTTTTTCATCAGTGTTCTCTTCTTTATACTTTTTCTGTTAATGCCCTTGTAGGTACAGGGAAACATGATTGTCAGCTGTACTCAAGATCCGCGTGCATAAAATGCCATTATGTTTTCAACTCTGTCCTCGCTTCCCGATATTTCCTAAGAATTCCATTTTCTCTTCTTACCGTCACTGACTACTGAGCCAACAATGTCACCAATCCAGTTATAAGACCCCTTGCAGCTGTTTTTGCAACCCTGGGTACTCCCAGTACCACAAAAAAAGCTGTCATTCCACTTTCCAGTCTTTCTCTAGATCATTTATGTACATATTGAAAAACACAAGGCCCAACACCAATCTTTACAGGACTCCAAAAGTGATTTCCTTGTATTGATAGAACCGGCTATTTATACTTAGCCTTTCTTTCCTTTTTTTTTTTTTTTTTTTTTTTGAGTATTGAGTCTTTAAAGGAATCCTAATAGATGAGCAAGGCCAAATTTATTTCTACAAAATTCACATTGATTTTTCTCAGCGATACCGTATTTTTTCCGTGTTCTTACTGATTGCTTTCTACATTATCCATTTTACTAATTTGTCTGATTGGTAATCCCTAGATCACCATGTGAACCTTTTCAAAAATTTGGTGTTGTATTTTCCACCTTTTCCTTTGGTACCCAGGCCTTTTAAAGAGGAAGTTAAGAAACCTCTGTTAGTAGGATGTTATTTTAAAATGTTCAATGCCTGTAGAACTCTGAAAGCTTGTTATTATGATATTAGTTTTTCCTGCTTTTATCCTATAAGATATATCCTCCAAAATGTCTCTCATTAAGTTTCTATCATGTTTTCCTCAAAGAGCAAAAATGCAAAGAACTGATTTCATTTCACTCAGCTTTTATATGGTTTCTTTCACCAATATCTCTCAAATACTTTTCAAAAGAGATAAGCACCATCCCTATTATACAAAAGAAGAAGGAAAAAAACATTGAGAAATGAAGGACTAGACTCCATAAAGGACTGGCAGCGGGACCAGTTGTATAAATACCTAATTTCCCCTGCTCTTCTTCAGAGGTGGCTTAGCACAAGCCAGCTTTGATATGTAACTCCTGTAACTGTTTAACATGTCATTGAGCCTGACAAGCTGCACAACCCCTCACTGCACTGGAGATAGGATACTTCTCCTGACTCCCTGCCTAGACCAGGTTGCTCAAACCGCCTTCCAGCCAGGCCTTCATTGTTTCCAGAGAGCATCCACAACCTCACTGGGCAACCTATTTCAGTGTCTCCCCACCCTCACAGTAATGAATTTCTTCCTAATATCTAGTCTAAATCTACACTCTTCCAGTTTAAAACCTTTCCCGCTTGTCCTGTTGCTACACACTCTTGTAAAAAGTCTCTCCTCAGCTTTTCTGTAGACTCCCTTCAGGTACTGGAAGGCCACTATAAGGTCTCCTCACAGCCTTCTCTTCTCCAGACTGGAGGATCCCAGCTCTCCCAGCCTGTTCTCATAGCGGAGGTGCTCCAGCCCTCTGAATATCTTTGTGACCCTCCTCTGGACCTGCTATTACTGCCTCCACATTTAAGCCTATTTTAAAGGGTCCTTTTAGAATAATTAAAAATTCAGGGTTTACTTGTGCTTGCCACAAACCAAAATAGTTGAAAAAAAAGGAATCCAAGATGTGAGCAATTACATTATATGCAGCTATTATTTCACAAATACTTACAATCCCAAATTGGTCCATGCATATGATGAGAGTTAGGTATGTTTCATGACCCGTGAAATAACTATTCAACTCACATAGCAAATGAAAACAGGAACCTGGGGGCTACTGCAGAGCATCTTTTGTTATACCTTCCTGACGTTTATGCCTTGTGCTTCATGTTTGTACACTAACTAATGAAAACACAACATGAATTATTGCTTCCTTGTCTTGTATAAACAGACTCCAGTAATTCTGTAACTGGCAAACAAGGAGAGCAAGAGAGGCTAAACAGGATTAGCAAAGTACCAAAGCATCGTTTTTAATTACCTTCTACTTCATGCCTGATTGATCACATAATGAGGGGACTGGGAGGTAGGACACACTATTCCTTGTTTTTAAGGTTATTATAGTGGGTGATCTTATTAAACAGTTTTTCAACAGGAGAGATGTAAGTTCAGCTTGCCATTCAGGAAAACAGTGTTCAAGAAGACCCCCTTAGGCAAGTGCAACTTGCAGTGCAAGATCAGCTTATCTAACTGATGATAGTCCTGTTAACTTGGAAGTGAATATTAACAGCCTACAGCACTGGATTGTCTTCATGGCATTCTTATTATGCAGAGATTTCATTCATTTGGGAGGGTAACCACTATGTAGCATTAATACCAGAATTACATGAAAGTATATAAGTCGGAAAGCGATATTTATTATTAATTTATTTTAGTTCCAGTGATTATTTAACAAAAACTGCATATAAGCGTCTGAAAAACTTACTTGAATGCAAAGTAATGATTTAGAAGTTGAAATCAAGGGCTAGTATTTCTGGTTGCTCTTCAACCATTGCTCTATACCATTTTTCATTTGGAGTCATTGAATACTCTCTGCTATTCTGTATGTTAAATATACGTGTTTATAAAAATGTTAAACAAGACAGTTGTATCCAGTATGGAGCATCAGGAAATAAAAGAGAAATTATATAGTGATGCTCTTCCGTGCTGCTTCCCTTTTGCACTTCTGACATTGGCTGTGGGTGAGGTCTGTAACATGAAAGAACTTGTGGTCAAGGGAGCTGGTGTTTATTTATTTACTTTGTGGGTTATTGATTCTGGTATGATGTGTTGAGAGTAATTTTTACACACTTTTGAACAGATGGGTATGATTTGCCACATCTGGGTAAATACTACTGATTGCACAACTTGGAAAAATTCTGTCTGGGTTGGGGTAATATGAGTCATAGTTTCTCAAAATGATTTGTCACTGTTGTAAAACTAAGGGACAATTGCTTCTGATTGGCAATTTCTGCTCAAAAAAGACATTAGTTTTGAAGAAGCAAAACTGCTGCAGATAAAAACTTTAGGATCCATGTAAGAATTGCTTTAGTTGAAGAAGCTAGGTCTACATTTTAGTAAATATGAAATCTCTGTCTATTACATAAAACTAAAATCACTGTCTTCAAGTGATCCGATTGGAACTATTGCAAAGAAATATTTAAGAGGCAACTTTTATACAATAATACTGGGATTTGGCCAAAATATCCTCTTTGTCTTCATGAACAAAATAGTACAGTAACAAAAAGTAGTTGAGGAGAAGGAAGGAAACACCCTCTGTATGTCTAGACTTACATTTAAAATTCATGTTTTGTGCAAGACTTACTTGATATCGTCCTACTGGTACTAGACTATTTCTGCTCTCTGATCATTACCTTGGAGTTACAGGTGAAACATGCAACTAAACCAAGTCAAGGTAAATTAGCCTGGGAGAGCTTGGCCATGCTTCGGACTAGTCACAGTGGAGTTACACATCCATGGACCCTGCTGTTTCTTCAGAGAGGGAGTCAGGTTTCCATCAAGACTAAACAGAAAGCAAACGGCTCTTACATCAGTTGCCATCTTTAGAAAGCTCCTGCTCTACAGAAGTTGCTGCTTGTAATGCATGTTTCTGCTTCTCAATCCAGAACACATTTTGCTGCATTTCTTCTGCAGTTATCCAGTCTTTCTCCTTAGCAAACTAGAGCCAAAGTTCATAACCCTTATAAATTAAAAATATGTTTTTACATTAAACAAAAACAAGCAAGCAAACAAACAAAAAACCTGGTAATGATTTGTTATCAGCTTTTCTGTCAAATAACAAATGACACTTATGGTCCCCGTCTTCCACTCTGAAGAGATTGGCCACCCACGTCTTTTTCAAGGGTGATCCTAATGGAGTGAGATGAAACTCTCATGAATATCATTCTAAGATAAATGTATTAACATAACTCTACCTTCAAGGCCCTTTGCTTTGCCCTGAAGAGAAGTATCATTGCTGTGCATTGCTCTGTTTTAAATACTTCAGTAAATTCTTGCTCAGTGTATTTGACTGCTTTCAAACATAATAAACAATGCCACTTAACACATTTCAAGTTAGGTAATACATGAGCTAATTGCTGAAATGAAGATTTATTATTTGAACAAGAATCTATAGAAACAAGGATTTCATATGCATAAATTCATGATATCTTCTCAGCTGTAGCACAGCAGCATTTGCACATCAAAAGCTGAAGCATGCTGCGCTTCTCATGAAAGGGAAAGAAAGAGACTACTAATATGTTTACGCAACAAGTCCACATCTTTCCACTGCTATCTTGATTAATAGAGTACCTGTAATTTAGGCTTAATTTAAGCTTTTGTCTTAAGGTTTCTGGTCGATGATGTTATTCTAGATCATTTCACTGAGTGAACTGTGATCAAATCAAAACGAAGAAAAGAATTTCTGTAGTTTTCTGAAAATAATGGCTTGTTTGTTTCTTTGATTTTCTCCATTAAACTAATGATTCTACATTCATACAAGACCACATAGTCCACATGAAGTTTAGGGCCCTCTTAAAAGTATTTTGGCAGAGCACAGCAGAACAACCCCATCCCACTCCATCCCCCTAAGGCATCCAAGGTCCAGCATCTATCCTCAGATCAAGGCCATTCTGGAGTTGTATTGCTGAGGTCATTTTGAAACTGTAGTTGCTTATTATAGCCTTAGTCACATGGGATCTATTCAAATAATAATTCAGGCCTTAACCATATCATTTTTTTTTTCCAGATAATATTAGGATAATTTACAGCTGGGAAACAAAAGAGATTTAATGCTCTCAGATCCCCCATCAAATTACACACTCTTGCTCTCACATGGATCTCAATTTTCACAGAATGTAAAATGTGTTACAGAAAAGTCACAGAATTTTTCTTATGTATATCTTTTGGGTCTGATACAGGCCATTATTATGATTTATTTGTTATTTGTTGTGCAGTGACAGTATATTTGACTTTTTGTGAACAAGATGGATGATGTTACCATTGTGTGACCTTGCAGCCTACACTAGTGAGTTGATAGAAGGAACAAGGGGCCCCATAACGGTATGCTTGCAGACTTGAGATACCACTGAATTATTTGTGTTATGTCTCAAAGACACTTACAAGGTAGTTTTGTGATTACTACCAATCAATTTCCAATTAGTACCAATTAGTACCTCAGCTAAATTGGAGGTGGTGCTGTCAAACTGCCAAAATACTTCTTACAATTGCTTCCTCAGAAAAACTCCCATCTGAGAAAGGATTAGATTTTTGAAAGCTTTGCTATCAGTAAGTCAAGAAACAACTGCTAAGGTAGCTGACATGTTACTTCAACTGTATTGTAAAAAATCTTCATTTTTATCATATCATTTTGTTCAATTTTTTTCCTATGGATTCTAAACATAGGTAGCTCATCAACATGCAGGGCTCAGTGTGCTTGCTGCAATAAAAGAGCAATTCCAACTGGTATTCACTTCCTCTGCAACAGACTTGTGACACTCAAATTGGAGTTGAGATTACTGGGCCTCTGAGAGAAGCCTCTGTCTTTAAGGATGGTATGACACAGTGAAGACCACCAAGATGAAATATCCTGATATACTCTTATATTGTTACATGTTTTCTTATAGTACAGAAGACTCATTTATAAAGTCTTAGGTACAACTCTAAAGTGAAACATTAAGAAGCTCTTCATTGTATCTGAAATACATAAATGAATGTAAAAGTATTTAAAATATCTCTTTGATGTTATTTGATATATGATTGATTACTGAAACTATGGTCACAATTTCTCGCTGTCCTTAGAAAAGCAAGCCTATGACTTCTCATTCAGTATAAAAATTGCTAAGTAAAATAAGATCTTTCTATAGTGATTTTTATGTCCCGGTACTCAAGGAACAATGCAAGATACTATTCAAACTTTCTTTGCTCTGATGTAGCCAACTGAAATTAATGATTGTGCCAGAGAGCAGTGGAGGTGAAAATGCAATCAATAGATAATAAAAATCCCTGTGTTCCACTATAAGCACTATTTCTTAACTAGTTTTTCTTCTGTTTGAAGTTGAACATAGTTTCTTCTTTTACAGCTACATTGCAGAGATGAGAACAAGAACAGTTATGATTGAGTATTGTTTTTATGTTTTCTTTCCTTGTCTTGACAGAACTTTGTACATCTTCATAACACATGCCTTAAGTGGTTTCATTTTCCAAAAAACAGCTCATCAAGTACCTATTTAACTAGAATAGCAACTCATCAGGAACCAGAGCTCCAAGTTCCCTACATGAAGACTCGAGACTTTCCATTTAGAAGCTTGATATTCCAGTACTGATTCATTTAATAGTTGCTTCCTGATATTAAAACTCAGCAGTCTGCTTCCTGTATTATCAGTATAAAATAAATAGTTTTATAGTTTCAGAGTTTTCACTAGTTTAATAAAATTAAAAAGGAGTCATTAGATGGAGACAATGAGATGCATAGTGGAGCACCTTTATCTGCACAAATGTGTGCCTTTCCAGCTTATCAATTGCGTGATCGTTCTTCCTTTTTTTTTTTTTTTTTTTTTCAGTCTGACTGTTAATGACTGCTGTATTAAATAAAGTCTTAAATAGCTTGCTAGGATGCTCACTGGTCTCTAGCAGGCAGACTGAGTGTCTGCCAACTCCTTTGCTATTACATCTTAAGGTCTTTAGCTGTCTGAACAGCTGGATGATTGCATATAACACTGGCAAGCAGCCACACTCCCCTCCAAACTCCAATTAAAACTGCTATCACAGAGCTAAGAAAGCATAGGCTGCAGTTTTATTTTATGCAAAGATCAATGGTAGTCATTTTTTAAAATGATATAGAACTATAGTTTGTTATAAGACTGAACAAATATTTTTCTGTCTGTGACTGGTTAACAAACAGCCAACAGTCCTCCTCAAGAAATTTGCGGCACATTGTTGACATAAATACTTTTCAGTCCATAGATCACGTGCAGCAGTTTTTTGCGCATAACTGATGCTTGAGATTTCAGTTATGGTTATTAGTTGGAACTGGAAACAGAGTACACATGGTTGTTTTTTTGTTTCTTCATAGGAAAAGCATAGTTCTCAGGAAGTAAAGAGGCATCTTTAGGGTATGATTCACCCAGGCTATATTAGTAGGGGATGAATCACCCTCTAAAACGTGTCTATGAAAGGAGCTCAAATGATTGACTAATCTAGACATCTAAATTTCAGACAGTTAGAGTAAGGTAATTCCCACTCTTAAGTACTTCTGACAGACAGTATACAATTGTTAATGGTAGAACTGTTAATAGTTACTACAGATACATTAAGACATAATGTACCACTGTACCATGTCTGATTATTATCCAGCTAATCTTTTATTAGGGCCCAAATCAGACTAAAAAAAAAAGACAGCAATGGTCTTAATCCTGTCTCAAGATTAAGATTATTATATCAATAAAGCTAAGACATAGAATCATATACAATTTTACTCATATTTAGATATATTCTCTTATCGTCTTTATTTTTATAAGCTGTTCTTTCATATCTGTCCTTGATACTGTATGAGTCATATCCTAACCCAAGTTAACAAAGTTTTATTCAGTGCAAAAATGCTACAGTCTGCAGTGTCACTCTTCTTTTGATTATATTATGATATTGCGTATGTGTCTAAGCCCAAATTACTTCCCTCATCTCTGCTGCTGGCAAAACTTTAAAGGACCTTGATATTGTTTAATCCAAAGTATCTTTCCTTTACCTGTAAAATTAAACAGTCATCCTTCAAAAGAATTCAACTAATTTAAAGATTATTTTTTGCAGAATGCATTTTCTTTTGTGAGTAGGCAGATGTGTCTCAGATGTGTCTAGTTATGCAACTTAAAATCCTTCCCATTGCCTCTTATGAGTGCAGATACATTCAGGTATGACACACTACTTAACAGGAGTTCTTTAAAATCTTCAGACCCAATGCTCCCTAGTAATGACATGAATAACTGCTGACACATGAGTAATTGCTGCACTGTGCTGATGTCCATATTAGGATCTGCCATTTTGAGTCTATTGTAACTCAGCATAAGCAGAATCAAGCAAGTGGTAGTGAAAGTTCTTTTCTACAAAGGCATTAGTGTTATATCACAGCCCATGTGAAGTGTCTGTCTCATCACTGGGAGAAGGGACAGTAGTAGCCATTTTGTGGGCATTCTAGTATCCCATAATAACTCAGAATTACCTTCTACAATTTTTTCCCGATATCTCACAGTAACGTAAATTATCTCGACCAGAAACATACACGTAAAATTGTAAAAAGGAAGGAATACATATGTTTTTAATTCTGCTTCATTGTATTGCCTTATTGCTACTTTGACGTATAAAGAACTAGAATAAGACATAAAACATGTCTAGAAAATAAAATAAAAGTTAACAAAAAACCAGGCATGCCTCTTTCTTTTATATGAACTGTGAATATGGCACTGTATCTGCTTCTCAATAATAGGTCAGTCAGAATCATTGAATGCTTTTTTTTTTTCTTTTTTTTTTTTTTAACACCCCTTGGAGAGACTTCATCTTGATTGTCTGCTGTTACTTGTTCAGGAAAAGCTCCCCTAATGGTTTCCAGTGCCAAACTGACCTTTATATTGTGTTTATTATCCTGTCTGTCTGGTATAGTACTTTCATCTGCCATATCCTTTATAGTTATCTGTTTCTTGTGAGAAAGGTATGGTTGCTTGCCCTTGATTTTTTTTTCTTTTAATGCTTTTATTGAGAAAAATAACCTATGAATAAAGTAATCAATGATGTAGACTTCTGAGATTAGTTATAAAATCTTCCTATAAAAATGCATTCTCATACAATTTGTTTTGTGACCAAACCTTCTCCCAAAAATACCTCAAAGCAATTTTCCATACTTCATGCGTGACAAGAGAATGACCTTTTGGAAGTGAAAACTTTGGCCAAGAACATGTTATCAGTATTAACATTTTAGAAGATACTTAATTACAGTGATGAAATGAAAAAAAAAAAAAAAAAAAAAAAAAAGAAAGAAAGAAAGAAAGAGAAATCCAGACTGTCGTGTGAACTTCAGTGAAGTACCTCTACATTTCAAAAAATAGTTCGAATTACTGGTAAGAAAGAAGATAATTCACAGTTTTTCATTCAATTGAGAAATTTTATCTTTCTGAGTGTCCTCAAATGCTAATTTAGACTGAAAAATTCAGTGTTGAGAGCTTCCTATGGCAGCAGTAGTAAAAATTATAATAATACTAAATCAGTTTTGAAAATATATTTTAGTTTTTTTTTAATTCATTGTTCTATTTTATTCTAACTTATCAATTTAAATAGAAGTATATAATGACCTATAGAAAAAGAATATACTTTAATCCATTGGATAACACTAAGATTCAAGCGATGAGTCTATTTCCATGCTAATACATGCCTATTTGTCTTTGTTTAGTGCTGATATTGCTTCTGTGCAGAGCAGTATTACACCAGCTAGGATTTTACTGTATCAAAATGTGGGAAGGAAATTCCACAAGAGCAGGGTGTTAGGGAAAAATTCTGTTGCTCCTGTTTCTATTCAGACTAAAACAAAAACCAGGTGAAACAGGAGGGATAATAAAGACTTTCATTACCAGGTAAAAAATGAGGGAGTTGAGAAGATGAGAGACAAAATGAAAAAAGTATGCGAATTCTTTCAAATCTCAGGAGATGGACAAATTTTGGATAAATGTTTCAAGAGTGGGTGTGGGATGCAAAGCTGAAATGCTTTCTGTTAATCATCTCTAATTTCATTCCCTACCTCACGTTGTGATCCAGGAAGTCTGTTCTTCAGCATGACTCATTTTGTCACATTCCAGATCTGAAATGAATAAAGCTATTAACATTTATTGTATGCTGTAGTTTTGCCATATCTTGCCAATGTCTATTTTTTGTATCTGTTGTCATTGACAGGAGTAACAGCTGACAGGAGAAGAATATATGCCTGTTCACAATATAGAGAAAAACAATAGTACTCTTTACTCACTTCATAATAAGAGCTCGTTTCAGTTTAAGATTGCTTAAAATGTAATATAATCTGAGCAGGAATGCAGGAAGAGTCCTTTATCGCTGACTTCTGCAGTGGAGATGAGCTTCAGAGACGTTCCATAAAGGTTTATGAATGAAATTTACTTTATGTGGTCTTGGCTGAATCTGAGCATCAGAATCTCTCATATTTTTCTGGATACTACCCACAGGAAAGCCTGGTCCAAAAAGGCATTATAGTTGATACAAGAAAAATATGAACTAAACTTAGGTAACTTCTCAGAAGAAATTATCTTGGGAGGATGCGTTCTCAGAAGAAAGCTACGTTAAAAAACAACAAACTCAGTCATTTATGATTAAACCTTATCTCCCCAAATATTCCTTACTTTTATATATATATACACATATCAAATTGACTATATGTATATATATGTATATACATATGCAGTTGTCTTTTTAACAATATTACTTTTTAATAGTATTATCATCACAGAAAAGTCAGACCTCTGTTTGTTGTTTTTTGTTGATATTGTTGTTTTTCCCTTGGGGAAGGAGATTGCCTAAACTAAATAGCTCGTGTTAGATAAAAGATAAAAGATGTGATTGTCAAACTGGAGAATTAATTACATAAGAAAATGAAGGTAATAGCACTTCACAGAAGTCAAAAGTCCAATAGTTCATACAACATTTAAGCTAAATACAGCTTCTGCTCTCAGATCAAAGAAAAGGTAGATCAAGTTGTTAAGGTTTTTTTTCAATGTAATGGAGTAACTGATGTTTTTTTGGGGAAAAAAAAATGAGGCAAATTTTGCAGGGCTGCCTTTATAGATGAGAGAAGATGAGGTGAAGATCTTGAGTAGATCAGAGATTGTTAACCAGAGAAAATGGAAAAATTACTAAAGGAAGAAAGAATGATTAGCTGAAGAAGAAAGTTAGTTAAGTTTTAGCATAGTAAGATTGAGAGGAATTGAAAATACTAAAGGAGAAATTCTGTTCTTATGTCAAAGTGCAGGTGGTCTGTCCAAACCTAATTGGAAAAGAAGAGGAATTTGCTGTCTTGATGGGTAACACGTAACCGTACCACAAGTATACCACTTGCAAAAGGAAGGTGGAAACAAAGCATGGTGTTCTACACATTTAATGAAAAGTCGTGTTGTTCCTAGGAGCTCCTTTATGCCATGTCTACACATTCTGAGTCTCACTCTACTGTGTAGTCTCTTTTGGTGTTGAGATCAACCAAACTGATTTCAGTGGTGCAGATTTCAGCGGTTTAACATTTGAAAGATCACCTTACCTGAAGGCACTACTGCACATCCTTCAGATCTTGCTATAAAACACCAGTTCTTATTTGTCCAATAAATATAGTAGCCCAAGCTGTAAGTACCTGCATCAGCAATTTTAGTATTAGAATATTTTTTTTATACTTTGAAGTCTAATTTCTTTATTTTTGGACTTAGCAATAGCTTTGAACTATGGAGAATATGTCTGCCAAGGAAGCCTAATGAACTGCTATGTAATGAGAGTACAATAAACATAATACACACCAAAAGTGCACTATATTACAGTGACACAAATTGTCATAGAAAATGCAATTTAGCTGAACCAGATTGCACTATTATGAATTAATGTTAATGAGAGGTTTTGTTTACATGGCCAATGGGTTACTAGTTTTCTTCAGAAATTTAATATTCTGTAAAAATCAATACAAAACATTGTTTCTTTACTTGCTCCTTTGTAGGTAACCACATTAAATACTGCCATTAATAAATGATTTTTAATGAATTATGATTAAGTTGATTACTTACTACACTTTAAATTCATATAGATACCCTACCTCAATGAGCTTTGTGGAGGCACTCGTAGAGAGAGAATTCAACTGACAGAGAGTAACCAGAGTTAGTTCTGTCCCAGGGTGTCACTCTGTGTTGTACCTTCTTGCCAATCACACTGCTGTGTATGCAGAAAATGAAAACACATCTTGTAGTTTCTCTGTTGATTTGCCTCATATGGGTCTTATGCTGAATAGCCTAGTCATCCAAACTGAACAAGTGGGATCTTTTCATCACTGATGACCTCTCCTTGGTGGTCTGTCTGTTCCTAGAAGTCTATTACAATCAGTGTCTTATTAAAATAGATTAAGCCCTCTCCAACGTTACTCTACTGCTACCAAACTATAAATCTCTAGTCGTAACTATATTTTTTCTGCTGTCCTCTGTGCTCTGCTAAATAAAAAACTTCATAAAATGCAAAGCTAATAAGATGGATGAAAACCCTCCTGGGGACTTTTGTGATCTGTCAGAATTCAGCATATGCAGAGGACAGATGATAAATATAAATCTATAAAAGTGTTTGAAGAAGAAAAAGAGGTCTATTTATTTAGCAAAGATTTGGAAATGTTAATGAATTTTGTTGCATGAGAGCATTATCTACCGTGGCTGGCTAGAGCTCAGGATTGCACAACTAAGAGTGATAAATGAGACTCAGCTACAAAATAATTGTTAGGTTATGAACGTCCCAAGAATCCATGTATGGGTTTGATAGTATTAAATCTATCTCAATTTCTTATAAAATATATACACACCTGAGAAGAGAGAGATCAAGCCCTCACAAAATTGTCCAAGTAAAAGCTATTTTTGTTTGTAATCAACGACAGTGAACTCATTGCTTCAGCTGAAGGAATATTCTTAAACTTCACTACTAGTGTTTCATTCGGACACAACTTCTCTAATTCATTCTAAACCTAGGATTTTCTGCACTTGTAGGATAAAGGTTAGGTTCCTTAATAATCCTTCAGTTGAAGTGGAAGCAGCTATCCATGTTGTAAGGCCACAAGTGGATTTTTATTGGTATTTTTCCCAGATCTACAGCCACCATTTACCACGAGGGATTAACCAAATACTACTAAATACCAGCTGCTAGTAAGTAGATATAATGGGAAAGCTTTAGATATCTGGCAAGGCTGTGCTAGTTAATTAATACTGTAGTCATTGAATATTCATTAGTAGATCTGTTTATATTGCTGGAGTTTTGATATCTACATTTTCTTTAAACAGTTCATATGTGCTATTGGAAATGTCCTGATTCATACTTAAAAAAACCCCAAAAACTACTCACCCTTCTCCAACACTTTTAGGCATCCTTAAAGCAATGCTATTTTACTGTTTATCTGGTTTTGAAAGAAATGTTTAAACTGTGCTTTTTAACTCACGGGTGAATGTGAGCATTGGTAAAGGTATTATTTTTCCAATTTAAGTGTAAAGCTTTTTCAGTTGCAACTTGCACTAGTTTTAAAATATTGTGCCTTTTCCTGTGCTCTCTTACAGGTTCTTGTTAGTACTGCTAGAGTTGGAGAAGCCCTCATCCTTGGGATGTTGAACTGGCAGGGAGCATAATGCCTGCTAATATTGCCTCTGAGGCTGTAATTTATAATTTTTATGTTTGAATTAACTTACTAGACTAGGAGAAGGATCCAAGTCAAATGGTAAATGTCAGTTGGAGAGCCAAGACAGCCTGGATCTCTTTAGAAACATGACAGTATTTCCTGGCTTCAAGATACACTGGAAAATTTGAAGATATGGCATGTATAAAAAGCTTTCTAGGATATAAATGTATGCATTTCATCTTGCAGAGGGTGATCTATTTTATGGTTAATGAGAGTCTAATTGGTGGAGAATTCTACTCTGTTTGCTATAGAGTGCCGCTTTTCACAGGACAGTCTCCTACTTAGCCAATCCCATTTTAGGAATTAGTTACTTAATCATCTCTCCCAACTACTGATTTCTAAGATTAAGACTTGCAACTACTTTTTTTTGTGACAACTGTTATAGCTTATACGAATAGTTTTTGTATGCATTTGACACATTTAGCCTCAATCCATTGTGCTAATAAACTGAAATTAATCATTTGTTATTTAACAACTCTGCTTTGGTTATCTCAGGATTCTTTAAGTGGAAGCTCATCTATTAATCAGAACAGGGACTGAGTAAATTAGAAGAGAAAACATAAAGAGCAACTGAGATCAGAAGAGCTTCAGTCTTTTCTACTCTTTTTGCATGAAATAGTCATAGCACAGTCACATTTTGTTACAGACTCCAAACATGTTTCATCTTCAGCTTTCTGTCTCCACGACCTGGAGACAATGGAAATCAGCACATTGACCTCTCTATTTAAAACTCCTAGCACATGCTGGAAAGGAAAGTTTTTATTTTCCTGGTTAATTAACAAAAAATTAGCAGAATTAACAGGTTTAACAGAAAAACTGGGAGATTGTAAGCATTATGAATAATAATTAATGTAACTGAAATATGTATATTTATATATATATGTACATAAAAACCTAAGATAACAGTATATTTTCTATAAATTTTGCAGCTGAATTTTGATCCAGTCCACTGAATAAATACATTGATTTAAATCATTATCCATTTGGGAGAATGTAGTGAAAATACACCACTAGTAAACTTACAGAAAGGAAAGTATTACAAATTATAAACTGAGCAGAGCTGTGAAACATCCTAGTGGGAGCAATTATTTCAGTATTATGAGACCTTATGGTGGCCTTCCACTCCCTAAAGAAGGACTATAAGAAAGCTGAAGAGGGGCTCTCAGGGACATTAGTGATAGGACAAGGGATAATGGTTTTGAATGAAAGAAAATAGATTTAGATTAGACATTAGGAAGAAATTTACTGTGACAGTGGTCCAGCACTGGCTCAGACTGCCCAGAGAAGCTGTGGATGTCCCTTTCCTGGAGATGTTCAAGGCCAGATTGTATGGAATACTAGGCAACTTGGTCTAGTGGAAGGTATCCCTGCCTATGACATGGGAGTGAAACTGTGGTTTTTAAGGTCCATTCCAACCAAAACCATTCTGTGATTCTGCAGTTCTGTGCAAGATAGGAGATTACAAAAAGCAATATAACCTGTCTTCATTAGAAAACTCTTGCTCACTAAGTCTTGCCTGAGAAACGGTTGGTAACAGGGATTGATATATCAAGCTGCAAACACCATAATTATTGTGAGTGACATATCTCTAGACTGCAGGGAATCAGCTCCTGATAAGGGTGTTTTGTCCTTTAGGAGATGGTAACTGAGATTGGGGCTTTGAATGAATATTTTGCTCAAGGCATTCAGTATCACTGTGGTAAGTACAGTTCCCTTGCCATACGGCCTTTCACGTAACCTCTTTTATGCTTCCAATCATAGTCATCAGAAACTAGTAGTGGTACTGAAGGGAATACATCATATAAATTTAGAAGTTCATCACCTAATATCTCACTGTACATTTAAATGGGTTTGTGATCTTCAGCAACATGGCTTTGCTAATGTGAATATATTTTCACGTTTGTTTTGTAAATGGTTAAAGAGAATTTTAAAAAGAAAAAAACATCATAGGCAGTGACGTTACTAATCTACTTGGATTAGTGTTCCTACAAAACCACCATATCAAAAGCCAAGCTTTACTGCATACAGTACTGTCATTTTCTTTCCTGTAGTATGTCCTTCTATTGAGTGATAATGTATCTCAGATTGCCTCAGTAAGTGTATTCCAGAAAAATTAAATAGATATCTGAGTAGCAAGACTATCTGTATTCTTTCTCATCTTTTTTTTGATAACCACTACTGTGACATAGCCTGAATAAAGACTGATTCTTTCCTAAGTATATTGCATAAAATGAATGTACACCGGAGGAAACACTGCTGGAAATTAATGTTTAAAAAAGGAAAAGAAAAATCTTATCAAGATGAAAAAATTACTCTCTCTGATTCAAGGATAAAAATTTCAAATAACTGGAATCTTAAGCAGTATTTTGTATGCAGTGCTTCTTTTAAGTCCTGCCAGATAATGATTTTGAACCTTAGTTAAAAGTCCAATCTACCTGTTTTTTGTCTTTCCCTAGAAGTATAAATATCAAAATACACATAGGTTGTTCCAAAAGTAATTCCTCCTATTTATTTCAGTGGAAACTACAACAGATACAAAGAGCATGATAACACTGCTCGAAAGAGCAAATTCTCAGCTACAAAACACTAATTTTCATCATATTCACCATCAGTAGCTATGTATTTTCGCCAGCGGTGAACAAGAGCCTGCATACTGTGCTTGTAACAATCTGTGCCAGTGAAGATGATGTTGTGCATGGCCACCCAAAGCTTGGCTTGTCACTGCTGAAACACACCACCCACTATGTCACTGCGCTCACACCCCTCTTTGGTCTCCATAAATGTTCAGCAAGAATCAATAAATGTCAATGAGTTCAATTATTTCACGTGGAGGAATTCAGTTCCATACCTTTGCTTCATCTGCACTTCCATGTCAGGTACCATTGTGTCAGTCTGACTCTCTGCTGTCATCTGTTGCACAGCAACAAAACATAACAGGTTATTGGTGGAGAAGTTCAACCTCTACTTCTATACCATCAACGTTAACGTCTGACATCACAAACTGACATACTAAAATAGAAAACATTAGTTTTGGAGCAGTCCTTGTAGTATGTCTGTGGGTAGCCATTCGTGTCAAGTATCACCTGTTTTGATACAGGAAATCATTTCCTGGCTAGAAATATACTTTATTTCAAACACAGACCAACAAAAAATACTTCCAGTTCTTCAAAGAATCTCAGAAAGCTCACAGTGATGACACTACTTTATGTATTTGCGTGTGTGAGAAATAGTCTAGTGATATAAGCAAGTGAGCAAGTGAAAGTTGATTGATGGGCTGTTTCATCCTGAGAATGTCTAAAGCAAAAATTCCCATGCCTCAGAAAGTGGTACTAAACACAGTTCTATAGGTACATGCTATCTGACCATGCTTTTCAAACTGCAGTCCAGTAATGACTCATGAGATAACAAGAGGAGCATACAGTATGTATACAGAATATGTGACTGGGACTGATTTAAGATTTTCAGACAGAAAATACAGAATTAGTTACACTGTTTAATACCCTTCTCAGAATTTTTTGACTGCTGCTGCTACCAGAGCAGAGATTTCAGCAGAATTTTTTTACATTGTTGTGCCTTTAATTCCTACTCATTTGTCCAGCCTTTTCTTATCACAACCTACTTGTAGCCATTTCCAAGACAGCATATATAAACTGCCAGTTAAGCTGCAAGGGGCGAAATTAGGGATTTTCTATGTACAGACGGTTGGACTAGATGCTCTTAGAGGTCTTTTCCAACATTAATGATTTTGTGATTTCATTTTCAAATGACAAGTTAACATTAGGAATTTAAGAAACATAGGAAATAACAATTACCAAAAGCTTTTACAGTAAAGTACAGAATTTGATGATGAAATATAGGAAACCCAATTTACATGTAGCAGACTTCACATCTAGTTCCTCCTTCCAGGATAGTTTGAGTTGTTTATCCAGTATCTGCTTTTACATGTTGGGTCATAGAATTTAGAATCCAGCTCTTCAGTGAAATTCAGGATTCCTCTGTTCTATTAAATTTGGCATAAAAGTGACAGCCTAGACTTCAGTGTAGAATGTGTCCTCCTCTTTCAAGTAGCTCATGTCTCAATATGTGTGTTTAAACCTTGGGTGAAGAGTAACTACAACTTCCAGAGTAAGAAGCTGTTCTTCCATAGCTTTACAAAAGGCTGCCCCACATCCTTTTGTTGCTTTTCTTTGGAAGTCAAAGAAGCAGACTAGACCTTGCTAACATTCCTTGTGAGTTTCCTGAATACTAGGGACAGGATACTGGCTAACAAGACTAGCATGGACCATGGATCATTGCATGCTGTCCCATGGTATTGAACTTATTCTTCTCCTTATATCAAATGCAGCACCCACTGGATTGGAGTTAGGGGAGGAAGGTGAATGAGAGGAGGAGTAGGAACTGGCAGAAGAAGAGAAACAGTAGCTTGGAGTAGTCCTTTACATGTTGTTTTCTGTGGTAGAGTTGCTCTTCATAGTTGAGTTGAGTTGTGATCTTTTTGGCTTTACTTCTTAAGGAAAAAAGTAGATGTTAAACCTCCTTTGTTGGTCCCTTTCTATTTTATTCATTCATTTTATCCCACTGGAAGAAGTATGAAAGAAAGATCTGGGATCATGCATCCCTTTCTACCCTGTGTTTTGGCATGTCAGAATTCAGATTTTGTGAGTGCTTTTGACAATCACAAGCTTAATCTCTGAAGCCCAGAACAAAATCTGTGATGACTTTCAACTTTGATTTATGAAGGTGTGCTCAGGCACACATTAAAGGTGTCCTCAGCTGGTTCATCCTACACAGGGAGAATAGAGTAATACTGTGGAAGGAAGAGGGAGGAAAACTAGTGAATAGAAAAGAGGGAAGAAAATATCTAAAACTAGTTCAACGCAACTCAGGGTTGAACAGATTTATAGCATGAGTACACTGAATCTCTCTCAGCTACTCAGACCTTTGTATTTGCCTCCACTGTCTATGTTTTCTTTAGAGAGATTGGATCATTTCCTGTGTTTCCTAACAATTTGATGCTTAACATATATTTCACTGAAGATAAACATGCCAGATCCAACTTTTTTTATTAGTAACTAACATGAATTCTGTAAATCCTATTCATGTTTACACCATGACAATGAACAAATTATAACGACAGTGACCGCAGGTTAACTAGCTTGTGTGCTCCAAATGACTGAGCACATACGTTACAGAAGCTGCTGGAGGTGACTTAAATTTCTCTTTTAATGCAAAGAATAAAATTTCTGTTTTCTGCCAACAGATATGACACTAGTTCACTGTATTTTTAATCCCATTACCTGAAGGTGAATGTCTGGAAGAGGTAATGTTTGCTTTTTCTTCTTGTTGTTGCAGAGACCAGCCACAGAGCTGCTTCATAACAATACACAAAGAGTCTCTAAATCACTTCCAGTAATCTTGCAAGCATTAAAAACAGCAATTTTTCCATTGGTCTAACATTGTTTTGTTGTTTCCAGAAATTCTTAATACTGGAAATCAGAGGCCATATGGAATCTAATGGCAGAACTGGCTATGGCAGAACAGGGAAGCAGTGAATTCCCACCTCTGCACTGGGTGAAATTGTTTACCCATAATCTGTTCATGCCAGGCACCACTGATACAAGACAACATTATAGGAAGATAGGAGCTGAGGGAAGGAGATCACTTCCCTGAAGTTGTACGAATCTTAATGAGCAGCTATATACTTAAAGTTAAGTCTGTCTGGTGGGCATGGAAGTATCAAAGGCAACATTATCCTAACATAGTCTTCATTATTTTGTGAGAGGCTCCTGCATGCTTGCAGCTAGGTAATGTGTCTGTTTGGATCTGAACTTCAGTGAGGAAACTTGAGTTTCTCTTGGGTAATCACAGAGAAGATATTATAGATGCTGTGATAATATGTGTACACTTCAGTGAGTTAAAAACTGCTGAATTACTATCTCTCCATTTTCAAACCAGGCTATAGAACAGGCTGTTGGAACTGAATGGAAAGAGCACTTCAGGGGGAAAAAGAGAGAGAGAGAGAGAGTGAGAGAGATTAGGATAATAATGATTGTGGAAATGAACCTGAATAGCAGAATCCTCAAGTAGCACACATTGAAAATAATGTCAATGGCAATGAAACTAAGAGTAGAAATGTCAGCAAGGAAAATGAGCAAAAAAGAAAGGTAAGAAGGCAAGAAGGCTGAGAAAACTTGTGCAGAAATTGTTGCGAAGTCACTGATTGGTAAATTAACTAACTATTGGACAGCAGTGTGTACGGAAATTACTAATGAAATTACTGGTTTGTTTATGCATGCTGAACTGAATTACAATCACAATGACTTTTTCACTTTACTTAATGCAAGTGCAGAAATTTCATTTCTTGTTAACTCCATAAAAATCAGCAGAAATCCAAATCAAGTAAAAGAAAGTAAAAAAGGATTAATGATCTTCACTCAAAATGTTGCTTATATGCCAGTGAGTTTTTTCCCCTCTGAGCAGAAATATAATCTATTCTAGATGTCACAGTTTTTCATATGTTCATGCTAATTGCACTACATTCTGCACTGGAAAAAGTTGCCGGAAAACCTCATACAAGATGCATTTTTCAGTAAGTAAGACTTAGATAAGCTCTATCTTAGAAAATCCCCCCAATCAGAAAGTAATCCAGAGAACTTGAAAGATTTATGCAGAAATAATTTGCTTGTTGGCTTTTTTTTTTTTTTCCCCTATAAATCCCTGAGATGATATAGTCTAGGGAGGTGGACTATAAACTAGAAGAAAAGATTGCCAGCAAAAGCCAAGTCAATAACGCAAGAGGGAAAGAAAGCATATCTAATTTTTTGCAGTCCTAAATTAATCTTAGTATGGTTACTGAGATGTGAAATCACTCTGCCGGTATCTATCTATACATCCCCCTGGTTTGGCTCATATCCATGCCTGATAACTCTTTCTGAAAGGACTTGTGTTTTCATTTAGAGTTTATAAAGGATTCTCAAGTGGCTTTCAGATTATGAGCGTGGGCTCCTACAGGATGCTGAGAATTTGAATGAAAAACTTTCAGTAATAATAATTTTTAGTAATAATACTAATAATGGTACAAGTAAATAATGTTCCAATGTTAGAACACTTAAAGAAATAATCAGGCTATATTTAAAAGGTAAAAAAACTAATCTTCTTTAGATCTGTCTTCTTAGAAGGTCGGCATCTCTATAGGAGAGCCGTAAAGATGAAGTTAGACTGTATTACGTGAATATATCCCATTTTATCACTCTAGAAACTTCTAAATAGAAAATAAAATTCCAAACTCTAAAAACACTATACTTAAGCATTATATTTTATAAGGCAACTCTCACATAAATATGAGGACTGCTCTGAAAGTAATGCTTCCATTTTATTATGTTGACTCACAATATCAGAGGTGGATGGTGATGGTATGACAGTAGAGGATGAACATTCATGCCAATATTCCATTACATGTTGTTGTCATATGACAGATGGCAGCAGAGGGGCAGTCTGACAAACCGGCACCTGATGCAGAAGTGAGTAGGAAGCAAAGGTGAGTAGTTGAAGTCCTCCATGACCCACTGCTGCAGTCACCACTGCTGAAATGCACCACCAACTGCCTCACTGTGCTCACATTCACTCTTCGGTCTCCACAAACATTCACCAAGTGTCAGTGAATGTAAATGGTGCCATTTTTTCCACATGGAGGAACTGAGTGACACAACTTTACTTCATAATGATGAAAAGGTTCATCCTCACTGTCATAACACCAACTTCCGCCTTTGATAACATAATAAAATAGGAGGCATTACTTTCGCAGCAGCCCTCATGTATACCAAGTTGTTGCTACAGCAGTATCTTCACCTTTTTATGCAGTCAAGTTTTCCAAGGGTCTTCAGTGTGTTTTACTGAAATCGAAACTAGTGGATACACAGTCAGAGTTCTCTTCCTTAACAACATAGAATAGCTAAAGCTATTTAACCAGTGTTACTTGACGCCTGAGAACTCGCATACAAGCTGCATAGAAAGATAATCATCCAGTAACTAGAAAATATATAAATTTATCAATGAAAAGCACTGTGAAGACCATTCCCTGAGAATGTTAAAAGTGCTTTCAATTTGGAGATAATGAAGTTGCAACCAGGCGACACTATCTGGAGGAATTAAGGTCTCCGCATTTTTAGAGTATAAATCCAGACAATGTCAGCCCCTAGGTTGTTTCAAGACTAAGACAAAATCAATTTCTCAAGGAAAATTCTATTGTTTGTTTTCTTTGTGTCAGTCTTTTGATTTTCTTGTTGGTAGATAAATCCTTTGGTCGGTAGTATTGACCCATGCATCACAGAAACACATTAACAGTATACAGTACCTTCCAGCTCTTCAGTCTGGGCACCAGTGAAGTCTATGATATATAGTACTTAAAGGAAGACACAAAAAATTAAAGAAAGAGAGATGGCCAATCTTTCTTATGACTGAGATTTTATAGCTTCTATTTCATTTCTCTGCTTGACCTGTGATCTCTCTTTTAAATTTTCTATCTCTAGACCAAACAAAACCATAATTCATAAACTGTATGAGAGACAGTGTCTTGACATCAGATACTTAAAAGCCCACTTACGTGACTCATATCAGTTAAGATGGATTTTTAAAGTATATTTATTAAAGTCCTAGACCTTATTTTTGATTAATCTATTTAAATATCCTACCAGATTCACATACACTACGCAGTTACAGTATGCAAACATTACAGTGGAGATTTTTATAAAGATTGACTTGTAGGATCTCAACAAACACTTCCTATTATGGTTTTGATTTTATCTAACACAATTCCTGGATATTTTAATTAGGCATACACATTAAAACTGAACAAACAGTTTCATTTCTTTTTTTTTTTTTTTGTGATGCTACTTTCTTCTAAAAGCCAGAAAGCCAGCCAGTCTTCACAACATGTTGTAAAAATTGCCAGCAAAATAAGAAATGCCATATCAAAGACTAACACACTCAGACCTAAATATAGTCCCACACAGAGATGAAGGCTGTAAGTTCCAGCATCTCTGGTGCTGATATAGTCACCATAGTGGAACTTCCCTTCCAAACCATATGATTTGAAAAGACCTGTATTTGATTTTCAAACGTCTTTCAGAGCTTTAACTACAGTAGATATTCCTGGAATCTTACAACATTATCATTAGGGCATTAACATTTTTTTTTGGTGCTCCAATCCAGCATAACTCTGGATTAGACTGATCTGTTTCTCTTACCTTCCAGGGTTTTTCTTTTGTTTGTTTTAATCATGCATGTTTGAGCAGAGCAGACTATCAAAACATCAACTACTTCTTCCCTGCTCTCACTTGTGAATAAACAAGATTCAGATTTCCTTCTGTTTTTTTTTTTCTTTTCTTTGTGGAACCTGTTTTATTTATTTATTTATTTATTTATTTATTTTTTGTAGAAAAAAATTACCTCTTTTGAGAAATTCCTTCAGTGAAGAAGTATAAGAACAATTCCATGAGCACCAACTGTTAGTAAGCTGGGTTTCTCAAGGCACTCATCTTTTGAAGTCTCTGCTTAGTAGCTCATATTGCAGGTTTTCCATATGTGAGTAACACAAATATATAATCTCTTCCTTATCTGGTAACCCATTTTCACAAAACTTATAAAACTTAGCACATCCGAGACCATCAGATTTGGTAGGAACTGGCTGTTGAATCCAACTTGTAGGACAAAGCTAATACAGTGACTATGCAAGCTTCTTTCCTTGGGAAATAAGTTTTCAAATACAAACATAAGTTGACCTCAGGTCTAAGTTATTCTCACTTTCCAAGCATCAAGGTAAAAATAGCCGGAACATGCACATACATGTATACACAAAAGAAATTCTGTGTATTGCCTTCCCTTAGCTAGCACAGCTAGATTTTTTGCAGCTCAATGTTATTTCACTTTGTATTACATTAGCTGAACCCTCTGGAGCTTAATGCCAGTCAAAGGACCTCCACCTGGAAGCAGCAGGAGGTTCACAGCTCAGACACTGTGCTCACCTTGCTGACATCTGACTGGTTGGCTTAGTTGCTGAAGAAATTGATTATTCTTTTTATTCTATGAAAAGACTATGGGTAACCTTAAGTTTGGGCCATTCTATTATTTTTAGCCTAGTTTCCTAAGAAAACAAATACCACAGTGTCTTTCAGCGCTCTGATAATGGCCTGCACAGTCCATCTTCAGAGTCGTGGTAGTATAGGGACCTGGTTCTCTCAGCGGCTTGTATTAATCAACCACTATGAACATAAAGCTGGCTTTAACTCCCATTTTTATAACTTTTCCCCCCACTGTGCTCTGATTGCTTCAGCTTTTTGGCATAACTCAGCATGACCTGCCAGATGGCTTATTCACAAAGAATATTTCCTCTATATCTTCAGTCAGCTTTTGAGATTTTTCCAAGAACTGTGTTTTAGTTCTGGATATTTCTGGGTTCTTCCTGTTCACTTTTTGTATTTTCCAAAAAACCCACTGCTAAAATACACATCTATTCTTCATTAGTTCTATCCTCCTCTCACCCCTCCCAAACAAAATGCTATGCAGTATTTTACATCATTCTGGTTACATGAACAAATTTCACTGTGGTCTCTTTTGCAGTCAGTCAATACGAATTTCTTTTTGAAAGGCATTAGTAATTAAGAGTTGTGAAAACTTTGATACATTTAAACTTGTTTCTTCAGAGAAAATTAAATCTTTTTTTTTTTTTTTTTTAGAAAATTTAAGAAATGTTTATACTTCTGTTAGAATTTCTGCCTGCATTTCCTTAGATCTCACTTCATGCTGAAGACTCTTCCTCATTTGTTTTTTTAAAAGCCTCACTGTCCTTTAGGTTATGCAGATGTTTTTTTTCACAGTTGGAAAGGGATGTTTGTAGGTTTTGTTAATAGACACAGCGGTTGCTATTGTTGTTTTGAGTTCAGTATCAAAATATGGATTTTGAAGGTTTTTTTTTCTTTTTTTTAATATTATTGAAGATACCTTATACATGCAGACATCATTTTTTTCTCAGATTCAATTATCAAACATATACACATGATGAAAGTAGAAGAGGCAGAAAGTTAATAAGAAGACAACTGGAAGAGGATCCTAAAATTTGTGTGTTTCCGTGGTTTAGTTCATAGGTAATCCCCGTCTTTCGTATTCCCTGGGGTTCCATTCAAAGCTGCACTATTTTTAATTTTCCTAGGGAGGAGAGGGGAGTAGAAATGTAGAATGAAACATAAAATCGCAGAATCATGGAATGGTTTGAGCGAGGTCATCTTAAAGACCGGACATTTCCAACCTCCCTGCTGTGGGCAGGGTTGCTATGCACTCGATCAGGCTGCCCAGGACACCGTCCAGCCTGGCCTTGAATGCCTCCACTTATTTTCCAGACTGTATTTATGCTTGCCTTTTCCCTGATGTAGGTGCAGGACCTTGCACTTGGCCTAGTTGAACTTATATGAGGTTCACATTGGCCCATCTCTCAAGCCTATCAAAGTCCATCCAGACAACAGTCCTTCCCTCCAGAATGTCAGCAGCATCACGCAGCTTGTTGTCATCCACAAACTTGCTGAGGGTGTACTCAGTCCCGCAGTCTACACTACCAACAGAGACGTTAAATAATACCAGTCTCAATACTGACCCCAGAGAGAAACGACTCATCACTAGTTTCCTCCTGGACATTGAACCATTGATTCCAATGCTTGGAATGCAGCCATCCAGCCAATTTCTTATCCACTGAGTGTTCTGTCCACTAGATCCATGTCTCTCTGGTTTAGAGATGAGGATGTTACGTGGGATAGCATCAGTGATGTTTTGCAATAGATCTCATTGATCTTTCAGAATATTTACATTTAATTCTGTTAGGCACTCCTTTTTTTTTTTTAGAAGACAGGCATCATGAAATAATTGGAAGAGAAGAACTGAAAATATAATTTATACTTATGTTGAAGTTCTGCAGCTCAACAGCACTGTCTGAATTATCTCCATTTTAAATAATAATAATAATTAATCACACATCTAGTAAGCAAAAAATTGATGTGGAAATTACTTTTTCAAAAAAGTTTTTAATAATTGTGTCTGATAGTCATAAAGGAGGCACAGAATTACAAAAGTTAGAGTGAATTCTTAGTCTTTAACTACTGATGTGTTATTATATGATTCCATATAATATTTATTCACATATATTCATTTTTTACTTTATCAAACTATCATTTTACTTAAAGGAACCTTTCCTTGAGGGAGAAAATTAGTATTACTTCCGAAACTGAAAATGCATCTTACAGCTTGCAAATTACAACTACGGATATTCCATCAAAAAATGGTTGCTGCTTTGCCAATGTCTTGCTTGATCCCTGAGGACACAAACAGATGTCATAAAGACTTTTAAATATAGACTGTATGCTGCAGAGCCCATTGTACCCTTGTTCTAACTATTGGGGTCTCATCCACTGGGTTTCTTATTTCAAAAAGATGCCTGGAGGCAGAAGTAAATAATATGAAACTTTCCTGGCCTCAGAAAGTCCACTGGGAATGTAAACCTTTTGCTTCAGGAGCCATGAATGGTTTCAGTGTGGTAAGGGATAATCTTTTCTCTAATGCAAGTACAAAAACTACTTCTTGGTCATGTCTAGGCCTGGTACATCCCCAAAAAACATCAAGGCTTTGTCACATTTGGCAGTCTATCTGTAAGTTATCTATAAGTTTTCAATAGGAAAACTGGTAAATGTTGGCTTTAGTAGTCTCAGCAGCCACAAATAAGAGCAAAACTTTAAGATATCTCTGTCTGCCCAATTTAGAATGTTGTTTTTTGGGGGTTGGTTTTTTTTTTTTTTTTTCTCTAAAGTCTTCATTTTAGAAACTCATTTTTTAGAATAAGGAAAAACAACAGCTGAAAACAGTAAATATACCCAGAAGAAACACAATAAGAAAAATGTGAGAAAGGCTGAAGAGGATACTAGTGTTTCTTTCCCATACCTAAAATATGTATCGTGAAGATTTGTTCCCTTCTCCAAACATACTGCTATACTCACCATTTGTATAGCTTGTATACACCAATACCTAAATACATATGCACAGACAATTCATTTACAATATTGATATTAAAGAAAAAAAGGTCAATTTTGAAAATTCTATGTTTCTTCTATACAACATTATACCAGTAAACAAGTTAATAATGTTAAATAACATCTGAGGTGTTGGGAAAGAATTTGAACTGAAAAGGAGCATGCAGAAATGGTTATTTCTGCATAAATTTGGCAAACATATTTGCTTTTTCTGATCTAAAGAAACTCCATACATTAAAATGTGATCCTTCACAGATGTACAGGAAGCAATTATACATATGGCTGCTCTCTGTGTGAATATCCATATTTACATGCACAAAAGAACAGTCATCTGCTAACAAGAATGCTTGTCATTTGTCATTAACCTGCCTAAAAAGCTTGTACACTTCTAGCACGAGGAACAAAACTGATCTTGTAAATTTGAGGAACCAGCTCTAGATGATTAAGAATAAATTTGGTTCAGAATTAGGTATAAGCCTGACCTGCTTGAACTCCAAACTGGGCAAAAGCTGGGTAGAGCCTATTTTCTGCAACACCCACCTTGAAACAATATGTTCTGCTTCTCAGACTTAACAAACTCCAAACGTTAATCTTGACTCCGAGCTTGTCTGAAGGATATGCAAGCTGACCTCCCATCCTCCTGCAAAAGACCTGGAAATGATGTCAGATTGTCTGGTCTAGACATGATGCTAACTGCTCTTTTTTGGGTATTTTTCATTGAATCTGATTTAACATGAGACTTTTTTTTGTATTTAGTATGCCAAATAAAGTTCACCAACACATTAAGTAATAGCATCAGAATTGCCACGTCTTTGATATGTACCCAAGATTATGTTTGTTCTCCTAATGGCAACATGACAGATCTCAACTGGCATATTGGGCTAATTTATGAAAGGTGTCCCCCATTTTTCATATATACCTAGCAAGATTATGGAAAGATTTGTGGACATTATTAATCAATCCAGTGTATGACCTTGATTTTATCTCGAACACTTCAATTTCTATTACCCCAGTATGCAAAGTATTCTAGATAAGATCATTTAATTTTCTAGCTCTGCACGGTATTGTCATTGCTTTCATATTTTGCATCTTTAGAATGTTTAATAACTAAATAATATTTTTGCCTTTATTAATCAAAAGATTAAGTGTGATGAGATCAATAATGGCCACTTAAAATGTTTCATTAGTGATCATTTTCCTTACTAATAATTTTTTCTGACATAATTCTTTGTTTCTACAAAAACAGTAGATTTCATTAACACTGTGTCAAATGCATTTTTTTCCCAGAGAAATATTCTTAATCTTTTCCTGCAGATAAAGAGAAGCCTTTTCTCCATTATTTGGAAATACTCATATACACTATTGCATCTGGTTAACACTGTCCCAAGAGTAGCAAATGTATTTGCATGATCAGTGTTGGGAGGTGGTGATAGTGATGGTGGTCTTAGTTAATGTTTGGATCACACATAAACATAATCAGTAAAAAAAAAAACTACCACCACAAAAACGCTTCCAATCCATGTAAGAGTGTGAGGAATAGAGGCCATATGAATGAACACTCTGAAAATGGCACTATTCCAATTTTATTTTTGCAGTACCTCATAAATTTGAATCATATGGTTAATTTGGTACCTGTGCAGTCACAAATGAGACAAGATAAAAAAAAGTCTTTTTGGAAAAAAAAATCAGAATTTTCCTATATTCTTTATTCATATATGACATATCATACCCTGACTCCTTGCAAAAATTCATAAATCATTATTATTGCTCTTACAGTAATAAATCCCAAGAAAGTGGCACTGGGAAAAAAAAAAGAAAAAGAAAAAGAAAAAAGAAAGAGAGGCTTAGCTATAACAGCAACAAGGGCTAATAAACTTTCCCCTTGTAGATCTGTTACCGTATTTTACCTTTAATCATGTCTCATATTATTCCTCTTCCTGGCTTCTCTCAAATTCAGAGAGACAAATCACCACAGACCTAAATCAGAGACCCTCTAATAGATTTTTCTTGTGCTTTTGTGAAAATATGGAGTGCAGTCATTAAAGAAAAATAACATGTTAATCTATTTTGCTGGCAAGTCCAACAACAGACCTCAACTTGTGTTGGTGTTGAATATGTCACTCAGAATCTACATAGCTGATCGATTAATGTAATGTATTGCCAGGTCAGGAAAGAAACATGGTAACTGACTCAGACATCAATCTGTATAGCATATAAGTGCAAATGTTTTGCTCTTCCATCTTATACCGGCTCTAGCTGTTCTGTGATTTCATAAATGTAAGCTGATTCTTCTTACAGCTTAATACTCTCTTGGACTCACTTCACTGACCTTTTCCATAAATTGATCATCTTTCACGGTAGTACGGCATTAATTATTGTACCGCTT